>OZ024755.1:21789606-21804606 GCA_964016885.1 Eledone cirrhosa
CAGCAGGATTTGAACTCTATGCTGCAAAGCATGGCGACCGATCCTCTACCGATACTGTTTGTTAGACGTCTACACCACCAGTCAAGTGGATTATGCTGTAGTCAACTGCTGAAACAAACTAACCAGAAAACATGCATAATATGAAGTTTTCCATCTCTGAAATATGTTGTGTATGTCATTGAAGACATACATGTTATTAGAGCTCCTCCACTCCTCTTTCTAACTCCCACTATATGAACAGAACTGCTAAGTTAAACATCTGACCTAATCACTTAATGGAAGATTGTGTTTTGTGTTTTCATTCATTTAAAAACTGATTATATTTTATGATTATCTTCTTTCTTATTCTAATACTCAATAATCAATACAATATTGATCTATTCATGCAACAAATCAATACTCTTAAATTAATAATAGATTATGAAGACTTATTTACCATATTTTTCCATATGTTCTCTGCCAGCATTTCCAAACAACTGTACTGCAATTGGTGCCCCTTCAATTCCTCTCATTTCGGACATGGAATTAAGATGATCTTCAAGAGGATTGGCACGATCAGAAAACTAGAATGAAACACAAATTTCAAAATGGACTTCAATTATATCCGTTTTGATTTGCTACAATCTTTTTTTTCTTTTTCATCTAAGTTTATTCGAATACTTTTTTTTGCTTTTCTGCAATACGTGTTTCATGATCTTGTAAACTACAGAACTAATTTGTTTGTCAGAAAATACTGACTCTAGCACATACAGTGCTCAGGTGCACTACAACTTATCAAAGGTGCATGTATAGTACATAAAATAATGTACAAATGTCAGGAAAGTGAACATAGCTGATTGATTAAGAAAATACTGACTCAAACAGAGCTGCATTGATCAAGACAGTGATTGAAACATAGCTGATTGATTAGATAGTGCCTCAAACATAGCTGATTGATTAAGAAGATGGTGATTCTAGAACACTGCCATATTTTAGCACCATCTTCAGTTGTCTTTCTTGCATCAATAGACACTTGCCATGTCTTTACACTTTAGGGTCCTCCCAACCCTTTGTTTGCCAGGCTTTCTTTGGTTGGATGCTCTTCCCATGACCAACCACTTTACAGAGTGTATTGGATGCGTTTATCATGTAGGTCACCAAACACTAGGGGGAGCTGTCATGTCATTGACATGACTGAGGCGTCCTTACATTTCTTAGGCAAATTATGCCCCAACTCAAAAAAATGTCATCCTCTTAAAAATAACTTATCTATTAAATAGTTTTGTTTTTTGTTTACAAATTTACAAAGCTTACATTTGAAGAAAGAGAACCTTTGAGCATTTTTTCAAAACCAAGAGCCAACACACAATCAGCTACACCTGAAAATAAAAACCAACTATAAAGTAATTTTGTTTCTTCGTTTCCTTTTTAAATATTTTATTTATTTCCTGTAAATCCCATATTTATCAGCTGTAGGTTAATATTTGTAGCATGTAAGTCATTTGCTTAACTATTTCTAAACAGATTTTCATCAATAGGTGATGAATTGGCCTAACTTTGGGAATTGTAAGGGATGGTCACCATCTAGACGGTTTCCAGTTGTCTACTTGTAACTTATAAAGGAGACTATATTTTCACAAACTTCTGTTGTCTACTTCACTACAACATATTTCTGATTTCTAGAATATTAGATAAATCAGAATCAAATCTTCCCCTGGATATGACACTAGTCTATTACAGTTGATTTTCCCTGTAAGCCAACAAATCATTTTTACAGAACTACTGCAGTTTACAGCAGTAAATTATATCATATAGTGATTGATACAAATTTAGAACTAGTTAAACTTAGCCATTATCTACAGTGGTACACGGTTGTTATAGCGCTAGGTAGGTCAAGCTTGATCAAGCAGACATATGATCAAAAGTATTCCAGCCACACTATCTTATGACTATATTATCTAACATATATTTTCTTATTTAAGAAGCTGGCCTCGCTTGGGGATCTAACGGAGATGGTTGCTTCCGACAGGACCCTCTTCTTCACCCACTCATTCTTGACAGAGTTGTGTCAGAAGCAACCATCTCCAACTGATCCAGCTTGACTCCTAAGCGTGACCAGCCAAGCTCATGGATGTTATCCAACCATCATGCTTGGGGTCTACCCCTGGGTCTCTTGCCGGTTGGTTTTGCCCATAAAATCTGTCCAGTGATTCTTTCCTGAGACATTCTAACCACATGCTCATAGTATTGGAGTTGTGATCTCTTAATTTGTAGAAGTAGCGGCTGTACTTGGTGTGACTCTCTGATCTCTGAACTATGCACTTTATTCAGTAACGTTACTCTAAAGACTCTGGAGGAATCCCATTTCAGCTGCTTGTATTCACAATCGTATTCTTTCAGTCATGATATGATACTGTAAAACTATAATTAATTATGGATATCTTAGTAGTCTACTTACCTCCTTCGATGAGTTGTTTGGCCAACAGCAGTGCTGTGGAACCAGTGGAACAGTTATTGTTTACCTGTTAATTAATGGAAAAGAAGAACAGAGTTACAACTTTGTATTTGATAACTATCAGCTGGGAAGAAGTTAAAATAATGGCCTGCATTTGATCATAAGTTCTGTTGTTGGCAGAATCAGTAGAGCGTTGGCCAACATACTTTGCTGCATATAGTTATGTCCCTTTACGTTCTGAGTTCAAATCCCACCAAGGTTAACTTTGCCGTTTATCCTTACGGGGTCAATAAAATAAAGTACCAGTTACGCACAGGTTGATTTAATCGACTCACCTCCCCACTACCCAGAATGGTTGGCACCTTATACCTAAATCAGAAATCATTATGGTTCTTGGCTGGATATCTAGTTTATCACTTTAATCTATTTAGCTAACAAAAAAAAAAGTGAAACTAAATAAAAACTAAAAATAAATATATATTGTTTTTTTAATGAAAGAAATATTAGACTTCTCTTTATCACAGAATAAAATTTGTAATAATAAGAAATTCCTTCTGTAAACCATTTTCAATCCCAGATTTACTAAATTCTCCAAATCAATCAATCAATTAATTTACAATTACAGAATCATAAAATAAACTAAATGATTTGACTTGATCACTTTTTCATAGAGTTACTAAAAAATTTAAAATTTATAGTTTTATGAAGACAAAGCACATTCCTATTAAATGTTTTCATTTTCTTAGTACTCATGTATATGGAAGTAAATCTAATCCACATGCCACCACCATAAAGGTAACTTAAGGATCAGTCCTGCCTCGTGGTCCTGGCCACAGGATGGAGAAGATATTAACCCTGGAGCTAATCCACATGCCACCACCATAAATGTAACTTAACCCCCCTTTAGCATTTACATTACTCTATGTTTACTAATGTATTTTCATGGTAAACACTTTATCTCATATAATATTGAGATTTTGAGATTTATTTTGAGAACAATACCTTCACATCAGTATGAGCAGGTGGTTACAGCTGTTTTGAATAGAAAGAGGTGAGAGAATTCTGGCCGGATATGGCCAGTTTAAATGCTAAAGAGTTAAGGGTCAGCCTGCCTCATGGTCCCGGCCAACAGGTTGGAGATGCTACAAAGGGATTCTTTACGAAAAATCTTCAATTTTAATTTGATGAAACATTCGTAAATTAGGATTTCTCTATTTTTTTCTTTCATCATCATTATCCTTATCATTTTACGTCCATTGTTCCACACGTGCATGGGTTTGACGGGTCTTTCTAGTTATGTATTCTAAAGACTGTCTTGAGCCTGGAGGTTCATCAGGCCAGTGCTTATCCTGGTTTTCGTGGCGTGAAGTGACTGAAAGCATAAGACTTCCTTCTGGACAGGACGTCAGTCCATCGCAGGGTTAAACTATCAGCTATTGCTGGTACTAATTTTCAGCTGAGTATACTGGAGCAGCATGAAATGAAGTATTTTTCTCAAGAACACAACACACAACCTGTTTCAGGAATAGAACCCACAACTTTATGATTGTAATTTCAACACCCTTACCACTAGGACACACGTCTCCACTTGTTAAATATTGAATACCATTAATTAATATTATCACGTCTATTATGATAAATATTTTCTGAAAATGCTTGAATATTTTACCATTAATATCAAACATTGGAAATCCTTTTGTTTTCTTTGTTGCTTGCATTTATTTTTACAATAATTGAATATGGATTTCCTATAATCTATATACTATTGTAATTTGATTGAGATTTGTATATATCGATTGATTCATAAGATCCCAGACCTCATTTGCATACTATTTGAATCTCATCAAATTGGACCAAGGAAACAATGTTTCCATTGGTCTTTCCTTTCCTGATACTATCTATTGGTCACAACTCCTGGCAGAAGGAGCAACGTGAAATAAAATGTCTTGCTCAAGGACATAACACAGACAGGACAAACAATGTTTCAAAATAGTAAAATGACCTACATTATATATCGGTATACCAGTTAATCCTAACCCGTAGACTGCTTTCTGACCACATGTAGAATCACCTAAGAATGAACAGAGAATAAAACTATATCAAATTTATATTAAACATTAAAAAAAAATGTATTTTACAGGCCCTCCTCCACTTATTCCTGAAAGGTTCGTGGGGGCACAGTCCTCAAACACTCTTTCCAGTGGGTCCTGTCAGAAGCAACCGTCTCCAACTGATCTGATTGGATCTCCAAATGAGACCAGCCAAGCTCATAAATGTAGCCAGTTTGGAATTGGTATCGTGAATGGCAGGTATAAAATCAGTCAACTGGAACTTGCAGATGACATCGTGTTACTTAACTCAACAGATGCCGATTGCTGCATGGCCGAAATGAAAATCAGTCCTGTGAAAACTAAGATGTTTATCCTCTCAAGAAAGCATGCGCAGTGCACTCTACATGTAAATGGAGCATTTTATAGGTAAAAAATAAAGCATCTAAAGTTGACGTTTTTTTCCTCTTTATCAATATCCAGTTTATTGATTTGATTAATATACTAAAAAAAAAGAGCTATTCTTCAGTTTGATAGCTGGTAATGTTAAATCATGATCAGGTGAGGCTTCTGTCTGCTACTGGTAACATGTAACCCAGTACAACCTGCCTCATGGTCACCTACCAAGGGAGGTAAATGTGTTTCAACTGGTTAAACTGTGGAAGTTAGGGTAATGTTAAGTCACAACTATGTGACTTTTATTGTAAGAATCTGCATTGTCTGGGACAAACACTACCATCTTGCAGAGTGGACTGGGTACTTTCGTCGTGGAACCAGTACTATCATTTTGCAGGGTAGACTGGTTTTTTGTCATGGTACCAGCACTACCACCCTGCAGGGTGGACTGGGTGCTTTTGTCGTAGCACCAGCACTAGGGTGCTTAGTGTATAAAAGGTAAAATATTTAAACATAAAACATTAGTGATGTTTGTTATATGAAATTCATTGTCTTATTTATCAACAAATGTTGATAATCAAACAATTAGTTTATACAGAGACAATATCCTGATCCTGAATGGTTCTTTATGAAAATAATCTACATGTTGGTTCTGTTATTGTTATAACTTGAAATTGTGATGGAAGATTATTTTCAGAATGGAACATCATCAAAGTTTATTTTTCCATGCTTGCATGGGTTAGACGGAGTGTGCATGTTATGATACAAGTCTGGCCAGTTGGCAGCGCCATACCTTGCTCAAACGGAAATGTATTTTGGCTGGGATTTTTACAGCTGGATGCCCTTCGTAACATCAACCACGTTTACAGTGTGGAACTGGAACAATGACAATGACAAGATAAAAAGATACTAGATTTAAAATTATTGTAGCACTTTACTGAAGTGATTTACTTACCATAAACATAACCAACAACTGCTTGTTCAATATCTTTGTATGATATACTTGCATCTTGCAGAGCTTTGGTACCTTGAAGCAACATAAAAAGAAGAAATAGGGAATTTACTCAAGAATTATATAAAAGTAAAATAAATAATGTTAATATAAAGAGTGGTGTGCTCATGCGTAGAGATGCTATAAAATAAGCTGAAGACCCTTAAAGAGAGAAAAAGTAGTTGCCATTGACCGCGATGAGGAAATAAATATTTTTCAGCTGTAATTTTAATAACATTTCTGAATATTAATATATACTTAAACCCACTCTTAAATAATTTTAGCAATAAAATTCCAAGAATTTTATGTGGGTCTGATGAGTAAAGGTTTACAAATTCAATTGTTTGGTTTCATTTAAATTCAATGCAGTGGAAACATACATGTTTTTCTAATTAGATTGTGTGTGTGTATATATATATATATATATATAATGTGTGTATTTATTTATGTATATATATATATATACATACATACACACTGATGGTATCCAATGATGTTGACTTGTTCTTCTTTTTGGTAAATATCATCTTGGTTAAGAGAGTGGGACTGGCTTTGTGCAGTGCCTTTGCTCACTATAAAAGCTTCACGGCACAGGCATTGCTTTATATCTGGAGATCTCTCTGCACTTGTCGTCACATGGTACCATGGGCCCAGCACTATGTATCAATAATTGTCACAAGTGTAGTGTTTGTACCAGAATTTTCAAGTCGCTGGCTGGACTAAAAAGTCACACTCGTTCAGCGCATCGGTAGGGGTTCTCCTACATGGATATAAAGTAGTGGCTGTACTCGAAAACGAGTTGGCAGCCACCATATGTGTGTGTATGTATATATATATATATATATATATATATATATGTGTATGTATATATATATATATATATATATATATTTGATAATGTACATAAACATTTAATAACATGCCACATATACAGAGAGAGAGAGAGATGTAGGAAAATATATATTCCATTTCTATCTTTCTCATCACTTTCTTTAACACTATAATTGGAATGTTTGAGCGTGAGCAATATTACGTATCTTTTAACTAATGCAGCTGTCGTGAATTATTATTTTATATATTTATCATATTTTAAGTTAATAACTACTTTTATTTTCAAAATTAGTACTTCTTTCATTATTTTGTAAAAACACCATGAAGTTTGAAAAAAATCAAAATTATATTTATTTTACCTGTGTTTCATTACCCGACGTTAATATTAGCCACAGTGGAAAAAATACACTCCCTAAAGGTATTTGTCATGTGACAGGTAAGGCTTTAGTTTCTAAGACAATACTATCTTCTAAAATTGATTTTTATCACTATCAAGAAAATACAACAAACCTGCTTCATAAGCCATCACTGGGTAGTCAAAATCTTCACGACCTCCAGGTTTTTCAAACTAAAGTTTAAAATACAAATGAATTATAAAGTAAAAGAATTACAAACTTAACATATTTCTATAAATTATTCAAATGTTTTCACAGAGTTATAGGTGACAATAATCACCAATTTTAGTCTTTTCTTCACTCACTTATTCCTATGAGGGTTGTGGGGGCAGAGTCCTCAAGCATGCCTTCCAGTGGGTCATGTCAGAAGAAACTGCCTCCAATTGACCTAGCTGAATCCCCAAGCAAGACCAGCTAAGTTCATGGTTGTTATCCAAACATCTTGCTCAGGGCGTACGCCTGGGTCTCTTGCCAGATAGTTTTGCCTCTAATATCTGTCTAGCGATTCTTTCCCCGAGACATTCTAACCACATGTCCATAATATTGGAGCTGTAATCTTACAATTTGGAGAAGTTGAGGCTCTACCTGGAACAACTCTCTGATCTCTAAGATATCCATCATCTTTTTTTCAGGCTTGCATTTGTTAGGGGATTCCTTTCCAGTACAGCAACTCTCTACTTGTTTCCATTTGTGTTTATCTTTTTTATGAGCTTCACCATTCTGAGATCAACTTTCACCATCACTGCCCAGATCTTTCTTGGTCTTCCTCTTCATGACTCCCTTCCTTTCACTTGGAAATCTGACATTTCTTCACCGAGCATTATCATCCATGCAATATTATGTGTCCATACCGATGCAATCTTCTTTCTTGTACATCACATAAGATTTCTCTTATACTCAGTTTTTTCTCTCAACTCATCTGTACTTTGTCATACATCTATACTAACATTGATTCATTTCTTTCCAGATTTTGCCTATGCTCTACATTCAGTGCCAATGTCTCACTACTATGCAGCATTGCACTATGTATGTAGACATCATACAATCTATCTTTCACTTGGAGAGACAATCCTTTTGTTGCTAACAGAAGTAGTAGCTTCCTGAACATTTCCCACACTGATCTTATTCTAGTTACTTTACATTCAGAGCAACCTTCACTGCTAATTAGGTCACCTGACAGAAGCTATCCTCTATTTCTATAGAACCTTCTCTGAATTAGAAAAAGTTTATTTCACTGGTACTCTTACTACTATTCTAGTACATCTACAACATATAACCTTCTCTATTAGTCTACCTGTGATCTCACTACACCTCTTGTGTACCCATGCTTTACATTTAATACACCGTATGGACTTTTTACCTACTTCTTTCCTGAATATCCAACATGGCCATTTCCAGTGTCTTACTTTCTTTCCTACTAACTAAAATTTTAGTCTTTGCTAGGTTTACTGAGTCTTTTTGATTCAAGATTTTATTTCCACTGAAATTTCTTCTCTAGTTCTTCAACAGATTCAGCCAACCCACGCTCCATGACAGCAGTCGACCCTGTCTTCTTTGCATGATGTTGTATGTTGTTGGCTGTCTGTGCCTTCAATATAATAGTAATTCTTAATGTGATGAATGTGGTTAGACACCAAGGCCCACTCATATATGGTACATTGTAAGTCAGGAAAGGGCAACCTTCTTTGAGAAGTGAGCTGCATAGGATGGGGTTCATTATATGGCAGGCCATACTACTAAAAAATTCAAGGCAATTTTGAAATTAGGTGTGTCATTCAGAAAATGTAGTGGGCCACAGTTCGTCTATGTAGCTATGGTATATATGGAGTAATTTCCCATTGATTTCACTTCACAGCTTGATTGATTTTGTTATCAATTAATAAGAGATTTTTCCAGAAATATATCATATTCGCCAATATAGCATCGTCGCCAATTGATCAGGCTGGATCTCCAAGCAAGACCAGCTGAACTCATGGATGTTATCCAACCATCTTGTTCTGGGTCTAATGCCAGTTGGTTTTGTCTAATGATTCTTTCCAGAAACATTCTAACCACTTGTTCGTAATCTTGTTATCATTCCTAAAATTTTCATTTCTGGCAGATAAGCACAAACTCACACATTTTTGGAGAAAGGAAATAGTTGATTCTATCAAGTCAAAAACTTAACTGATATTTATTTTATCAACTCATAAAGATGAACGGCAAAGTTGACTCCAGCAGAATTTGAAATTGGAATATAAAATGATGTATGAAATTCTGTCTGGTGCTCTACCGATTCTGCCAATAACAATGTATTATAGCTGTTATCAAAAAATATTCTTAGTTATATAATTCAAAAGAAATTGAACTCTGTATGTACTGCGAATATTATCATTTAGATAATTGTCTCAAAATGACTTAATTGATCCTAATAAAAATTACTAAGAATAAAAAAAAACCTTTTGATAATTATCATATATATGTGGGATACAAACCCCTTCGGTCTGTCTGTGAGATCAGTAGTCCCATTTCAGTACCAACTTGGTCTATGTAGACCTGTCCACCCCTTGCTAGCAGAGAAAGCAGACGTTAAATGATGATGATGATGATGTGTATAAGTCACACTTCTATTTTACATACAGTATTTACAATATATCATATATTTTGAAATAGAAGTTTTATAGGTCCAGTAGATAATGTCTCCTTTATTTAAATGGCAGGGTGTGATTTGAGGGAGATTTGACTATTCTGTGCAATGTCGAGTGATCATAATATATATGAGAAGAGAAAATAGCTAATGTTTCAGATTGAGGTGTTCATTAGAAAATTAATGGTATCTGAAATGTTAGAGGGCTCATCCATAAGTCATCTTCTTTATCATCATCATTTAAGGTTGGACAAATAACATCTGTTTTCTTTGCTGGAAAGGGGTGGACAAATAACAGAGTAATCTATAAAATAATTGTTTCTACTTTAGGCACAAGGCCAGCAATGACCCAGTGCATTACTGGTACTTTATTTTATCGACCCTGTAAGTATGAAAGGCAAAGTCAACCTCGGCGGGATTTGAACTCAGATCGTAAAGGGACGTAACTATGCTAATAAAATAATGGTCTCTGATTTTAGGCACAAGGCCAACAATTTTTTTTTTTTTAGGAGAAATGCGATTATATCGATCCCAGTACATTACTGGTTCTTTATTTCATCGCCCCCGTAAGGATGAAAGGCAAATCTAACCTTTTCGAGATTTGAATTCAGAACGTAAAGGGATATAACTCTATGCTGCAAATCATGTCCGATGCTCTACTGATTCTAAAAAACAAACAAACCCCAAAACAAAAGACATCTCTGATGGGATTCATCATTCGATATCTATTTAAAAGTGATAAACCTTTCTTCTTTAAAGGGTCTGTTTATTTTATCACAGTACACCAGCATATTCCTTTTTAGTGAATATGAAACATCAAGGGGTATTGTTTAGTCGCAGAGCAAACCCATGCTGAAAGGGATTCGTTTTTTTTCTTGTTGCATATATATATACCCAGAATTACTTTATCTGACGTTTCGTCATGCCCTTTTTAAGAAGGTAGTGTGCTATTTCAGGGAAATTTGGCTGCTATTTTCAGCAAATCAAGTGACTATGTACAGGCTTCCTCGTTGGCTGAAAGACATGACAATTCAGCCCACCCCTTTCAGATAATAACTAGGACATTATCTAATATTTCAAAACCTTATCTCAATGTTAGTTGTTTATATACAGGTCTGCCCTGATCCAAGTGACCTATTATAATCAACAGGCTTCCTTTCCATCCGTGACCATCACTTTATTTTTATACTCAGTATATCGACAACTTCATAATACGACGTAGCTATCCTTCCTTCCTTGCTTAAATGACAACGGGGTCGATAAAATAAAGTACCAGTAATGCACTGAGTCATGCTGGCCTTGTGCCTAAAGTAGAAACAATTATTATTATGTGATTTGAGGGAGATGTAGTTCTTATTTCTAACAAATCGAGAGATCACTTACAGGCCTCCTCCCCTTTTTTTTCTCCGTGTTGAAGTAGGTGAACAATCGGTGAACCGAGTATGTGACCCGGTTTCGATTCTTTCTGAATAAATATATAACATTTTCTTTTACTATAAATATTAGAACCGATGCCTCATCAAAACAAACCAATATTTCCGAAACAGCATTTTATACTCAGTATATCGACAACTTCATAATACGACGTAGCTATCCTTCCTTCCTTCCTTCCTTGCTTAAATGACATTATTATTATTATTTGGCGGTGATTTGGCAGTATCGGTAGATGGTCGGACGCCATGCTTTGACGCATAGAGTTACGGCCCTTGCCATTCTGAGTTCAAATCCCGCCGAGGTTAACTTTGCCTTTCATCCTTACGGGGTTGATAAAATAAAGTACCAGTAATACACTGAGTATTTGCTGGCCTTGTGCCTAAAGTAGAAACAATTATTATTATTATGTGATTTTGACGCATAGAGTTACGTCCCTTGCCATTCTGAGTTCAAATCCCGCCGAGGTTAACTTAGCCTTTCATCCTTACGGGGTCGATAAAATAAAGTACCAGTAATGCACTGGGTCATTGCTGACCTTGTGCCAAAGGTAGAAACAATTATTATTATGTGATTTGAGGGAGATGTGGTTGTTATTTCTAACAAATCGTGAGATCACTTACAGGCCTCCTCCCCTTTTTTTTTCTCCGTGTTGAAGTAGGTAAACAATCGGTGAACCGAGTATGTGACCCGGTTTCGATTCTTTCTGAATAAATATACAACATTTTCTTTTACTATAAATATTAGAACTGATGCCTCATCAAAACAAACCAATATTTCCGAAACAGCATTTTAAAATAGAAAGAATACATTTAACAGTTTACCAAGAATAGTTTTAAAAAATATTCATGTGAAAGCTTTGTGTTGAATTTAGAAAATAAACATCTATATAAATATAATAAAATAAAAATAAACGAGAACAAAACAAACTATGGTGTTCGATATTTGGTTAAAGCATGAACACATTTGTAAATTATATATAATGGAAACAAAAATGAAGTTTGATATTTTGCAGAAAAATTAAAAATGAAAAGAAAAAACAAAAGAAAAAGAACGTTGCGTAGGGAATAAATTATTTTGATTAGTAAAGTGATCAATTTACTATCAAACAAAAAAATCTAGATATAGATACATATGTATAAATCTAAATGTTAATTCTAAAGGTATTATTTATGTAATGTTACCTTGGTCATTCCAACCCCGATGACATAGACATCGTTGTTAGTTGATGATGAATTGAACGGCGGCGCCATTTTGCAGAAACACCAACGACACAAGACCTCACTACTAATATTATTTTACTTTTGATCACATCCAAATATATCTATATTTAACCACACACATATGTATATATATATTTATTTATTTAACAACGTATTATATATATATATATATATTGATACAAGATAGATGTATAGATAATAGAGCGGAGAAGGAAAAAGTAAGAGTGAGAGAGAGAGAGAAAAAGATTCTCTAATATGTTTAATTTATCAGCAGTAGCAATAAACATTACCCGGATGCTAACATTTTTTAATTTTTACTTTTTACTTACGCTACTCTATTGTATTTTACCTACGATTATAGTCTTACTTACACTATTGTATTTTACCTTAATTATATTGCGTTATAGTCTTATAATATATTATTCTATTTTACCTACACCATACTATATCATTGTCTTTTACTTACACAGTGTTATACTATATCAGTCTTTTACTTGCATTATATTAATATTAGTCTTTTACCTATATTATATCATTGTATTACTGTCTTTTATTTACACCCTAAGACAACAAACACAAAACACTATCATCATATTTCAATGTATCAATAATTAAATACTTGCATAAGCAACAACACACTTGACAGTAAAATCAAACAATTACACTTTACTACAACACAATAAGGAATATATATATATATATATAAAGAAAAACGATGAAGTTTCGTTTACATGTATATATGTTTTTATTGTGTATCGACCTGTATATACACTCTGCCTGTGCATCGAGTGCTCGTTTTTGTACCCCACCAGTAATTCACTGAATCATCTATACTATATATATATATACAAACTGAATAGGTTGTTCGGATCCTCATACGTCGAAATCGACACATATACATATATAGCCGATTGAATTTACAGTCGTACATGATTGATATTTTATCGACTATAGAGGGATAAACAGTATTGATGACCATGGCGGTATCTGAACTCAGAATGTTTAAGATCGAAACTAGATTCTGTAAAGCATTTTATTTTATTCACTAAGCTCTGCCGTTTGTTTATATTATTCCACAATGTTTTCCATATTCTGGTATCAACATTCTTGTGGTTATTTTTTTAATTAGGACGTAATGTTCGATCAAACTCATTATGAAAGTGATAAGTTTAATATTTTGTTTAAATATAATTATTGACCATAGTTTTCCGGGGCAAAGTACATTATTGTTATATCTGTGTCGACCTGGTTTTTTTTTTTCGCACTGCACTAGTTACCCCATTCATAGGGATTGCAGAACAATTTCTTTTATATATAGATTCTTAACTTCATTAATAAACTCCGAATATTAATTATTTTTATAAAGTTCCTAGTAATAATTAATTGTATATATTATTTGTGTTCATATCTTCATTCTGTAAGAATTATAAACAATTTGTAATGTTATTTTAACTATATTAATAGTAATAACTATTGTTTACCTATATATTTTAGCTCAATATGTAAAAAGAACTGGCTGAGAAAGTAAGTTAGTAATGAGAAGAGTGTTGTTAGGATATGTCATGTAGAAAATTAAAGCGAAAATCAAAAATATATATAAACACTGGAGTTGTGCGACTGCGTATATAATATATATCAAGGCTACGTTTAGTCTGAACCAAAATATATTCCGGTGTAAAAGTCATTTGAGAACAAAACAATAACTATTTATAAGAATGAAGTATAAATTCAGAGACATTGAGAAGAGTGGGGGATAATAAGAGATAGATAGAGACAATGTACTACAAGAAAGAGAGAGGAGAGTGAGAAATAATAAGATAGGTTGGAAGTAGACAATGAGAGATAAATAGATATTGAAGTCTTAGGGGGAGTGCGTGTGTTAGATGTAGGATAATGTAAAGCAGACACAAAAACAAAGAGAGGGAGAAAGAGATAAAGCGAAGGGGATTAAATAGAAAGTGTACATCAATGTCGAACTGATAGATAGATAGAGATGATTCAAGAGAGAGTGTGTGTTAGATGCGGGGTACTGTAGAGCAGAGAGATAAAGAGAAGTTGATTAAATAGAAAGATTGCACATCAATGTCGAACTGATACAGAGGTGATTATATAGTGAATGACAAAAATAGAGCCGTATAGTGTTTAATAAAGAGATGATTAAATATAGAGAGTAGAGCACTGTAGTGTTTAGTGAGAGTGATGGAGAGATATGATTAAATAGAATGTATGAGAGAGGGAGTAGAGCGGTGTAGTGTTTACTGAGAGATAGAGATGATTAAATAGGCGAGGGAGTAGAGCGGTATAGTGTTTGAGAGATAGATAGATAGATAGAGATGATTAAATAGAGTGTATAAGAAAATAGAGAGGTAATAGAGTTTAGTGAGAGAGATAGTTAGATAGACAGAGATAACTAAATAGAGAGGGAGTAGAGTTTAGTAAGAGAGGGAGTAGAGCTTACTTAGAGAGAGATGATTAAATAGATGAGGAGGGAATAGAATGGTATAGTTTACAGAGAGAGAGAATGAGTGTTTTCAGTAGAAAGGGTGAGTGTTGAGCCGGTGGGAGTTTTGAAGCCCAGCTAAGTAACTAACGAATTTACTAACATTTTCTTTTGGCGCCGTTATA
>OZ024755.1:21839713-21887213 GCA_964016885.1 Eledone cirrhosa
TATTGCTTTGATTACTGAATATTTTCGATCTTCAATCTGCCCTTGTAGTAGGCTAATTGTAAAGTTGGAAATTATTTTTATCATAACTTCTAATTATATGTAGATAATGATTAATATGATTTAGAATAATGTCATTGATATTTTCTACAGGAATGTAGTGTCATTTCTAAAATTCTGAATTGCCCTCGGAATGGGGGATATTTGTCAACATAATCATAATTTGAAACAAAGAAACTGGATAGGGGTGTTACTAAACTGTAGTTATGCTTGTATATGTCATGCCATAGATCCTTAACTCCTGATGGGGTCATAGGGGAACATTTAAACCTGGTGGAGCTCATCACTCTTTAAGTCAGAACACGCACACGCACACACGCACACACACACACACACACACACACACACAAGAATCAACTCAGTATTGAACTTCATTTATTGACCTCGAAAGGATGAAAAGCAAAGCTGAATTTGATGGGATTTGAACTCAGAACCAGAATGAATACTGCAAAAAAATATATATTAAGCCATGTTCCAGAAAAAAGGGGAAAATATAAGAATCTACATCATCTCCAATCCTGAGCTTAACCGTTTTGTTAATACAATTCTAATGAAAGACACCAAGATTTTGAAATCAGTTTGAAAATAATCAATAACTTGTAGTGATTTAGTAATTTAACTTTCATTATTAAGTTGGTGTTTGGAACATAACTTAAATTAAAGGTTTTTACATAAAGTTATGATGGAAGGTTTTTGATATGAAAATCTCGGTCATTCTGTTAATTCATGTTCTCAGCTAATAAATCACGAAAATAATGATGATCATCATCATCAAACATCCCTTATTCAATATTTGCAAAGGTTGGATGTGTTGTCTTCTCCAGCATGACTTCCCTCCACTTGTATTCCTTTGTCATCTGTGTGGGTCAGCATATTGAGATCAGCTTTCAACACTTTTACCTAGGCCTTCTTTGCACTTCTTAACCAAATGATCATCATCCTTATCTGTCATGTACCTATACCAGTGCAGTCATCATTGCATCTGATACCTCTTATATTGTTTTCTCTTCAACTCATCTCTGCTACATTGTTCATGCTCCCTGAATATTTACCATCCTGTGCTTATTCTGGCTACTATGCTCTTCTACTGTTAATTAGGTTACCTAAGTAACAGAAGCTATTGACTCATATGAAATCTTCCCAGAATTGGCAAAGGTTTATTTCACAGCCGCTTTTACTACCAACTATCTCTGTGCACATGTTACTACTATCAACCATCACATGCAACTTACATAACCAACATATGATCCCATTACACTTCTGCATCCATATTTTACATTGAGTACATCTTACAGTTGGTAGTAAAGTTTTGCCTTCTTTCCTAAGGACTAAAACTTTGGTCTTGGTTAAGTTTATTTTGTGTCCACAGCTGCGATTTCTTCTCAATCATCCACAAATTCTGTTGATTCTCACAAACAACCTGTCTTAAACTCTTCTGTTATGGCTTGGAAAACTGTGATAAACAGGACTGGGCTGAGAAAAGAGTTTTGGTAAACACCTACCTGTACACTGAATTCCTCACTAAAATCATTACCTATTCTCACTTTGTTGACAGAACCTCTGTACATGGCTTGCACTGTTCTCACAAGCCATTAATCTACACTTAGTTTCCTTACAGACCATTGATACATTGTGACACTCTGTCAAAAGCCTTTTCCAAACCTACAAAAGCTAGATATAGTGGTTTACACTTAGTTAGGAACTTCTCATGTAGTTTCACCAAGAAGAAAGCCTCTATGGTGCTTTTTCTTGGCACAAACCCACAGTACATTTTATCTAATTTGATTCTTTTCCTAATCAGTTATACTAAGACTCATCCTACTACTTCATAGCTTGATGCATTCATCATTTGTAGACAGACAGACACACACACATACACACACACACACCTTACATCACAAATACTAATTGCTATACATGCATACATCAGGTTATGGAGGTTACCGAGAGAGAGTGATAACAAAATTGATTAAGGACAGAATTAATCTTGATGTGATGTAGTTTGGCTTTAAGCCATGGAGAAGCACTACCAATGCCATCTTTCTAGTGAGACATACTTAGCTAAGAATAAGCCTATATACTTAACATTTGTTGACCTGCAAACAATCTTTCATAGAATCCCACAGTGAGTGCTTAGAAAGCTAGGGGTTGACAAGTGGCTTTTGAGGGCTGAATAAGCCATATACAGAGGTGCAGTCAGCTGGGTTATCATCATCATCATCATACCTTGTCGCGCCAGTGCCATATCCAGTGAGTGCAGCGTCGTTTGCTTCCATCAGGTCTTGGTCGGAGCATGTGGGTCCCAGTAAGCACCCACGGAGGATGTGTTGTTGTTTGTACCGTTCAGTTTTTGCATTGACTTCTCATCGTATGTGGGGCGGTGGAATGCCGGCAAGAGTGTATACGGCTGGAAGGGGAGTTGCTTTTAATGTTCCGGTGATCATCCGGCATGATTTGTTCAACACTGGGTCAACTCTGTTTGCATGGCATGACCTTACCCATACTGGTGAACAATATTCTGCGGTGGAGTAGCAGAGTGCCAGTGCTGTTTGCTTCAGTGTTATGGGATCTGCACCACAGCTGGTGTTGGTTAGTTTGCTGAGGAGATTCTTTCTAGTTGCCAATTTACTTTTAAGTTTGTCTTTGTGTTGTTTGAAGGAGAGTGTTCTATCAAGGGCAACTCTGAGGTAAACTGGATGAGGGTGGGTGAGGATTAACAATGAGTACAAAGGTACAATGAGCTGGGTGAGGATTAACAATGAGTACAAAGGTAAATTTAATGTGAAGCTAGGTGTCCACCTAATATTAGTTCTCATCCCCCTCTTGTTTATTATAGTCCTCTATGTCAAGACTGGTTGAGCTTTGGAACTCCTGTATGCTGATGATCTCACTTTCCTAGCAGACACTGCAGAAGAATTAGAGAAATTCAAGACATAGAAACAAAATCTAGGATCAAACGGTCTCAAAGGAAACTTAGCATGCTTGACATGTTGAAAAGATGTATGTAGAAACTTCACACTATGTACCCAGTGGACAAACAAGAGATGTAATGGTATCACAGGTAGGTTGACTTCACATGTGACAGATGCATAAGAGTAGTCAACTGTAAGGATACTCAAAGAAGTAAACTTCCTCAAATGTTCAGAAGACACATTAGAAAAGAAAGCCTTTGCTAAGTGACCTCATTAGCAGTGGGTGTATTATAGCCAGAGTGAGAACAAGGTGGAATAAGTTTAGGGAGTTGTTACTTCACTGCTGATGCTTGGAGTGAATGGAATCTGTGGTAGAGGGGGACCAAGGAAGATGTTAGATGAAGTTGTGAAGAATGACCAAGAAACTGAACTTCATGAAATGTAAAGTTTCTTGTCTTTTGTCCTATACTGGATTGATTGAGCATAGCCATCCTTTACATTCTTCAACACTTTCTTGCTACAGTTCCAAGCAGTCTTAAAAGCTGTAAGTGTCTTGCTACACCTGTTCTGTTGGTAACTATGAAAGTAGTGGTTACAATGAATGAAGCAGCTGTACATCTTGGTGTGTACCAGAGTAGGCTTATATTGTTTGTTAAAAACAAATTAAAGCATGTCAAATGAACAAATGACAGACAAAACTAGATTACTAAAAGCAACCTAAGACTAAAGAAAGTCATGTCCTCTACAAGTAAAAATCATTCTTAGCTCCTGTGAATTCTAGAGAATCACAAGCAATGTTCTTAATAGATTCAAGGCTTCTGTATCTACAGTGATCAATGGTCCTGAGGTTCTTTCATCTTCTTTTATAAGGCAAAACTTTTTGCTACAAATTTTGCCACAAATTCTATTCTTGATGACCAAGGTCATCTTCTCTTTTGCTCTCTGTCTGCTTGAGATGTAGCAAAACTCATAAAAACCTTGGTTCAGAACAGGGCAACTGGGCCACATGACATTCCAGTAGTGGTTCTGAAAAAACCTATCTCTTAAAAAATATCTCCTATTCTAACTAAGCTTTTCAATCACTGCCTGAAAGAGAGATGTTTTTCCAAATCCTGGAAAATGTCTTGTTTGCCCTGTCTTCAAGATTGTTGGTGCCCCCCCCCTCCCCTCCCTCCTAGTCAGTCTTCTTATTCTTAGCATTATCAACAAGCTCTTGGAGTTTGCTATCAATAAGAAGATTCTTAATTACTTTGCCAAAAACAATCTCCTGAGTAACATCCAGTATGGCTTTCATTCTGCCTCAGGATTGCTTCCCTTGCAGCTACAGCATTGACCTTTTTAAGAAAAAAAGAGGGTCAATAAGCACCTCTCCACATCATAATTTCATTCTATCTGCCAGTTCATTTGTCATTTTAGTGCTTAAAGCAATCACCCTTCCATTTCCCCCATCATTCTTTTCTCAGTGTTCATTCTGTCATGTAACCCATAACCTTGAGTGACTTTAAAGCCTTATGTGGTGACCTTTAGTTCATAAAAAAAATCTATCTAGCATTAGAGAGTTTTATAGTTAAATTATTTGATAGTTAAATTATGGACTTAAGTTCTTACAAAGTCATCAGGCTACACATTTGTAGAGGTGAAAATATATTCAACTTAATCAACCCTAGTACATCACTTGTATTTATTTCATTAACCAGAAAGTTGAAATATGAAGTCTGCCCCACCAACATTTAAACATGATGGAGAAAAACTTGTAATCTAGTGCTTTTTGAAACCCTGTTGCCTTTAAAGCTGGATTTAATTTAAAAAAATTTAAATGTTGTTGGGTACCCTGGATATTTTCACAAATATCTGTCCAGTAGTAAAGATACTATAAATACAGACTTATTTTTAAATTAACAGACTTATTTTTAGATATTTTCTGCTAAATCTTTATAGGAGGTTGAAAGTTAACTTGTTGAATGTCACTACCAACTTTGGTATTTACAACTGCAGGCTGAGATTACATGTTAATTCTTGCCAAATTGTCCAAGAGAATAAAAGAGATATTTTGATAAAATTTGGTTTATTTACTTTGCCTGGACCTATGATTCACAAATTAAACTAAAATATACCAGTACATCTTTTGGGTAGTATGGGTGGGTGGGTTGAGGGTAAAAAACATCAGAACATTTTTGGCGCTTGAAGAATTAATAAAGCATTAATTATTGGATTTCATGTCCTTTTAGAAAACATATGGAAAGCTTGATATTTAAAATGGTGGGTCAATTTTTTTTGTTTGTTTTTAATGTATATTTATTTTAACTCTAAAAAAATTGTGTTCCATTACCTACTAAAAAGAATAGAAAATGAAAAGGAGAAAAAGACAGAAGGATCAAGCTATAAAAGAAAGAGAGAGGGGAGGGTCAATCACTACATCTTAGTCTGAGCGGTGCCTCTGCTGTGCCCTGCAGACAAAATGGCAAAAGCATTACTGTCAAGAATGGCCAGAAATACTTGCAACAACCTTGAATAAAAAAAATGAAGGGTTGGCCTTAAGAAAGGCATCTTGCCATAAAATATTTCCTTTTTTTTAACCCATGCTATCATTAGAAAAAAACGTAGGTAAAATGATGATTAACACTTTAAAAAAGGGATTTTGCACCATAGAACAAGGGGTAGTCTCAGGTTTTTATCAAAAGGTTTAATGAAAAAGTCAATTGCTCTCAATTATTTTGTTTGAAAATAATTATTAAGATATTTTACATTAAGCAGTTTTGGTTTGCTCATCATTTCTTTTCGAAATGATTTTCTCTTGGATTATAAATGTTATTACCAGTAGAGAAGCACAATTGCTCTGAAATTAAGATGTTGGATTACAAAACACAAAGTTCAGATCTTTCCACTCTTATTGTGTTGTAGTTTTGTGAAAGAAAACACCTTAAAGTCTCCTTGCTCCAGTTTCTAGAACTTAAAAAATAAAAAGACTTCATTTCTACTTCATGATGAAAAGTATCCAGCTTTAAACAAAGCTAAAGTAAATCAATTACTGTAAAAAGTTAAATTGCTCTAACCATGTAAGCTTGTGGGAAAATGAATATAAAGCCATGGGGAGAAAAAATCCTACTTGATAATTAAATCTATTTTCTTTTTCTTTTATGCTTCATTTCCTTATTGTTTTATATAAATTTTTTCAGTTGAGATCATATAAAAAAAAAAAAATTAAAACTATAACGTGAAACATTTTATTCAGATATTTTTTATGGAAATTTCTAATATTGAATGAACAGCATAAAAAATCGTTTCCTTTCCTTATTATTATTATAATTTTTAATAATCTTGAATTACATTTAAATGCAGCAAAACTAAAATGTTCATATTGACTATAGTTAAAATGTACTAACTACTTTGATTTTAGCTGTTGATACTGGTATATTGAGGAAAAAAAGGAAATTCTTTAATACTTCCATATGATAAAATCAATAAATCTCTTCCTATGTTATATCCTTATTGGGACATCAGCTAAACATTCAGTGCAAAATCTAAATTTGTTGCTCTTGCATATATTAAGAGTTATATAAGTACAAGTGTACTCATGTAGTTTACTTGATGGCTTTTATTACTCTAAAGAAAGCATTATTTATAGAGAATAATAATAAAGGGCGGTGGATTGGCAGTATCGGTAGAGCATCAGACATGCTTTGTGGCATATAATTACATCCCTTTATGTTCTGAGTTGAAATCCTGCTGGGTTAGCTTTGCCTTTCATCCTTTACGGGGTCGATAAAATAAAGCACAGGTAACGCACTTGAATCAACTTTCCCCTCCCTCAAAATTAGCCTTGTACCTAATTCAGAAACCATTATTTATAGAGAAGAATTCTTTTCTTCATCATATATATATATATATGAGAGAGAGATATCAATATTCAATTCTTTTTTTACTATTAAATGGTTTTTGAAATATCTTGTATAACACTTGATATTGTGTTGGTTGCTCTTCCCATTTAATGACATGATAATCTACTTTGACCGATCGCAAACTTCTCGCTGCAACTCGATTTTATTCTTTCATTTTTACTCTCACTATCTGTTCCCATGGTTTAATTTGTAACCATCACCAAGTATTAAAGATCAATATGGTATTTTAAGTTATATATACACATACATGACCCCCCCCCCCCCGAAAACAGTGGAGGTCAATCAGGGAAGGGTTCCTCCAGTAGGAGTGAAAAGGCCCTGGATTGAATACACATACAAATAATTTATACAATATAAAACTAAATTAGAAGATTTCACTCTCACTTCCACAAGTATCTCATTTGTGTCACTGCAAATTAAAATACATTGCAAATTATTATATGTGCCTATGTGAATTATATAATTTTTTAATAACATTTGTTATGGATTTAAAAAGATTTCTCTGACGAAACGTATTTTAGACATTTCTTGAAATTTTAAGTTGTTATAACTTATCTGTAACCTCCATAAAATACAAACTAATTCATCACTAAACATTGTTATATTATTTAAAATTAATAAAATACATATTACTAAATAATAATCTGGAGGATAATGATTAAATATAGAACAGCAGATATGAAGTCATCTACTTCTACATTTCAAAGTAATTAGAAAATTAAGTTTAACTGCATAAACTGGTATATATCAATAAAAAATATAGGAAAAATAAGTGCTTGGCTTGGAGATCAGAGAGTTGTTCCAGGTAGAGCCCCCTACTTCTCTGAATTGAAAGATCACAGCTCTGATACTATGGGCATGTGGTTAAAGTGTCTCAGGAAAGAATCGCTGGACAGATTTTTTGGGCAAAACCAACCAGCAGGAGACCCAAGGGGTAGACCCAAACAAGATGATTGGATAATATACTTGAATTCGGTTGGGGATCCAGCTGGATCAGTTGGAAACAGTTGCTTCTGACAGGAACCACTGGAAGGAGTCTTTCAGGACTCTGCTCCCATGACTCTCTCAGGAATAAGTGAGCGAAGAAGTTTGTTTGAGATAGATGATTAATAATTTGTATAATGAAAATTGTTTTTCTCAAACACAAATAAGATGTGAGGAGGCACTGAAAAGTTCTTTGCCTAACCCACATCCTAATTTGAGAGAGAGAGGGGAAGGGTGCTGAAAATAAAATGGGGAAATGGGTTAAGCTGAGAACTTTCAGCATCTCATCATAGGATGGTTTCTTGTAACACTGATGAAGCCAGAGTTGGTTTGATAGGTTACATACAAGATAAAATATCACACACATACACACTCAGTCCAATGAAACTAATATGTTTACAAGCTTAGTAGCTATGTTTATCATGAACTTTCAGCACTGTTTTAAAGTTGAAGGTATTTCTATAAAATTCATTTGAGTATTGCAAGTAAAAATTTCGCATGTTCTTTCCTAATATTCTGCTAGCCATAGTACATTGTAGTATTGTAACTTGATTTTGTAGTTACTGCTCTTTTCTTGATTGTCTTGTTATGTATAAAAAACAAGCACACATTGTTACATTTATAATTGTATGGCTTTTACATTTGCTGCAACACTGCATCACATATATGGCTGCATAAAGCCTTAAGTGAACACTATAGGCATTTGGTTCCTGTGTTGACCTCACAGTGGAGAAACTGAATTTAGCATTCAGTAAATAATTGGCAAGAAAGTGTAGTTGAAGCCAGACTATTAGCAACAGCTTGGCATCATTGGATAGCATGCAACATCAGACTCGGCCAACTAACTGTTTACATTTGAAATGTCAAATAAGATTGAAAATATTGAAAAGGAATATTCACTCCAAAAATGTTGGGCATTATTTATATATATTGAATGATGTTTTAATAATAATAATGATTTCTACTATAGGCCCAAGGCCAGCAATTTGAAGGGGAGAGGAAAGTTGATTAAATTGACCCCAGTGCATTACTGGTGATTTATTTTAATAGGTTTACATAATACAAAGCCTAGTAAAATCTTTGCTAATAGTTCAATCAATAACTCGTTAATGGCTAGAGCTGAAGTAAACACATTTGTCCAAGCTGACATCCAGTAATGATAGTAACATAGGCACAAATTATTCTTTGAAGGTGGTGTATGTCAGGGAACAATTGATTATATCCCCCTCTCCGTTATTTAACTTGTACTCTATTAATAATGGTTTCTTATATAGGCACAAGGCGAGCAATTTTGGGGGAGAAGAAAGTTGATTAAATCGATCCCAGCTGCATGACTGGTACTTTATTTTATCAACCCCGTAAGGCTGAAAGGTAAAGTTAACTAACCCCGGCAGGATTTGAACTCAGATTATAAAGGGCCGTAACTCTATGCTGCAAAGCATGTTGTCTGACCCTCTACTGATACTGCCAATCCACCGCTCTTTATTTCTCTATTGATAATAATATTTGAAAGTCCTAATTTGTTTACTTGGATGAGCGTGAATTATCCAGGAAGCCATCGATACTAAGTAGGAACAGATATAAACAGCATGGAGGGACATTTAAAAACGTTGGTTGTGGTTTGATTGGATGTGTAATTAAACTGGTTACATCACCGATATGGTGTAGAAACAGTAGCAGCAGTAGTAGTAGAAATGTAATTTTGAAAAAAAAAAAAAAAAAGTAATAAAGAGGAAAAATGTTTGAATCTGAATGAAAATGAAAGACTATCAAGTGAGACTACTATGGCAGAACATTAATTTTGTCTTTGGCATACAGCTTAGGTTTGAAAGGAAAAAAAATACTTTCACCATTTGTGGTTTGTTGCAAAATAAACAAGCTGTCTTGTAAAGGAAAGAGAGAGATATGCTGTTGATGTAATTATTAGGTAATATGATAAAAGGTTTATGAGCAAGATTTTGAATGAGAATGAAACTGAAAATATTTTTAATTATGTTAGTAGGATGAGCATATAACCTATATTTGGAGTAAATGCTAAGTTAATGTTGACATATTTATTGTATAAATTATTACAAAGGTAACTAGAAATAAATATTTGTTGAATAAAAAATGATATTAATCAATAGCTAATTAGAAAACAATGCCAGAAATGTTTCTATCTTATTCTGAATTCATTAACATTGTATTTGTTGACATAGTAATGAAATAATTGCTCAAGTATTTAGTTAGTTATTATTCAGGCCTCTTGAAAAAAAAAGGTGAGTGAGAATGAGACGCTGCTACTTCTGTCATAGCCATTAAGTGGTTTAAAAAACAGTTTAGAGAAGAAAGGTTTGAAGATGAACAATATTGAAATTGAGACATGTAAATGTGGAATATAAGAATTGTTAGTATTCTACTTTGAGAGGATGAGTGACACACAGCTTTTTGAATTGCACTGAGTTACATGTTAAAAACAAAACAAGTATAGTGTCACTCGTGAGAACTTGCCAAAGAAGTAGTAAGAATGGGAGTCAAAAAGCCTACTTCTGTTGGAAGGTAGCATATATATATATATCTGTGTATATAAAATGCCATATGGATCTTTGGTGGCTGTTTCTAATTAAACTGTAGAATTTCCTCAAGGTTAACTAATCTGCCCCTGACTTTACAGGGTATCCCTAAAGTCTGGACACAAAGGAAATATCACTATTTATAACTAACTATTTGAATTTTGCATTTTGTCTGTGTCCAGATTTTAGGGACACTACACAACACAGAACTGCCTGTTTTAAAGTGTTTTTGTATTCCAACATAATTTTTCGTAAAAATGTTAAAATTATGTTCTAAACACCAACTTGAGAATGTAAATGGTTATTTATATTTCCCAATTCTTCTAAATTTTCAATCATTTTCAAATTTATTTGAAAACCACAGGTAGAGCCTTTAATTAGAAATATGGTAAGACACGGGTTAACTGATCATGACATGATAGAGGGTTAAAACGGAAAAATAGATGTTAAAATGATAAGCTATGTCAAACAAATTAAGAGAGAAAAACAGTGAGAGAACCTGCTAGAAATTTAATTTGCATATTCTAATTAATATGAGCAAATTTACAGAATTTACAAATTTTAACATGAGAAAATGGTTGGGAGATTTATCAGCTTGTGTTCTTAGAAAGTAGTGGGCTATTCGAATTTTACTGTGTTGACTTGGGTTTGAGAATTCAGTAAAGAAGCATTTAATTGTTAATGAAATGTTCTATTGTCTTATAAATAATTAATCTTCCTTTGTATTACCATTTATACATGTGTACATGTAATGACAGCTGTGCAACACTCTTGTACATGTAATGATTGCCGTGCACACTATGTAATGACTCGCTGTACACACTCTTATGCATGTGTACATGTAATGACTGTTATACGCACATTCTTGTGCATGTGTACATGTAATGACTGTTATACATACTCTCTTGTGCATGTGTACATGTAATGACTGTTATACATACTCTCTTGTGCATGTGTACATGTAATAACTGCTATACACTATGTAATGACTCACTGTACACATTCTTGTGCATGTGTACATGTAATGACTGCTATACGCACATTCTTGTGCATGTGTACATGTAATGACTGTTATACATACTCTCTTGTGCATGTGTACATGTAATAACTGCTATACACTATGTAATGACTCACTGTACACATTCTTGTACATGTGTACATGTAATGACTGCTGTAACACACTTGTACATGTGTACATATAATAACTGCTATACATACACACTTGTGCATGTGTACATGTAATAACTGCTATACACACTATGTAATGACTGCACTGTAGACATTCCAGCACATGTGTGTAATGATTGCACACATGCACATGCACACACTTGTTATGATTGTATGGCATACAAACACACTTGCAATGACTGCATGCCCATGGATGTATGTCTGTGTATGTAATGACTATGTAGTTACGTGTGTGTGTATGTGTGATTAATGACTTGCATGTGTGTGTTATAACCATATGTTTATGTTTGTGTTGAACTGAAGTTTACATGACAGGCTTACTGTAAATGGAAGCTACAATATGTAAAATAACTTAGGACTATTTTAGAAAACTATTTCTTAAATTCTTTAGACATGAAGTAGAAGAAAATAATAGCCATTGCCATACAGAAAACAATAGTGGTTGAAACTGTAGGAGTTTTATAGTTTAAACAGCTGTGACATTGTACTGAGTATTGATATGACTTAACATCAGTCACAACTATCAACTGCGAGAATAGAACATATATATGTCTGTGTGTGTATATACACATATATGTGTGTGTGCGTGTGTGTATATATATATATATATATATATATATATATGTGTGTGTGTATATATATGTGTGTGTGTGTATATATATATATATGTGTGTGTGTGTGTGTGTATATAATATTTAATATAGAAATGGCTTCTACAGGACTAGAACTTTTTCATTCAATGATGATTTCCTTCAAATTAAACAGTTCTAGTCCAGTAGAAGCCATTTCTATATTAGATTTTGTATTGACTACCTTACTAACTGTGGTTATTCCCGATTGAACCCGATAGACACGCACACACACATATAGGGTGTAACAGGTAAATTGGGACTATTTAAATATCTCTATTGTAATTGGTATAACTTTGAAAAATCAAACACATTGCAAATTTCATGTTTATGCCAATTAGCACTTATTTCAGTTCAATGTTGCCACCATTTGCTACCTTTACCAGTTCAATCCATTTACCAAATGATATGCATGCCTTAACTATTTTTTTTCCATTTTACTGAATGCTCGCTTGATCGAAGCCTTCAGTGAAGACACACAGTTGTGAGAAGTTGTGTTGGATATTGCTTCAACTGCGACCCATAGCCAAAAATCACACAGATTTAAATCTGGCAAGTTAGAGGGCCAGATATATTGCTAATACAGGGTGCGGACGATATTTGTTCGCAAGAAGGAATCTTTAACAGGGCTAAAAGGTCATGTTTGTGTCACCCATGATTGAGAAAAAGATCAAGTGATGGCAATTCTCGAAATCGAGATGCAGTATATATATATATATATATTTGTGTGTGTTAGTGAAAGTTGATATATGATTTACATCTAGGAAATGATTTATTTTTCAGAAATTGTTTAAATTTTTTGTTAAATTGGTTTTATACAAATACTGGGTTTTATTTCATCATTCACCAGATATTATTTGTTTTTGAACATAATGATTTAGATATTTCCATATCCTCTTGTTAATTTTTTTCAGATGTAATTTGGTTTAAAGGATGTACTAAATCACACGATGAATGGTGAAATCCCTAGTGTTCCTATCATAACATTGGCAGGAGTAACAACTCTGACTAATTGTGAGTATTGTCATTTAATTCACTTTCAGTTTATGAACTTGTTAGATTTTTTATTGATCTACCGTCAAATTACTTTATTTTCATGGAAAGAGAAAATTGTATATTAAAAAACGAAAAATATAGTATTCAATTTAATTAGATATCTTAATTAAAACCAATTTTGAATTCAAAGGTTTATGAAATGAAAAAAAAAAAAAAAAGAATATTTAAAAATAAACATCCTATAGATACATAAAAGTATTGGTATTTGAATTTACATGTCAAGAATTTTCAATGATTATATAAGACTTTCCTTTTTTGAACGTGAAAATGTCCTATTGAATATAACATACAATTTTGGGAAAATATTTTATTTTATTTCAAGCAGCATTTTAAAAGATGAAAAGAAAATCCAGTGGAAATTATTTGTGTTATTAATTTAAATGATTGAAAATAATTTAAATATGTTTATGAAATTATAATTGCACTTAATTTTATATTTTTTTGATTTCCTTTGAAAGATTACTGACAAAAATGCTTGGCAAAAGCATTGTTTAATCTATGATTAAATAATTTTGTAATTTAAAAATGTTATTGAATGCTAACTCTGAAAAATCAGTTGCTTTAATTTTGAAAAAATTGTTTTTCCTTTGAAATATTGTTTGACAGAAAAAAAATAACAGAACAAAAATATTTTATATTTTATTTATTTCATTTTATGTTGAAATGTTTTATTTTCAAAGTTATAACTAAAACCATATTTTATGAGAGTTCATCTTAATAATATACATTTTATTTTTTTATATCATCCATTTTAACTTTCTTTTTAATATTTTTGAAAAATAAATGCTTGTCATTTTATTTTATTTTATTTTTGTAGTCTGTTTTGTTTGGAAAAAATCTTTTTTTCACTATATTATCACCAGCATGAATTTTTTATATATGTTAATTGTATTCTCAACTACTGGGGTTGATTCTTCTATCTGTCTTTCTCTCTTGGAATCCACTGTTGCACTGGGAGAAGGGACTTAAGAGAGAGACAACCAACCCCTTCCCTTCTCCCAGAAATGGAGAAAGGTTGGTGGAGTGAGGGGTTAACAGCCTCTCTTCATAACACCCCTCCCCCCAAAACTCTGATCTATTAATGGAATCAGCCTAGGATGGCCTGATGTGCAGTACAGCATGGAATAGAAATACTGATATATTTTCAAATTATTTCAGAATGTTATATTCTTCAAACATATCTTAGAAAATTAGATGTTTCAAATCTGCAGGATTATACCAAATAATGATTTTCTTATAAATTGAGGTTTACAGTAAATTAGATTAATTTGATGGTAAGGATTTATCAATTAACAGCTATTCTATATCTGTTTTGAAATATTGAAGCTATTTAAGAGTCGCCATTAGACCATTTTAGAGTCAGATTTTTAATTTAGATTTCTTTTTAGTAAACTATTTATTTCTAGTTCAACAAAATGTTCAAATTAAATTATAGTTTTGTAATAAATACTACAATGTGTTTATGTGCAAGCGCGCACACACAAACAAACATGCACACATTAAAGTTTGTGTTAGAAGTTCTAAGAATATAAGTTCAATGTATCCTCATTGCTAAAACACACACATTAAAGTTTGTATTAGAGGTTCTAATATATGTATGTATGTGACAGTGAATATCCATTGAACATGATTTTAAAATTGTTCAGCATGATATCTCTTTCTTTTTTTAACTTTTGCTAGGATTTTGAGATTTGTTGATATTGAAATTATTAAAATGTCTTGGCGCACTTATTTGAAATTTTCAATTCACGTTTTTCTACCAGTGATTGCGTCTAGAAATAATTATTTTTCATTTGATCATACATCTTAATTCATTAATCCATGGTGCATATCATACTGATAATTTCCAGCTTTGTTTCTATCTATTTTTGTTGTAGTTAGTGTTACAAAAGTAACATAAGATATTCCTTACAGATTAGTGTTAAGGAATATTACAAAACCATGGACAAACAGGGACCCTTCTGTCTCCAATCAGAAGTAGTTGAAATTATTGAGTCAACTCTTTGGTTACCAACCTGGCTAAAGCCCACCTTGGTCATACGAAACAAAACTACTCTGTATTTTTAATTATCTATATTTCTACTTTATATTATACTAATATTTATAAATACCTATTTTGAATACATTTTCGAATTCAGGTACAAAGTGTGTGACAATATTTTTACCGTGTTCTAAAGTGTCATGTGAGTAAAAAAAAGTTTAGGAACCACTGCCCTAACAACTAAGCTATGCACCTCCACATTAAGGGTAAAGAAAATCATATTTATTTATGGAAGTCTTTGAGCCATAGGGTAAAAAAGAAACAAGTCAGTGAGATTTAATGAAGTGGTTCACCTAACCCTATCTTCTCTAAGCAGGCTTCACAACAATCTTCACAGAAAACTTTAATGGAGCTTTTTATGCTTAAATTCCCCTAATATTCGATCTCCCATGGAGTTATAGGTTGGTTGGTTTACATTTTGATATCTTTCCATACATCCATATTTTTATCATCTCATTTGTAAACCTAAATTTCATATAGTTTGATCAAAATACTTCTTTCCAACCATTTGTTTTGGTTACCTTCTTAAAATACCTCTGCCAGTAACTTTTTGGCATTGACCTTGCATCATCCATTACATTTTCTTGGTCAATTTCTTTGGTGCACAAATATATTTTTTGACATACTATGCTTAACTTCCTTTCTAACCACTGCAGCTGCTCTTCTTTAATAGCCATACAGTATCACATGCTATAGAATTTGCCTTTCATACAGAGAGAATTCTTTTGTTACCAATAGAAGCAGCAGAAGTTCTGTCACTTACTTTAATCCTATAATTAGCAGTTCTGTTATGTAAGGAACTTAATACTAACAAGTTAATTAAACAGTTCTGGTCTGTATCAATTTAGTGCTCTCACTACACAATATTCTGTTCTGTTCCTCTTTTTGTATATTCAATAGTTATCCCTGTAATGTTGTAAGGCCATTGAAAATATTTATTTATTAAAAGATATTTGTTTTAAAATTACTAATGTAACTGTATTTCTGAGATGAATTTCTGTTGCAATGAACATTGATCAGATCTTTTATCTCAATCTTTATTTGAAAAAAGTCTTTGATATTATATTAACATTTAAAAAAAAATTTTTTTTATCACAATAAAGGTCAGCTCTGCCTTTCATCCTAATGGGGTCGATAAAATAAAACACCAGTAATGCACTGTGTTAATTTAATCGACTTTCCCCTCCCAGCAAATTATTAGCCACTATTTACATATACAGTGTATTTTTATGTGTGAGCAGCAAGTATTGTTTGCTCTTTTATTTTCGTGGTTGCATTTTAAATTGTATGTTTCCTTTATCTTGATTCCTTTTCTAGTGGAGAGGTGGGAACAGTTGTGTTTATCACAATATGAACGTGAGTTTAAATATTAAATAAGATTTGATATGAATATATACAGAAGTATTTTTACCTCATTATATTGACAAGGGTGGTGGATTGGCAGTATAAGTAGAGGGTCAGACGCCATGTTTTGCAAGCAAAGAGTTACGGTCCTTTATGATCTGAGTTCAAATCTCGCCGAGGTTAACTTTGCCTTTCATCCTTACGGGGTTGATAAAATAAAGTACCAGTAATACACTGGGATAATTGCTGGCCTTGTGCCAAAAGTAGAAACAATTATATTGACAAGTCACATCTTCAGTTATTTGAACATTTAAATGTACAATAATCCATTTTTTTTTAAAAGTACATTTACATTCTGGTTATGATAAGAAAGAAGAATAGAAGCACCATTATTTGTATATTTTAATCACCAAGACTGTTCTCATCTATCTCTCCTTATACCTGGAGTTTTTTCAATGAGGTTCAATCCACTATAGCTATATACAGTTCTATATATAGAAAATATGGATTCTTGGTGCATTTTGGTCCAGTTGTTAGAGGAAGCATTTTGAAACTTTACAGGTTTCAGTGTCATTCGATTGCGTCCGTGCTGGGGCACTACCTTTAAAAGATTTGGTCAATCATATTGACACCAGTACTTTATTTTCGAAGTTCTATACTTATTTCATCAATTTCCTTTTCGTTGAACCACAATAATGTTATAGGACATAAACAAGCAGTAAACATAAACATTAACACCCCCCACTCTCATATATCACAGTTCCTTCACTCATGAGGGATTGATCAACCAGAAGCTATTTAAATATATTAAAAACTAAAGTATTCATGTTATGAGCTTCCCAATGTTATGAAATACCAAGTCAGGATGTAAGATGTGGATAAATAAAAACTCAGTCATACAATTAGTGCAATTAATTATATGCATAAGACATGTTGAATTACAGGGCAAGACATGAACATTGTTTAACTAATGAATAAGCAATTTAGATTGCTTTGCTGGTTCACTTGGTGGTATAGTGATAAGACAAGAAATGACAAGAAATGTTAAAACAGTGGTTGAAATGCTTCACTGTTTTTATTCCAGCTCCTTTCACTAATACAAGTGGCAAATTGATAGTCATTAGAACAGGGCAAAATGACTTGTATTTACTAGTATTTGTTCTAGCTATGTGTGCTCTCAGTTCAAAATTTGCCAAAGTTAACTTTACCTTTCATCCTTTTGGGTTGATAGAATACCAATCTAGGACAGTGGACTGGTAGAACCATTATGGGTGTCAGATAGGAAACTTTGCAGTATTTGTATCAGCTTTTTGTATTGTAAGTTCAAATCCTGCCATGACCTACCAGCCTTAATGGATGGGATTTGAGCTCGACCATGTACATAGCCATAGTTAACCATGGATAGCATAAAAGGGATCGATGACGTTCAACCTGATGAAAGTAGACCCAACCTTATGATGATGACTACTATCATTTTCATCTGTTTGAAGAATTTAATAAATGGAAGGTGAAAGCTCATTTGCTGCAACTGGAGATATACAAATTTTTTAAAATTCATTAAATATGCAACATGAACTTAAGAGAGAAAGTGCTTCCATTGGTGGTATTTGTTATTTTATCACTGGGAGTCGTCTGTAATGGTATTTAATGAAAATAGATGATATATTGTAAGATTCTTGTGATCCATCTTACAGAACTTATCTGGAATATTGATAGAACTGGATGAGTATATAGAATAGCATTACGAGAACCAGTTTGGTAGAATCTTTCACTTCATTTGGCAAGTGTTTGTGTATATATCCATTATTTGATTATATGGAGTACTGTTGTGTTTCTCAATAGATTTTTTTTTAGTGTTATTTCAACATACACAACTTTGGTATATTGTTTTTATACAAAATTATCCAATTAATTCATTTATGTCACAAAGATTTACTACATGTCTTAAAACAGTATCCTTAGCTTTCATGTGTTTAACAACAGTGATGATGTTCATCATGTTATGGTGAGATTTTTAGATGAAATCTACCCCCCCCCCCCACACCTTTAAAAAGACCTAAGAAAAGCGAACTGTTAGAGTGGATAGGTTATCAAACCACCAGCTTAATGGTTGTGAGTTCATATGTTTGCTGCAAGCATTTGCTATCTCTCGGCAAGAAACTTAATTTTATCGTGCCTCAGTTTATCTACTAACAGTAGGATAAAAACCAGGATTTTCTTTGAAAGTTATCTTCCAGATATTAGGATAGATTTCTCACTCATCCGATTAATGGAAACAGAACTGAAGCTAAGCATTTGCACTCTGAACTCTTGTGCTTTGTGAAAGGATTATATCAACTACATTACTGCTGGACTATATTTTCTTTGACATCTCATTGTTTGTTTCAAAGTGTTCTGATACTGTTTCAGACTGAGTTGATAATGTATCAGATGCTTAATTTACTCTTTGATGGATCTAGAAAATTTTGTTTGAAAATAAATACATGTAATAGGTTAGCTTGTTTTTCTTTTTATCTAGCTATCACTTAATGCTATTTTTTTTTTTTTTTTAAGAGGAAAAAGGTTAAATTCAGATTAGTTTCCTTCTAGTTTCCTCCTGTACTTATTAAACATTTTCACAGCTCAAAAATTTAACCCCTGGCCTTCTTGATATGGGTTTTATGACTTGCTTAGGTAATCACCCTGAATTATTTTTAATTGTTAGAATCAAGGGAGCAAATTCTACAGTATATGCTGATCCCGTTTTGTTTTACTTTTACTCTTTTGTATATTGTTTAAGATTTATATTTAATTTATATTTTATTAACTCATTAAAAGAGAATTTCCTGGTACACTATTTCAAATAAAAATGAGAAACTATCTGATTTTAGCAATATCAAATTTGTATTAAACAGTAGTTGATATTTATTAAAATCAAGTTTGTTTTATTAAAATATCCATTCATATTTTAGTTAATAAAATGTTCATTATATGTGATATAATAAAAATTAAATTTATAAATTTGATCAATTTCTTGATTTCAATACTTATCTTGAAAATAATTAGATTGAATTATTTGAATGATCTAAGAGCACTTAAAATTTTTTGTATTTAATAGAAGGATGTACATGGGAAGGCACATGGCTTAGTGGTTAGAGCATTGGGCTTGCAATCAAAAGGTTGTGAGTTCAATTCTCTGACCAGGTGATGTGTTGTTTCCTTGAGCAAGACACTTTATTTCATATTGCTCCAGTTTACTCAGCTGTAGAAATAAGATGATAGGGCTGGGGTCCCTATCATTCCACTGCAAAATGATCGTGGAGGTGCCACGAAAAAGAAAAAAAAGCACCCAGCACTCACTGTAAATGAGGTTGGTGTTAGGAAGGGCATCCAGCTGTAGAAATCAAGCCAGAATCAGTTCCTGTATAAGCAAGACAAGGTCAGTCGACCGGACACTGCCCACAACAGGACAACCTGTCTAACCCATGCTAGCGTGGAAGAACAGACGTAAAATGGTAATGATGGTGATGATCAATTTAATGTTTCAACTATTTTGTGTTTAATCTAGACGTTTCAACAAACACATGGTACTTCAAATGTAGGTTGTTGCTTGTTTAACAACAAAGTGAAAGGTGCCATTCAATTCTTTCAAGCATTCATTAAAATGATTTTCAATTAATCTAAAATTATTTTGAAAATAATCAAGAATATGAAAAGATTTAATAACAGAACTAACTTTCTTTTAATTTAACAAAACATTCTTACATAAAATTATGATTGAACGTTTGAATAATATAGACATTTGAACACTTGAATAATATAAATATAAACTCTTTAAAATGGAGTTTTGTATTATAGAGCCAAAGGCAAGTAGTTAAGTATCTATCAAGAAGGCTAAACATTATTTAGAAAATAATTGCAAATTATTGATGAGAATCTATAATTAAGTATGTAGGTGTAAAGTAATAAAATGACTATTAATTAGAAAACAATTTTATATGCAACATGAGCATAAATATATTCATGAAATTCAATTAAAAGACAAACTTTTATAATGTAGAAAACTAACATGTCTATTGTGAATATGTTTAGTTTGTGTTCTCAATTTCTATACCACTTTTATTTATATATTTTTTCATTTTAGTTCAATATTTAAAAAATATTTATTTTATTAAATGTACAAGAAATATGAAACGATTAAAAAAAAATAATGATTAATTATTTCATTTTACAAAGCTGTTTATACAAAAGCAAAACACTATTAAAGGGAAGAAAAATAAAAAAAGGAAAAAGAAAAAGAATCAAGAAAGGGCAGAGGACAGATACTACACCCCAGTCAGAGTGGTGCCTCATAACAATGAAATGTTTTCCATCAATTTGGTAACTTTTCATGTAATAGTCTTAAAATTAAGATGTAATTACAAGCTGTCTAGAAAATATTATTTTACTCTTAGTCAACTTTATTTGCTGCCGCCTAAGTGTGGATAACTGCTTTTTTTTGAGAGAGAGAGATTTTCAAATATTTACATTATTTTCATTAATCCTTGTGACATATATGGTTAATGAACTAAGTGTTTATAATAGTTTTATAGTTTTATTTTGTAGGTAAGTCATATATAATGTCATTACATCATGAAACAGTTATTTTATAACACTGGAATTGTGTCAGTGACCAAGTTACAACCAGTACAATGAAAGTTTTGACACCAAGAAATGAAATGTGAAATGTTTTTGTATCTTAAACATTTTTTTTTTTTATTGAATGGCTAAAGTAACTCTTCTGTGATGTAAATGGTTTAGTTTCTACATACAGTCTTAAATCATATCACTTGCCAGTCAAGTCCAACTCTTGAGATATGTAAGGTCTTTTTTTTTTTAGGTTTACATGTCCTTATTGAAGCTGAAAGGCATAACCCTATAATAAAACAATAGGAAGTCACTCTTCTGGAATCTTCACACTATCAGTGTGCTATTTTGGTTTCTTATTGCTTACAAAATTAAACAAGTTAATGTGTCATATGTATTGTTTTAGTCATCAAATACTGAGTGTGGTTATTTTGAGTAAGTGTGTTTGTGCTCCCATATCAACAAGTGTATATGAATGATTACATAAAAGGAATTGTGTATGTGAATTACTTGTCTTGTTTAGCTATAAATACATAAATAAATGATATTTATTTCTTATTTACCCCACTGTGTGAATATTTGTAAAGATATGACATTTATTTCTTATTCCATTGTGTGAATGTTTGTAAAAAAAATATCTATATCTACAGAATGTTTAATTCTGTTTGAAGTTTTACATATACTGATAGAGTATATTATTTTTGTATCAATTTAATCCTGATTATTTTTAACAAAGTTTTAGGAGTTCTAAACAGTCGGTGATAGTGTTGTTGTTACTGGTAGAGGTGTTGGCTTGCAGGGTGATGAAATAGTAAATACAAATAGCTAAATAAGTGAATAAGTGTTGATATTCTCTCTCTTTCATTCACTGACTCCATCTCTCTCTCACTCTCCCTATCTCTCACTATTATATGCAAAAGGGGGCCCATGTGCTGGCCGCCCTGCAGGCCCCCAGCAGACAGAATAAAGGAGGCATTTCCTTCGCGGATGGTGAGGGAAACGCGTTGATTAAAATCACAATGAAATAATGTTTCATGTAAAGCAGATAACAGAAAAATATAATGGCCTAAGAGATAAGTATAAAATATATATCTCTTCCCTATTTATTTGGAAGTGGATTATGTAAACTATTTCTATTGAATTTATTGATGAACATTAAGTTGATTTAATAATAGAAAAAATATTCATAGGGTTTAAGATTTAAATTTGTTATGTAATGATGATAAAACTTAGAAGTTAGTATATCTTGTAGTTTTATAGAATTGGACATCTTTTTAAAGCACCTTTGGTTAACAGAATATTTGTATTGGGTTGATTTAAGGTCAAATAATTCATAAACGTTTGTGTCATCTTAATTAGACATGCTTAATGCTGGAGATTTTATATTTGGATTTAGCTGTTATATGATAGTCACCAGACCAGGTACTATATTATTTTGACACATATACCATCACCACCACCATCATCATTCACCAACACCACGGTTAACCATAACCATCACTACCACCATTTTATATAATTTTCTTTATGCTGGCAAATATTGGACATACCTGTTTCAGTGCAACACCTAATCACCTGTCTCAGTCTTTTGTCACCTGAAATATGCATCAACAGAGAAAATCCCACTAAATCCTTCTCGTTTATATATTTTTGGTTTAGTTTTTATGGTTGGTTGCCCTTTCTATTAACGCTGTGGAGTGGATGTATTTTATCTTTATATTTAACAGTTTCAACTCTTATCTATGTGCCATACATAGTATAAAGTATGTATCTACTTCGGTATTTAAATGTATTTTACTAAGAACATGCATATTGAGCGAGTAATTTGAACTGGGCACATAAAATTCTCAAGTAAGACTATTTCAATTGCTTCTTTTACTGTTTAGCCATGAGGCAAAGCCAGTGGTCATGGCTATTTCTTGAACCTCTGATGTTGGTGGGAGGGAGGTGTGTTGTCTCATGAGTGGAGACCTGATCTTGGGCATCTGATATTGGTGGGAGGGAGGTGTGCAGTCTCATGACTGGAGACGTGGTCTGACCTCTGATATCGGTGGGAGGGAGGTGTGTTGTCTCATGACTGGAGACCTGCTCCGAATCCTTATTAAGACGAGTGACAGAATAAGGATTCTTGTTCAGTGCTCTAACAATTATTCTATTCTGCTGCTATGGACTGGTACTTTATTATATTGGCCCTCAAAAGGATGAAAGGCCAAGTTGACCTCACCAGGATTTGAACTCAAAGCCCAGAGAGCTGGAATAATGCTGCAAGTCATTTTGCCCTCTTCTAATTACTCTATTAATTTGCTGCCTGTATTGGTGAAAAATGTAAACATCAGTGAGAAAACTGAAAACCCACTGCTTTCGAAACTAGTGATTGGCATCGTAAAAACCTGTAAACAACAATAATTGTTAACCAAATATGATTTGAAACAAAAATAAGATCTACTAATGGGTGTTATTTTGTGAGTAGTTCAATTTGAAATCACTTTTGCTAAATTGTCAGATGCACTCTAAATTTAAATGACTTTTGTTCAATAGTTAGATGTACCCTAAATTTAAATGACTTTTGTTCAATAGTCAGATGTACCCTAAATTTAAATGACTTTTGTTCAATAGTCAGATGTACCCTAAATTTAAATGACTTTTGTTTAATAGTCAGATGTACCTTAAATTTAAATTGCACCTCAATTTCATGAGTAGGCTATTCCATTGATCAAACATCTGTTGTCAAAACTGCCAGTGAAAGTATATCTTAATTGCAAGGCAAAGTAGTGTGTTGTGTCTTGTGTAATAGTCCAATGATAAACCTTTAGCTGTAATAAGTTGTTGACCTTTGAATAAGTACAACATAACCTTATCTTTCCTAACTACAATCAGTATTATTGATGGAGTATTTATATTTCTATATCTTGGATGAACCTGTACAGTGACGACTTTCTATTCTGTATGATGTAATCTTTTAAAACTATAATTTAATTGCCAAACCTCACACCTACCTTGGTACAACTTTGTCCAATATATTTACTGCAATCATTTTGTTGTACTACACTTTATATTATAATACCAATACAGAAGTTCTCTTTAATATAATGGTAATTACCTCTATTATGCCTTGTATATCCAATGGTTCATGGTTGGTTATTCTTCTTTTATCACTAAAAACATTTTTAAGGCCTGTTTCATTGTTAAATGATGATCATCATCATCCCTCAGATTTCTTCCATCTTGTTAAACATGTATCAACATTTAGGTAATTGACCAATATTCCTAAAACCACTAGAGATTCATGGCAGTTAAAACGAGTTAGGCTATTTAACCGACAGTTGGAGTGAATGGTTCTTGATGCTAAGGAGTTCATATGACCTTTATGGTGAGGCTTATGCCTGTTGCTAGTACCATGTAACCCAGTACAACCCGCTTCATGGTCGAGTGATCAGTGACTAAACTCGCTTCCCTGCCAGCTCCTTGTCTGGTAAGGAGAGAAAGTGGAACTCCAGCAGGGCAAAAAAAAAAAAAAAGAGCTGTAGAAAAGGGTGAATGAACTACCATATATATTCATGTATAAATCGCACTGGTAGATAAGCCACACCTTCATTTTACATACAACATTCTTGGCTCAATATTTTTGTTTGAATTGAGGTTTTGTAGGTTGTGTAGATACTCATTGTTGGTTTTTATGTTGTATTTTCATTTAAAAATTGTAATTTATACATGAGTATATATAGTAATTTCTTCTTTTTACATATATCTAAATCCTTTAAGCCTATGTAAGAAATTAATTTGAACATTATTTGTCCTTAAAAAGGATTCCAATAATTACTATTTTATCTTATTTTTGATGATTGAAAATTGATGCTCTGTCTCATGTGGCAATTTCCTTTTATAGCCATAGATTAAAATTACATAGTAATAGACAGAATGTCCCAGTATTAAAAATTAATTATCACTTGTTTATTGATTACAATGTTACCAAGAACTAGATACATCGTAGTATGTCAAATGTTCCTCATTTATTTTGTTTGTAATGTTATTTCAGTTGGTATTTTACTGTCAGATTTCTTCACATCAATTTTTGAGCTTTTATTTAAGTATTTACTGTCTCAGTTTTCATTCATACTAATTTTTTCTCTATCTGGCCTTTTTACATTCGTTTCCCTAGTTTTTATTACATTAATTTAGCTAAACCCCAAATCAATACCGTTAAAGAAATACTAATTTATCAGAATAATTTTATCGTTTTAAACTTTGTGTTAAACAAAAAGAAGGTTTCTGAGAGTTTGCAAGAGTTTCCGAGAGCCTGGCCAATTCTTTTAATTTAGAAAAACTGTAAACTTTTTTTTACAATATAAAAAATATTTTTCTTCAAAGAAATTATTCAGATCTCATTGTTTTGAATAATTGGTTTTATTGGAAGAAAGAAAAAAAAAAAAGAAAATGTTTGAGCATTTTAATGTAAATTACATCTTAGTCTTATAACGAAAACAGTTTGTTATTGAAGGCTATATAACAATGCAGATCAAACATTAAATATAAAAAATAACAATAACAAAGATATTAAAATGTTACTTAGAAATATTTAATTGGTTCTTATATATTTCATGTAAATTAACTCTTTTCAATGATGCACGAGAGGAATATTTCTCTCTTGTATTCACTTATAACCCTTTGAAAAGGTGCATTTTAACCAAAATATATTAAGAATAATTAAATATTTCTAAAATGAATATCTTTGTTATTATTATTTTTATTTTTGATATTCAATGTTTGACTGGCATTGCCCTCTATAACAAACTACATTCTGAATATTCCATCTTCTAGTAATGTGATTATCAGTGAAACTTTAAACCTTTTAATACATAAATTGTATTTAAGGTTTTGGATTATCTTTGAATCTGCCTGTTTGCTTTCTAATAATAACAATCATTGAGAATATTAATTTCTAAAGTTAATTTTATATTCTATTTTATTCTTTTTATGAAAGTCATAATTAATTTCCTTCATCTCTTCAAAGAAAATAGAAACATTTTTGACAGGTTTTGTTTAAAAAAAATCTTTCCTCACTCTCATTGTTCTGAAAACAATATCATAATGAAACGGGGAATGGGATTACTGTCTTTGATTTTGATTTAATATTTGTGGATAGTTGGATTTTTTTATGAGGATATTTTGATATCCAAGTGGCCAAAAAAGTGTTCTTGTGTATTTAGAAAATTGCTGTAGTAGTAATTCGATACAGTTTCAACTGTCTTGTTTATTGTTCACTTAAATCTTGTGTCTTGTTGATTAAATTCAATTTATTTTATTTGCTCAGTGACATCTATGGTGGATATATATTTATATATATATTTAATGATAATTCCTGCTGCGATCTTTGAAATTGTAGTGTTACTGGAATTGCCCCTGCCTACAGCACTGCCATCAAGTATGCACAATAAGAGTCTTCTTTTCAATTCAAATATTGCTGATGATGCTCGAAGAATCCTTGGAAGCAGAGATGAAAGCTTGGTTCGACAACTCATTCATGCACTAAAACACACTTCAGCTGATCACATGTAAGAACTTTTGCTTATAGATTGCTTACTATGATTATAGTAGTGTCTAGATAAAGGATTCCAACATGAACACATTGTCAGCAGATCTGTAAACTCTTAAGATTTCAATATTTATAACCATATTAAATATTCACCATACATTATTTGAACCCTTTCAATTGTGCTGAGACAGTAAATTTATTTTTCAATTAAATTATTAAATTATAATCTTTTTAGTTTCAATACATTTAATTTTCGCTGACAGTCTGTGGACACTGCTTTTGTTTCAACTCTTAGTAGAAACTATACTTGCATACACATACACACATATACAGTTTCATGCGAATCTTCCCCTCTTTTCAATCATAAATCTTTGTCTCTTTATGAAATATATATATATATATTAATGATGTATACACATATATGTACACATCTAATTTAGAACATTTTACACAGTCGATATATTCACTTCTTTTTAAATTAACCCTTTCATTACCATATTTCTATTGAAGTACACTGCTTATTCGTTTCAATTACTTTTTATAATAAAGAATTTGAAAGGGTTTAATAGAATAAACCTTTTCATTATTAAGATAGTATTTGAAACATAACTTAAAAAAGTTACCTTAATAACATCACATTTGAAAAGTTTTATTTTAAATGTGGACACTTCATCAAGGGAAGTTTTATATCGTAGGATTAAAGACAGCATCATGTGTGTTGGTATTGAAAGGGTTAATGGAGTATGTTTCAATATCTTATATTGTGTAGATATTATTTACATATTTTCATATACATATCTCCGTTCTAATAAAATAATATGAATAATTTTAAGGATTGGCAGTATCGGTGGAGTGTCGGACAACATGCTTTATGGCATAGAGTTACGTCCCCCTTACGATCTGAGTTCAAATCCTGCTGAGGTTAGCTTTGCCTTTCATCCTTATGAGGTTGATAAAATAAAGCACCACTAATGCACTGGGGTCGATTTAATCGACTTTCCCCTCCCCGCAAAATTGTTGTTCTTGTGCCTAAATCAGAAACCAATATATCAAGTAAACTAGGGGAAGGTTGCTATTCACTGGAGTTCCTTAATTTCTTAGTTTATGACTAACATACACTTTCCTCTTGTGTGAACCTGTTGGAGAAAGGTCAGTATAGTTTAGGTAGTTTTTGCTTTATTTGAACTTTCAGCATCATCAGCTTTTTTGTATTTATTTGCTTAATTATTTTGTAGGATTATAGTTTTTTCTCTTGAAGGGTTTTCTAATAATTTGGCTTAGTCAAGGATTATCATATAAAATTGTTTTTGTTTTTAGGTTGACTGGAGTTTCTATGAAGCATGATAGGGAAAAATTAGTTTCTAGTATGCATGATTTAAAATTCTTAATTTGTAAATTTTTGTTTAATCAGTTTAGTTTTATATTTTTTTTATCTATCATTCTGATTAGCTTATTTTATACTGTTTCTTTGTATTTTTAGTTTTAGTTTTATTTGTTCTGATTATATATAATAAATTGTTGGATTGTTGATAAAAGTTAATTACTTTATACAGTATAATGGTAAACAAACTTAAAGTTGTGTTGGATCATCATAATCATCATTTTACGTCCGCTTTTCCCTGCTTGCAAGGATTGGACGGGTCCTATTCAGCACAGCATCTCTCCACTTGTCCTTCGTCATCTCCTCAGTGAGTTTCAACGATCTGAGGTCTGCTCTCACCACCTCCGCCCATGTTTTTCGTGGTCTACCTCTACAGTGTCTTCCTTCCACTGGGATTTCTTGGCACTTCTTTACCCAGCGGTCATCCTCCATGCGCATCACATCTCCATACCATCTCAGCCTTCTCTCCTGCACACCACAACTTATTCCTCTTATACCCAGTGTCTTTCTCAACTCGTCTATGCTTGGTCGTTCACGCATATTGGCATTACACATCCAACGGAGCATACTTGCTTCATTTCTCTCCAGCCGTCGCATATCTTTTGCAGTTGCTGCCCATGTCTCACTACCATGTAGCATTGCGCATCTCACCACAGGCATCATATAACCGTCCTTTCGTACACAGGGAGAAACCCTTCTTTGTCAACAGAAGAAGCAGCTCCCTAAACTTCTTCCAACCCATCCATATTCTAGATACTATGGCCTCGGAACACCCCCTCCCATGCTAATCTGCTCACCTAGGTACCGGAAGCTATCAACCACTTCTATAGAACCCACCTGCAATGGAAAAATGTGTCTATCACTGCGATTACTACTGTCAACTTTCCCCTGTACATCTACTGCATACGTAGTTTTCCCTACCTGTTAGTTTGCCTGCTTTCCACTACATCCCTTGTGTACCAAAGATCTGCATTGCGTACATTTTATGGAATTTATGCCAGTTCCTTTCCTACATATCGAACATGTTCACTCTCAGGCCTCTTGCTTCCAACTGCTGTTTCCATAGTCAGAATTTATTCTCTATCTCCTCTACTGATTCTGCTATAATAACCAGATCATCAGCATAGAGAAGTTCCCATGGCAGCCAGTCTTAAACTCCTCTGTTGGCTTGGAGGACTACAATGAACAAGAACAGGCTGAGGACCGAACTCTGATGTACACCTACTTGTATCTGGAATTCCTCACTAAACTCCATTCCTATTCTCACTTTACTGACAACACCCTTGTACGTAGCTTGCACTGTCCTCACAAGCCATTCCTCTACACCTAGTTTCCTTAGGGACCACCAGATGACAGACCGGGGTACCCTATCAAAGGCCTTCTCTAGGTCAACAAAAGCTAAGTATAGTGGCTTATTCTTCTCTAAGAACCTCTCTTGTAGTAGTTGCCTCACCAAGAAGAAGGCATCTGTTGTACTTTTCCGAGGCACAAAACCAAACTGCATCTCATCTGATTTGACCCTTTCTCTAATCAGTTGCGCTAATATTCTCTCTGCCACTTTCATAACCTGATCCATCAGCTTTATGCCCCTATAATTGCTCCTCTCTAGAGTATCCCCTTTACCTTTGTAACAATTTATGAGAATACGGCTGCACCAGTCTTTGGGTATGACACCACCATATATAGCTTGATTAATGATGCGTGCAACTAGTTTAGTGCCTACCCTCCTGATGCCTTCAGCATCTCAGCAACTATCCCCAATGGTCCAGCCGCCTCACCATTCTTCATTTCCTTAATTGCCTCTTCTACCCTATATTCATCAATCTCAATAGCTAGTCCCTCTGTCGGGTCTACTGGGGGTAATTTCTCTCTGTCCCATTCGTGCTCCACATTCTTCAGTCTCTCATAATGACATTTCCAAGCCTCCTTTTTTTGATCAATCGTGACACTAAGTACACAGGCATCATTCCAGACACACTTATCTCCAACAACATCCTGATTTGTACTGACACACTGCCTTGCAATGTGGAATACTGCACATCTCTGATCTTCCCATCGCAGAACATGGGCAAATCTCCTACTCTCAGCCTCCTTGCGTGCTAAGTACACCTGATGTCTAGCTTCTCAATTAGTGGCTATGTAACCTTCTCTACTCCCACTGTTTTTCCAAGCCTTCCATGCCAGTCTTTTGTCTCTAATAGCCCTATCTACCGTGCTGTTCCACCACCAGGTCACTCTCTGTCTGGTTGAAGCTCTGCCCTAACCACAAGTTTCTTCAGTAACCTGCAGTAAGTTGTCACGCAAGAAATTCCAGTTATCTATGTCATACAACTCTAAATCGTCTTCTTTTTCGTCATACACATCTTGAAGGGCTTGACTAAATTTATATTTTAATGAAAGGTCTTTTAGCTGTATGTCTCATTTTTCCTGTATGTCTCATTCTTCCTCTTGCTTACTGAGATGTCACTAACGACTAACCTATGCTGTGGGGTACATTCTTCCCTGGGGTATGCCTTAGTATTTGACACCATCTGTCTGTCTCGCTGCCTAACTAGCAGGAAGTCAATCTGGCTTATGTGCTTGCCTGATTTGTAGGTTATTAGGTGGTTGGTAGGCATCTGGAAGTTAGTGTTGCAAATGGTTAGTGCATTTGCATCACAAAATTCAAGAAGCCTCACTCCTTCTTCATTTTTTGAGCTGTAACCGTGCCCACCATGTACTCCAGTGTATCCATCCTGGAGCTGTCCAACATGTCCATTGAAGTCTCCCACTAGCATAATGATGTCTCTGTCCTCTGTCATTGAGGCTGTTTGTAATAGTTGCTCGTAAAAGCAGTCTTTCTCTTCTTTACTTAGGCCTGCCTGGAGTGCATATGCAGAGATGATTGTCAGTAGTCTCTTGCCTACAACTAATCTAAGCTTAATTATTCTATTACTAACTTTAACTACCTCTATTGTCTTATTGATCCATCTCTCAGCCAGTAATATGCCCACCCCACCTAACCCATCATCATTACCCACTCAAAAAAGCTTGGATAAGGTGGAAAATTAAAGCTTATCAGATTAAAGAATTTACAGTCTTTTACTTTTTAAAACAAAGTTGAAACAGCTCAGAGTTAATAGAACAACAAACTATATGATCTTTGTTGTTTATTTTATTGGCTTCAGTTCTTTTTTTCTTTTGATTCAATAAATGTAGTTTTGACCATATTTATTTCACAAGTCTTAAATATTGTAATTAATAATTAACTAGTATATTTTTTAGAGCAATATTTTATTTCATATTTTATTTATTTTTTAAAAATTTCAATAAAATATTCCATCCATTTTTATTTTTTATTTTTATTAGAGGAGGAATGTTTAAAAAATAAAGATTGTAAGAAAACAAAGAATTTTGCATTTCTAATTTTTGCTTTTGAAAAACAAATATTATTGCAGTTAATTCTTAATTGTTTCTGATTTTGAATATATAAACCTCCATTGCCATAAGAAAAGAGCATGTATGTGTGCACGTGCTTACACACACACACACACACACACACATTTTTTTTATGTAATAACCCAGCCTCTAACACACACATGATTCATATCACACACATACAAAAGAAAAAAATAGAAAAGTACAGTGTCTGAGAAGGATTTTTGATGATTATTATTTTTTTTAATCATTCATCTTAAGAATGGCATCGCATTTTTCCATCCAGGTTTTTGTTTTGTTTTGTTTTTCTTTATTTATAGCTTGTAAACTTGAAAATATTCCACTCTGTTGGAGAGAGAGATTTCAGTTCAGGTCAACAATTTAGCCTTTTGCATTTCATAAGCACTGAAAATTTAATTTTCAAGAAAATTACTTCCCCTTGACTCATGATATTAAGGAATTAGTCATTTTCAATTAGCAGTCTCTCTTGATTCTGAAGATAACATTTGTGTGACCTGATTTCTGTCAATATGTGTAGTGCACTGCAGTTTTGATTAATTTTTGTTTTTAATAGTTTATTTATTAATTTATTTATTCATTATTATTATTTGTTTTTGTTTTAGATAACTTTCTTTTCCTTAAGAATCTTATTAAAATATTTGTTAAGCTCTGAGATTGAGATACAAAAATATAAATATGGCTTCAGTTAGATCAAGAAGGATATTCATAAAGTATGTAAAGATAATATATTTGGTATTTCTGTCAAAAATCAAAATCCAAGTATCATCACCATCATCCATCTTCAAAATCCAAGTATTGTCATCATCATCATCATCATTGACAGTAATAATAAAAAATGCTACATGTATATGACAATCTTGCTTGTTATGAAATATAAAGTAAATTGCTTCCTAGAAATCTTCACATTTACTCAAATAATGAAGTTGATAATGACTTTATATTTTAATGAATCATACATACCCAAGCAGAGAACATTCATAGGATTCTTTGGAATTGACTGTTTAGTTCAATCAGTTAATTTCTTTTAAAATAGACAGTTTCATTCATCTGGTTGAGTATGAAAGTGTTTTATTTTGTAGCCAAATATATAGTTATATATATATAAATATATAAGTGTATTGAACTAGACAAACTTTGTGCTAGTACGTATATATATAAGAGAATGTAGGTAATAGGCACGGATGAAAACATTTGTAACTATACAGTTATCCCTGTCCAACACTGTGAAAAATAACTCCTTTAAGCTCTTTTGGTCTAGAACAATGGTGTTTTTTTTTTTTTTAAATATCGGGTTGAATTTCTGTTCTGAAAAGATCTTTTAAATACGTTTTTCCCATTTTTTTTTTTTCTTTTCAAAATAAGGGGTACTTCTTATACCAGTGTATCACATATCCCCCAAATTACAGACTCTTTTTCATTAATTTTTGTTAGTTTATTTGGGATTGTTTATGCAAACCTTGACTTTTGGAGATTGTTGTAGCAAGGAGTGTTTCACTCAAGAACTAAATAGCCTAGCATCCTAATCTCAAAGCCACTTTACTTTTGTTGGAGTTCAGTTTTGATTAAATCTTTTTTAGTAATTACAATTGCCTATTTTCTCATGTGACTTTCGTTGGTTTTCAAAATCTCATCTCGCTTAATACTATTTCACTTCACATTTTACAGAACATACTTCTGTTGTGGCTATAAGCTGCCACCTGTTTAACTGATTTTACCCAACACATTCTCAGGAATTCTTTGTTGAATATATTCATTTCCAACTTTGGCACAGGGCCACAAATTTCTAAGGAAGGGGAACAGTGATTTGAAATGTGTGCTGTACATTTAACCAATCTACACACACATATCTGATTATTTCTACTGAAGGGGCCATATTTTATTTATCTACTCTACACGCATGCTATCAGATTATTTCTGCTGAAAATTGCTATATTTTAAACAACAAAACCAAACTTTACCAAAGTTATTTTAAATTTGGGTATTTATTTGCTAGTTACATCAGTATGGCATACTGTTTTCACATTTTCTCTACCATTAATATATATAATTGAAAAAATGTTGCCTTGCATCACAAGCTATCACCAACATCTAACTCACTGTTAACCCTTTAATGTTCAAACCGGCCCAAACCGGCCAGAATTCTCTACCTCTTTCTGTGAAACTGGCTGTAACTGGTCGCTCAAACTGATGTTAAGGTATTGTTCTCAAAATAAATACTTTCAAAATCTCATAGATTCGATATTATGTGAGGTAAAGCCTTTACCATGAAAATATAATAGTATAAATAGAGTAATGTGAATGCTAAAGGGTTAAGCTGCCTTTTCCTTTTCATTCTTTTATAAAAAGTATGCACGTGCATGCAAGCATGCACATACATATGCACGCACACAAAAGTACATGAAGTTATTCATTGCATCACTCAGCATTCAATACTTGGCTTCAAAAAGATGACAGTGACTTGTAGGTGACTCATCTTAAACAATCAAGTCAGCATTGGAGATAGTTTGCAAATGGAATTTCAATTTTCTGGTGTTGAGAGCTCGAATTAGGAGTGCACAGTGCAGTCCCCCAAATGCTGTAGCAACAGCAAAATGTTTCTTCTTATATACAGTTAGAAATTTATGTTTGAGAATTGCATTTCAGTATTTTAATGCATATCATTGCAGGTCTTCCTGGCTTTCTTTTTCTTTCTATTGGTTCCGGTAATAGTACTTGGTGAATGAATTCATCATCATTTATATTTTTCCAGGAGTATCCACTAAACTTCAGTCTGAGTTTAGTTATAGTTGCAGTTATCTTGGGAATGTTATTATATAGGTATTTGTTGGTTAAGTGTGTTTTCTATGATGTGGTTTTATTGAGAATTACAGATCTTCATATCATTTGATGGCTGTTCTCAAAGCCAGCAGCTTACTTTGTAACACTCTGACTAGTTATCTTGAAATATGCTCTGGAGACTATATTTTTGCAATGTGATAGCCATCATACATGATGACTATCCACACCTTAAAAGTCTTAGGAAGTACTCCACATGCTCTTAAAATTCCAAACACCTTTTTCTGATGGATGTTCTTGAATGCTTTATGGAATTCTATAAAGTGAGTGTTGCTTGTTTTGATTTTGTTTTGGTTCTTTTGATTGGTCTGTATAGAGTGAATTGTGATAGTGTGATTCTGTTTGTGATAGTGTGGATTTGTTTGTGATAGTGTGGATTTGTTTGTGATAATGTGGATCTGTTTGTGATAGTGTGGATTTATTTGTGATAATGTGGATCTGTTTGTGATAGTGTAGATGTTGATCTGTTTGTGATAGTGTGGATCTATTTGATTGAACTCTTTGATTCTTGTGCAGCAGTAGTCATTCAATATGGATTGTTATTCAATATAGAACCATTTTCATATATATCTTCAATAAGATTCCCAGTTTAACCTAGTTTTCTCTTCATTTTAATTGACAATTTAAATTTCATTTAGTTTCATTCATATACAATAAAAATAAATCAGAGATTTTAATGGTTTCAGTCATTCAATTGGTCTGCAGTCATACTGGAGCAGTGTCTTCAAGACTTTTATTGATCATATCTATATTAGTACTTATTTCAATCTTCTACGGATCACTAATTGACAAACCTCTACATAAAATATCCAAAACAAGAACACACATGCGCACACACAAGTGTGTGTGTATTAATTTATATAATTATCATCATTTAACTTCTCAAAAAATTAGTGTATATGTATCTTAGTATTCCATATATAATCATGTATACATAACAGCATGCATTTTACAAGAGAAATATGATTGTTTTCATTTTGATACCAACCTGCCCCCAAATCACCTTTAGTTCTAAGAATAAAGGCCACCCATTTTAAAGAATCTGTATTTAAAACCTCTTAACATAATGTTATCAAATCCTTCAAAATTCTTCATTAATTAATTGTGTATTTCATTAAAAATATGGTCATAAAATATTTACATTATTCATGTTGAAAAATTATAATATTCCTTTGAAAAAAGTTCTATTGTGATGTTATCTTTACTTCAGAGAAATATCTAGATTAGGTCACATATTTTTGGATTTGTGATGGTTGAAGAGAAAAAACAATGTTTTTTCTTTTTTGATAAAGTTAATTACTATTGTAATCTTTATTATTACTGTCATTATAATAATAATAATAATAATAATAATAATAATAATAATTGTTTCTAATTTAGGCTTAAGGCTAGAAAATTAGGCAATATAGCAAGACAATATGAGTTGATTAAATCAACTCCAGTACTTGACTGTTACTTTATTTTATTGAGCCTGGAAGGATAAAAGACAAAGTAGATTTCAATGGTATTTCAACTCAATGACCCAACTAAAAACTGTAGTACTGATTCTACCAATCTTTATCATTACCATCATTTTTATATTTCAGTATTTGGCACACTGTGTAGCTGCATATAGTTTTATCTTATATTATCGGTAGAGGGTCGGACACCATGCTTTGACGCATAGAGTTACGGCCCTTGCCATTCTGAGTTCAAATCCCGCCAAGGTTAACTTTGCCTTTCATCCTTACGGGGTCGATAAAATAAAGTACCAGTCATGCACTGGGTAACTGCTGGCCTTGTGCCAAAAGTAGAAACAATTATTTTATCAGTGAAACTTTCTCATGACTGGACTAAATGTCTGTTGGTTTATCTTCCTTAGTTTATCTGTGTCTTGGCTATGACTGCTCCTATTGTTTTTATGTATCATTGTTATGTATCATTGATATTGTTATAGTTGTACCATTGATACAGTTATAGTTGTACCATTGATACAGTTATAGTTGTACCATTGATACAGTTATAGTTGTACTATTGATATTGTTATAGTTGCCTATTTTGCAACGTCACATTACTTTTGACAGATTCCATTATAACATTAGGAATGAAAATTCTTGATGAAATATAACTAAACTAATTAGTGCAGTTACTATGTAGTATATATATATACTGCTTTCATTTAACCTATTGATTCTAACTTCTTGTGTCTATATTAGGATATTTTGCTTATTCCTTTATAAGTATGGGTATTTTCTTGATATTTCTGGTTTTGAAGGTTTACACCATTAAATGTATTTATAGTAATCACATCACAAATATCTAAGAACTACTTACAACCCCTTTACAGTAATCACATCACATCATTATTTCTTGCCTTTCATCCTTATGAGGTCGATAAAATAAAGCACCAGTAATGTACTGGGTGGGATAATTGTGCCAAAAAAGTAGAAACGATTATTTCAATTTACAGGGAAATTCATATTTACTTGTATGCTTACATGTCTATATATTTAAAAAAATGTATATATCATTGTTGTAGTCTTGGTTACATGCTGTATTTATACACTCATAACTTTATCATATACCTTTGCTGCTAGTGCACTTCTTAATATATATCATCATTTTGTCCACATTTCCATGCTGGCATGGGTTGGATGGGATGCTTTGAGCCAATGTTTTACAGCTGGATACCCTTTCTGATGCCAACCATTGAGGACATGCAGAGATATGGTGTATCTATTCCAAAAGCCAGGATACACACAGCTTAAAATTTCTTTTTTTTTTTTGTAAATGCCATATGAATGAAATTGGTTGACAGAAACTCTGAAAGCAACCTGATGTGTGCATGAGTGCACTTGCATGTGTGAGAGTGTGTGCTACAAATTTGCTCAATCTTCAATAATCACACAGTTTTAGCCTCAATGTAAAAAGTTAAAAAGGTGGTTACACCAGCTCTGTGGACAGAAAAATTGGGATCTATTATTCTTAGATTCTTGTCACAGGGCTAAAATATATTTATTAAAGAAAATATACCTTACATTTGGAAAATATCCAGAAATGCTGTGTAGTGCACTGTGAACTAATTTGTGTCATCAGTACATTGCAGTTATGCAAATTAGACGGACTAGTTTAGCTGAGTCTGAGTCTGTAAACATTATAGATAGTTTTGACCTTTTTATCCTTGTTGAAGACCAGAAATTAGATTGATGCATTGCCTAGGGGTTAGGTGTCCTGGGCTAATGATTATAAGGTTGTAGGTTCAATAGAACTGGGGACTCCTATCATTAAAACAATCCAAGAAACCTCCTATGAGATACAGCCCCCACAGGAGCACAACTAAACCAGCATAGGTTTCAGCTGTGACTTTAATTTCATCTTTTTCCTATTTTTTCTTTTTTTTTTGCTCTGAGAGATAAAAACCTGTGATGGCTAGAATTATATGTATATTTAAAAAAGGTTTACTTTGCATTTCTTCAAATTTTCCAGAAGTGATATGTAGTGCACTGTGAATTAATTAATCTAGGTGTACTAGTTAATGACAAGTATAAAATCATGTACATTAAATTATTTCCTGATTTTAAAATCATTATTTTATTTCTTTTATTTCTTTCTACTGATTAAAAACTGTTATAGTTTTTAATTTTCAGAGTAGTGTAGTATTTGTAAAATTATTGCTGGTTGTAAAATAATTATTTTGTGGATGTTGTTTGTTGTTTTTAACTACTAGTATTGTTAAAGCATCTCCTTCTCTATCACCCTCTTCCTCTTTCTCCCCTCTCACTATCTCTCATCACCCTCTATCTCTCTATTTCTCAACCCTATCTCTTTCCCCCTCACTATCTTTCCTCCTCCTCTTCCCAGAAACTCATAATTGTTTCTACTTGAGGCACAAGGCCAGCAATTATCCAGTTCATTACTGGTACTTTATTTTATCGACCCCGTAAGGATGAAAGGCAAAGTCAACCTCGGCGGGATTTGAACTCAGATCATAAAGGGACATAACTATGCTGGAAAGCATGGCGTCCGACCCTCTACCGATACTGCAATCCACTGTGAAAACTCTTGCCATAAGATCATTGTCTTTGTTGAGAAGGTATTCTATAGATGAGATGTTCTACTTACTGTCTCCCTTGACAACATTATTAAACAAAGATGGCTGTAGTTTGTTTCCTGTAACCTACCTTCTCATTATTTCTCAATATTTTCTCAAATTCTGTTCTAACCTACTTTGCTTTAAACTCTACTGAAAGTATTGCTGCTCAGGAACTTTTATTTAACCCTTTCATTACCAGATTTTTAATGAAAGACTGCCTATAGTTTTCAATTGATTTTGAAAATAAAAAAAAAAAAATTTGAAGGGATTTAGTCATACAACCAACTTTCTCATTAAGTCTGTGTTTGGAACATAACTTAAGAAAGTTTCTTACATAAAATTATGCTGGAAGGTTGTTAGATAAGTATAAACAATTTTGTTTTCAACTCCATATTATGACGAGTTCTCTTTTATAGCAATATATTTATACTTCATAATTCTTTTTTTTATAATCCATTAAAGATTTGAGTATCTTACACTTTCATATCTACATACATTAAAAAAAAAAAATCTCGCCCTCATTTAAGACAGTCTCTGAATAGAAAGTACAATTTATTCAAATACAAAATGTCAGTGTCATGAAAGGCCATTGACATTATATAAAAATTATTGAGCTGTAATCTAATAAAAACAAAACACTACTAAAGGGAACAGAAAAGGAAGTATAAAAAAGAAAATGAAAAAAAAAAAACACAAAAAAAAAAACACTATAAAAATACAAATCAAAAGTAATCCATTATAAAATAAAGTTGCTAATTTCTGCTATAGATTCCTTTGCTTTCTTGCTGTTATGCTTACAAATTTCTTTCTTTAAGATTGTTTATAGAAGCATCTTACTATAAGTCGAGTTATTTTGATTTTGGACTATTGTTTACTTCATGTTCCTGCAATAGTTAAAAACCATGTAGTTAAACAACTTCCTGGAGGTTCTCCAATGTACACGAGATACACTCATCTTAATTTATCTTGTTCTTCATCTTATATTTGCTCTCCTAGTTTTTTCATAAGAAAATTGTTGATTTTTCTTTTTCTATGAACATTTATTTGAAGCAAGACATGGTCTCCTGACCCAACTTACCTCAAATAGACAACACATTTAACCCATGCTAGCATGGAAAATGGACGTTAAACAATGATGATTCTAAATATATATGAACATTCTCAGTTACCTAGAGCAGATTCTTCTGGATGTATAATCTTATATTATGCACAAAGGTGCAGAGATCTCATGTATTGACATTTTATCATTCAAATTAATTTCATTATTTATTGTCATGCTAGAGCAGCAGATTGACAGTATCGGTAGAGTGTCGGACAACATGCTTTGCAGTATATAGTTACGGCTCTTTACGTTCTGATTTCAAATCCAGCCGAAGTTAGTTTTACCTTTCATCCTTACGAGGTTGATAAAATTAATACCAGTAATGCACTGGGGTTGATTTAATCAATTTCCCCCTTCCCTAGAATTTGTTGGCCTTGTACAAAAATATACAAAAATGTATGGAAATTAAAAGACAAAAGTATATAATAAAATGAAGACTACTAGAAATGTCCAGTCCATACACCAACAGATGAAAGAAATGTGGGTTATGTATCAGAAAAAAACCCAAAACAAAAGAAAAAAACAACAGATTATTCCAGAACTTAAAATCTTCTAATGAATATCTCAGCTCCAAACATATTTTCTGGAGGTGTTTGCATTTCAAAAAAATACTTGGTCTCCTCATGGGAACATTAGTCCCCCCCTCCCCCACAAACGTACAACCTGCACAGCTAGATGTACAAAAAAGCCCACCCTAAAAAATCCCCTACACGCTGACAATAATTCACAATCTAGTACAATATTTTCACCCCATCTTCCCTCAATACTTCACACGTTAAATACCCCTCCATACTCAAAAACTGTTTAACATACATAAGCTGTCAACTTCTCCATCTTATAACTTAATTTCTCCTCCATACACTCAATGCAATTCTAGAATCTAAATATTACTTATTTTCCCAGTTAGAGGCAGTGGGTAGATCATTTTAACCCCAGAGTTACCTCCCCCACACCAATTATAAATTTCCTCTCCCTAACACCTGACACTGTTTATACTAAGCCACCAGAAACTGTCTCTGCTTCTATTGCCAAATCTCATTCAGACATTTTTTTATACAGTTGCCTGAATATAAGGCTGAGAAACATCGATTGCTCTCATATAAGATTATTAGACAATGAAATCCAAAATTGTGCAATGATTTTTCATGTGTTTTACAACGGCTTTTGTTTTCCCTTTTTTTCTTTATCTTTTTTTTTGTATGCCTCTTTTGCCTCCGGTTGCCCCCACACACTTTATCTCTGTCTATCTTGTTTTGTTTTTTAACTCTAAGGGGTACTAAATACCTCCTTTGCCTATCATGACCTATTAGTTCTATGCAGATGTTCAAATTGATTAAATAAATAAAATTAGTTTTGTTTTTACACACACACACACACACACACACTGCTTTTTCTTTTCTTCTTTTTGACTCTCTCACTAAATACGCACACACACAGTTTAGCCCCTCCACCCAATTTTGTTTCTTCACACCTATTCCAAACACCAACCACCTTACAGAGTATAGTAGGTGCATTTGTCATTGCACCAGCACCGAGGGAAGTTTATATGTCTTTGGTATAACTGATGGGTTCTTTCAGATGGGTCTTCTCAAACCGTTGTTTAATATTTCAAATAATTGTTTCTACGTTTGGCACAAGGCCAGCAATACCCAGTGCTTTACTGTTACTTTATTTTATCGACCCCGTAAGGATGAAAGGCAAAGTGAACCTCGGTGGGATTTGAACTCAGAATGGCAAGGGCCGTAACTCTATACGTCAAAGCATGGCGTCCGACCCTCTACCAATACTGCCAATCCATTTCAAATAATGTTTTGTTTTATTTTTATTTTTAATCAATGTATGAGTAATCAAATATGACAAAAACCACCTGGTAAGATTTCTCAGTGAAATATAAAATATCCTGCACATAGAAATGAATCTGGGGGAAAATTGTAATTAACAAAAGATTTCTCAACCAGTGGGATAAGCGAGTTAGTTTAAAAGAAGTTATTTTAATTGAAGTTATAATTAACAAACCTCTGTCTGTCTGTCTCTCTTTCTCTCTCTCTCCTGAAATCAGTATTTTAAGAGAACGTATGTTTCAGTTATATGGTGAAATAATAGAAATTGTGTCAGCAAAATATTAAGTTTGAATAATGATAGCTCACCTAACAGTTAATGATGAAATCAAGGTTAAAAAACCTTGTTCAACTGGTTTCTAATGCATTTGTACCCTGTTGAACCTTCTGCTATTTGTGTCTAGAAAATCTGCACTTAACATGTCATTATAAAGAATTTTTATTAAAACCTATTTTTTTTTACTGTTTTTTTTTTTATACTCTTCATAACTCAAGCAACAATGTAGTGAAGTACTTTTGACATGTTGTGTCTGACTTATTCTCAGTATATATTTTAAAGATAATATATTAGTTATTTCTGACAAGAGAACAAATGCTACCTTTTTTTTTTCAATATTAACAATTTTATATTCACAGATTTTCTTTTATTCTTTTACTGGTTTCAGTTAATAGACTGCAGTCTTGCTAATGCACTGACTTAAAGGGATTTAGTCAATCACATCAACCCCCAATACTTATTTTATCAATCTCCCTTTCTTTGTTTTTTTTTTAATCATTATGACCACAGGTACACATGATTAGCTTCTGTAGTTTCCATATACCAAATTCCACTCACAAGTCATTGGTCACCCCAAGACTTTATTAGAATACGGTCGTGTAGGTGTCACGACAAAAAAACACACAGTCCACGCTGTAATGTGGCCGTGTAGGTAACACAGTAAAAACCTCCCAGTCCACACTGTAAACGTGGTTGGTGTTAGGAAGGGCATCCAATCGTAGAAAACCCGCCACGCAGTCCTATACGAGCAGGACAACCAATCTTGCCTCAAGTGGGAAAACCCCCGTCCAAACCCATGCAAGCGTGGAAGATGGACGTTAAACGATGATGATGATGATGATGACTTCCCAAGGTGCAACACAATGGATCTGAACACACAGCCATGTGTTTATAAAGCAAATTCCTTAACCACACAGCCATATCTGTATCTATTTAACATTTTTCAATTGCCTCTGTTGTTTCTTAGTCATTTTGTAAAGCCTAAATCCTATTTGAGTATCTTATTCTGAACTTCTCTTGGTCTAGATTTAGAATAGTTTTAGAATAAAGCTGATGTTAAAATGATTTTATATCTATAAAATGTTATGGATTAACATTTTTATTACTCTATCATTCAGAATATACAAGATAACTGTAAAACAACAAGAACAGAAAAATATTTCAGCCATGAAACTGAATCTTCAAGGTTGTTTTATGTAAATTAGATCTGATCAGATTTCTAACAATTAGTTTAATTAAATAACTTAGCATTTTATTTACTAGTATATGAAGCTGGTTGTTTAGAAATTAACAAAAGAGATTAATGTTTATTGAAATACCATGTTATCATTTATGTAATACTAAGGCCTCAAATTTAATTATAAGAAGAACTACATTGTTGTTTCAGACAAATTAGTAACATGGAATCAGCGTATCTCCAGCTAAGATATTAATTAATGTTTAATATTGAAACAGAACATAGTATTTATTTTGTTTTGAGAGTAAGATATTGAGTTTTAGGTGTAGTTTAAAATGAATTCAAATACACTCGAGTTTTAATTCCCAAATCTCTGTTCTAAAGAAAAATAGATTTTTAGTATGAACAATTAAATCTGATAAATGGTGAAGAAATAATTAATTGGATTATATTTAATATTGAATTTTTTGTATTTTTGGCCAATCTGTGTTCATTTTAGTGTCTCACTCTCAGTAAAAAAGGAGTGTTTTGAGATTTTGTGCACATCTTAACAGTAATACCAAGAAGCCTTTCTTTCACATTAAAATTGCTAAATTTTCATAAAATATCTCAGAATATTTGAAGGCAAAATGGTTAAAAAGCAAGTATGTTAAAATTTGTGACTAAATGTTATAATTGGGACATAAATTTGAAGATATATTTTTCTTATGACCCCTAAGGTGAATTTTGAAAGTAAAATTCTCTCTAAATATCAGATTTCTTATGCAAATAAGTTTATTGAAAGTTTTATGTTATATCTGAAGTGGTCACAATTGTGAGATTCTTATTCAGAATATGTCATAATATCTAGGAACTGTTGTTATTTCTTCTCTTCCTACTACCTGCTGTTAAGAAAGCTATTTTCTATATGAGTGTCGGCTGAAAAATTCACAGGCTGAGCAAGATACTCTCGTGGAATGACCAAATGAGGGCTTATTTTTCAACATAGTCCCTAGAAAAAAAACCAGTTATTAATAAGAGTTTTGAAATTAATGTATGCAAGATTTCACAGTGCTACCATCACTCCTTCATAGTCAGTCTATGGATTTTTCAGCCAACCCTCGCATTTGAGAACCTATTGTCACATCGGCCGCAGTGCAGAGAAGAGGAAAATTGCCAAATACTTGCTTCCTTTTCATGCAGGTTGTAGTCAAGACTTCAGGTGTCTTAGGTCCCCAAACTGCCATTTTCCTTCACAAAATGGGAAAAATGACCACCTGCCTAGAGGTGGAGTGGCTGTTTCAGCAGGTGTTGCTGGCTGTTCTCCATCGCAATGCCATTGTCATTTTGTCTGCAGGATGCAACCGAGAGATACCATTCAGACTGTGGTGTAGAGTCTGTCACTTCCTTCCCCACCTTCTTTTCCTTTCATTTAGTTTCTTCTTTCATTTTATTTCTTTTATTTTTCTTCTGTTCTTCAATTCCTTGAAAGTTTCTTACAACAATCTTTGTCGAATACTTCAGTCATACCAGGTGGCCTTCTAGTTGCTTCAAGTGGTTGTAGACGAAATCCTTTCGAATGAATGACTTGCAAATATCTGGATATAAAGATATAAAGCTGTTATCATAAATAAAATGAAATTGATAATAATGTGTAATTTAAGACTTGATATTAGAGCCAGTCATACAAATTAATTCCTTGCTTTACAGCTTAGATTTCAATGTTTGTGGTTATCATTGAAATCAAAGCTGTAAAGCAAGGAATTAATTTGTATGACTGGCTCTAATATCAAGTCTTAGATTACACATTATTATCAATTTCATTTTATTTATGATAACAGCTTTATATCTTTATATCCAGATATTTGCAAGTCATTCATTCGAAAGGATTTCGTCTACAACCACTTGAAGCAACTAGAAGGCCACCTGGTATGACTGAAGTATTCGACAAAGATTGTTGTAAGAAACTTTCAAGGAATTGAAGAAAAGAAGGGGGGCCGGGGGAGAGGAAGTGACAGATTCTACACCACAGTCTGAATGGTATCTCTCAGTTGCATCCTGCAGACAAAATGACAAAGACATTATTAAAAATTACTTAGGAGTTATTTCATTCCACTTATGTTATTAATCTGTTTGAGAAAAGAATGAATTTTACAATTTCCTATTTTCTCTTCAGTAAAAATTGCATGTATCATGCTTATTATATAGGAAATCAGTAAATGTATGAATCAGTATTGACTAAACTAAATAGCAGATAATTTGCAATAATATTTGGTTTCTCTATTATTATCAGAAAATTCCTGACTATTTCATCAGCTCTATAATTACTTTTAAAATGGCTGTTGTAATTTACTCCTTTTAATATCGTTTAAAGTCTTAAAAAAAATAAAAAGAAGAAATTTATAATTACTTTTGGCATTCTAGAATTCCTTTTTGAAGTACATTTCAGACACTGAATATAGATAGTTTAGCAATAAGACAATCACATATATCTAAATAAATCTAGCTTCGATTGATAAAAGTATCAATTTTCTGGCTACTTAATTAACAAAATTCTCTTTCATTACCATATTTCTAATAAAATCCAATGCCAATGATCTCCAATTAATTTTGAAGATAATCAAGGATTTTGAGGGATTTAGTAAATTAAGTAAACTTTTTAATTTTTACACTGGTGTAAGAAACAAGATTTTCTTACATGGAATTATGATGGAGCTTTGTAACATTGAATCAGGAGCAGTCTCAGGTAATTTGTATTTATTTGTTGCTGAGAAAGCTTTTTAAACTTCACATTATAACAGCAATGGATATTGGGAAAGCTATGTGCCAATATCCCCAAATCACTCAAACATGGAATGGTATTAAGAGACCTCAGATACCTTTAGATTCGAGAAACAAATTTTTTTCTTTTCCTTTCTTGATTTGGATTAATATTTTTTAAACACAGATAAATTTACTTTTGTACATTGCGTAACTGGTAAGTATTGCTTCTACATTAGTGGACAATGGGGGTGCTTGGACATTACAAACATTTATTTCATCGTGATTTAAATATCAAATACCCAGTATCAAACTTACCTAAAATTTCAACAGAATTTGCAACAAGGAAAAATAAATAGGCCACAATAAACCAATCTCTTTCATATTTTAAAGTGAAATTGACAAAATGCAGGGGATAAATTATTTTAGTTATGAAACTATACAAACAAATTGGAGTGTACAAGCAGGGTGTGTTCCTCCAACCTGTAGGATGCATGCATGGTCCTGTAATTTCTGATGGAGTCATAGACATAAGATATTTCTAGGCCATTTGAAAACCTGGCAGAGCCCATTTCCTCCTCAGGTCTGAATACAGCAAATTTCTTCAAGAGAAAGATAAAGGAAGTTAGTAAGAAATATAGAGGAAAAATCGACTTCAGTACTTGACTGGTAGCAGTTTTTATTGATCTCCAATAGATGAACGGCAGGATTTGAAGTGAAGTAACAGAGATCTGAAACGAATCCCACAAAGCATTCTATCCGGCATTCTCATGACTCTGTCAATTTGCCACCTATAACATGTAGGATAGTAATAACAAATAAGAACTTGGACCATAATCATCAACCTATGCCAGAATTGAAAGCAGATATAAAATGATGCTGTAATCACTATTTTTTTAAGTGCATCTCAGAGTCTTAAAATGTTTAGGAATATAATTTTAAGCTTAATTATTTTGTTTCTAAAGTGCGTGTGTGTAAAATCAAGCCAAACTTCAAATGATTTTATTAAATATTCTTGATAGATGAAAACAACTCATCACTAAGAAATAACTAAAATTATTTCATATTTTATTGTTTTCTGTTTTTTTTTTTGTTATCAGTAATTATCAGTTTAGGTGATGCATGTATATATATATATATATATATATATATATATATATATATATATATATATATATATATATATATAGTAGGACCCCACCAGCACCACCACCACACCATTTATTCTAAACAATTGATTCATCATTTAGAATAAGGAAAGAATATGTTAGATTCCTTATTTCTCTCTGTTGCTCTGTATAAGGATTCCTTATACAGATGACAAATAATGCTATGATGGAAGATTTTAATTCAAATGTAAACACTTCAAAATAAGGTTTTATATAATATATTATAAGGTTTGGATGGAAAGGCTTAGAATATATTATGTATATACATCTTAAATTCTCACTATATCTATATATAAATTATTCATAGGATTCATCATGATCGTCGTCATCATCATCATCATCATCATCATCATCATCTTCTTCATCACCACAACCACAACCATCACCCCTGATACCATCTTCACCACCACTGACACCATTGCAATCACCATTTTTGCGTCTGCTTTTCCATGGCAGCATTTTTTTGAGCCTGTTTTTCTACACCTTGATGACCTTGGCGCCAACTTTCACCTGTTTGTGTGTATGTATGGATGTGTGTGTACACACACTCATACACATGTATGTATTTATGTATGTTACAATATTGAGCACTCATTCTCATGATTATTTAATACAAAATGTATATATATGTGTATGTATGTACACACACACACACATATATATATATACATA
>OZ024755.1:21892213-22032213 GCA_964016885.1 Eledone cirrhosa
ATATTTATTTTAGTTTATATAAGAATGGCCCTTTAAGGTTTAAATTTTTTATATAAAATCTGTATTAAGTAATCTACTTATCTTGTTGCATTGTAATCGTTTTTCCGTTTTGGTTAATTAAGGTGTTATTAAATTTATTGAATCACTTGTTACTATCATTTTCATTTTTTAATTGTTTTCTAGTGCTTTGTGAAGTTTTGTTAGCATGTTAAAACTGTTTGCTTTTTGTGAGTCTGTGTTTGAGTGTATGTTAAGTGTACTTATGACTACATCTGTTTTATATTTGATATTGTTTGTCAATAAAGCTTTTGGTTGTATTTTTTAAATAGTGGAAAAATTGGAAATAGTGTTTAAACTATTTTCATATATTGTACAATTGTAATTGTATTTTGAGTTTCAATATTTAGATGGTGACACCCAAATATTTTTTTAAGAATGTTATAGAATTATTTGTATCTAATTCTGTAAATAGGAATTACAATCTTGCATTATTCACATTGTTAAGTAAGTATGGTATCATTTGTTGACTTATTGTTGTCACAGCCCATGTCAACTCTCTCTCTCTCTCTCTCTCTCACATATATTCATTTTATTAAGGCTAATAGTGTCACCTGTTTATCACATGACCCTGTGATAAATAGGCGAAACTCCAGGGTAACAAACTCTATATTTAGCCTTAATAAAATGAACATTTTAATTTCACTTCGGTATTGAGTACTCTTTTCTCTCAGCTGTCAACTACACACACACAAATAATAGAAAAAACAAGGAAGTTTTGTTTACATATGAAAAATATTTGTGTATCGACCTGTTATGCGCGTTTCACAGAGGATTGGCTCAAGGTAAGTCATAGGAGTTATGGACCCGATAAAAATCTGGAGCCAGGTCCATAACTCCTATGGCTTACCTTGAGCCAGGTCCATAACCCCTATGACTTACCTTGAGCCAGTCCTCTGCGAAACGCACATAACAGGTCGATACACAAATATTTTTCATATGTGAACAAAACTTCCTCGATGTTTCTATTATATACACTCTGCCTGTACATAGTGCTTGGTTTATTACCAATACCAGTATTTCACTGTACTACCCACACTATATATATAAATGATTCTTACATGACTAGTTTCAGGTACTTCATATAGAATGTGTCTGAATGTTGGAACCACAGCAATTCTTTATTTATATAAGTTATTTATCAGGTGGTATATAAGTTATTTATCATGTGGGGCTGAGATATGGGGGTATTGATAATTGTAGGAATGGATAATTTCTAAGCTTTAGATTTCATACTTAATATAGAAAAGACAGGACAGTACCTGGGGGAGGGTAGACTAAATAGGAAGAAGGGACGAAGAATACTGCCTTGTCTTTTCTATACTAATTGTGAAAGCTATAACCCATCAAAAGGACACTCCTACAACTGTCAATCACCCCACCTCCACATCCATGCCACATATGATCAATAATTTGTAAGTAAAGAATCTTCAGACCATCAGCACTCCCAGATGAATTCTTTATGAAAGAAACAAAGCTAGACCTGCACAAAATCACTTTTCAATAAATTAAGATACCCTCTCAAAATAATATATTGAGTACTTTACTTTAATTGTGGTCTCTTTCCATTTCTTATGGAATATATATATATAAGAAGAGATCTGTTCTTATAATAAATATTTGCTCTACGGGTTTATATATATATATATATATATATATATATATATATATATATGAGAAAAACGTGCTGCGGGTTGCTAATGGGTTACATGGCATATATATATATATATATGGCATATATATATATGGCATATATATATATATGGCATATATATATATGGCATATATATATATATGGCATATATATATATATATGCCATATATATATATATATATGCCATATATACAGGGTCGGTGGAAAGAAACTCACAATTTAAAATGGTTAACAACTTTATTAATTATGGGTTGATTTTCATAAAACATGTTTTATTTTGAACATAAAAGTAACCACCCCAACTCTCTCTCTCTCTCTTTCTCACACACCTTACAGTATGGGATTTTGAAAATGACGAAAGAGATTTGTATAAAAATGTTTTAATGGATTTTAACTATTCAATTATTTTATTTCCTTATTTTAATGAAACGTGTAAAAACCCAGTAAATATTAATTCTACTCACACTGCAGTCATTTTGCTAAAATGTTCTACCTACATATCCTTCTATGCTCACAATAGATAGAATATCTGAAATTTAAGATTTCATAAATTCTTATTTACTAGCTAACTCTGCAGAATATATCACAGTTTAATTAGAAACAACTTCCAAGTATTAAAGATGAATATGACATTTTAAGTGTTTTATTTATTGTGCAGAATGTATGTACAACACAATAACTTTAACAAATGTCTAAAACTTAGCAAAAATGGAATATTTTGATGGTTGCTGTCACCCATTTCCCTCTAACTCTTTCATTACAATATTTCTAATCAGATACATTGCTTATGTGTATCAATTAATTTGAGAAATTCCTATGAGGTACAACCTCATAGGAGGTTGGCTAAACCTACTTAAACAGGTGTTAGCCGTAACAACAGCAAATAAACTGTTTTGCATCAAAAACTCCAGTTACAGTTATCAAAAAGAAAAATTATGCTTGCTACTACAGTATAGGTAAGACTGTTGAGACAAAAGGTATATGAGGTGTAATATCGGCTTTCATGATTCCAGGATCATCTTATTACCCACCCATCAAACAATCTCCTGTCACTGTCCAAATAGAGAGTTTCTGCTTTTAACTACAACTTCAGTGTCTTTATCAACGTGGTTACCAAACTACTTTTAGTCAAACTATCAACTCTCATTTTTTATTATTTTTTTTTTTTTACATTCCTTTATCTTGTCTGATCACTCTGTCCCCATGATGGTCTTTAGTGTCTCTTCATTTTTTCTTCTTCAGTCTTTAAACTGTTGTAGTACTTTTCCCAGACATGAAACCAAGCTGCATCTCATCATCTATTTTGACTATTTCTTTAATTAGCTGCGCTATAACTCTTTCGGTCTCTTTCATAACTTGGACCATTAGTTTTATTCTTCTATAGTTGCTTCTTTCTAGTGCATCACCTTTGCTCTTGTAGCAATTTATGATTGTATTACTGTGCCAGTCATTGGGCATGACTCCGTCATATGTTACTTGGTTTACTAAACAAGTTGCTAGTTTGACTCCTACTTCTCCCGATGCTTTTTGCATCTCAGTGACTATTTCTGATGGTCCTGCAGCTTTACCATTTTCATCTTCTTGATTGCGACTTTGACTCTAAAACTATAAACTTCAATAGCTGGTTCTTTCTTTGGGTAAGTTGAGGGTAGTTTCTCTTCCTCCTATTCATTCTCTACATCCACCAATCTCACATAGTAACACATCCAGACCGCTTTCTTTTGGGCCTCAGTGGTGCTAATTGCAACAGCGTCATTTCTAACACATTTTTTCCCAACAGCATCTCGATTCACACTAACACACTGCCTTGCAATATGGAACACTTTGTGCCTCTGATCCTCACGTCTCAAGACATTGGTAAATTTACTTTCTTCGGCCTCTCTCCGAGCTGTGTGTACCTGTCGCCTAGCTTCTTAGCTACTTAGTACTGGTCTCTGCTTCCCCCATTTTCTCTATCTTTCCATGCCTGTCTCTTGGCTTTAATGGTTGCATCTACTGTGCTGTTTCAGGTCACCCTCTGCCTGGCTGGTGCTTTACTCCAGTAGTTTGCAAAAGGTTGTTGCGTGAGAATTTTCAGTTGTCCTACATTGTGTGTATCTAGCTCGTCATCCCTCTCATCAAGTGCCTCCTGTAGGGCCTTTCTAAACTTCTATTTAACCGAGAGGTCCTTTAGCTTCCACACCCTCCATCTCTATATTTTCCTGCATGTCTTGTTTTGTCTTTTGTTTATTTCGATGTCACTAATAACTAACTTGTTCTGGACAGTGCATTCTTCCCCAGGGAAGGCTTTAACATTTATTAGTCTGTTTGTCATGTTGTCTAACAAGTAAGTAATCAATTTCGCCTGTGTGCTCACCAGATTGATATGAAATCAAGTGGTTGGCTGGTTTCCTGAAATTTATGTTGCAGATGGTTAGTTCATTTGTATTACAAAATTCCAGGAGTCTCAGCTCTTCTTCATTCCTTGAGCCATAACCATAGCTGCCATGAACTCTGCTGAATCCATCCTGGCACTGTCCCACATGTCCATTGAAGTTACCTGCCAGGATGATGAGGTCTCTTTCATCATTACCTGAAGTTGTCTGTAAAAGTTCCTCATAGAACCTATCCTTTTGTTCTTTACCCAGCCCTGCCTACGGAACATAGGTAGATGTGATTGTCACCAGCCTATTTCCTACAGTTATTGTTGTACTTTCATTTCTTATACAAATGTCAGGTTTTTGTTACCTCAAACATAAACCCAGCTCCCTGGGTTGTTGAATATTGACCACTTTAGGGTCAACTTGATTTAATCTCTTGGTAAATGATAAGTGTATCTTTCTGATCAGATAGATAGATAGATATTTATAGTATCTTTAGTAGTGGACAGATCACTGTGAAAATCTGCAGTATTAAAGGAAAGACATCAACTTTTAAAGTAATGCAGTCATATGCTATTTTGTACTTTTCAAGAATGTTTTAGTAATGTTGTTTGATGCAGTACAGGATATTTCAATTTGGGAGTGTAGAAGAAAAACAAGATGTACTTTTCTATTTCCATTTTTGAACTTGGTCTTTCATATCTTTTTCACATTTTTCAGAAATACTCCTCCATACACAACACCATTCAACTTTTCGACATATTAGTTAAACAGTTCATTGTTTAATTCTTATTAAAAACTATTTTTTTCTCAACATTTTTATGAATGATATATTTTTACCAAAAAGTTTGGGATTCCAGCCATCATGTTATTTGTTTTTATTTTTGCAATGTGTTATGTCATATTATAATTTGAGTTCAAATATTACCAATAGTTCATCTTTGCTTTTCATCCATCAAAGGTCAAGTATTTATATGTATATGTCATTGACCTTGACTTTCACTGCTTCAAGGCTGTTATACATTTTTTTTTTTTTTGCAGGAAAGCTAAACTTACTTTCTGTGGAAATATTTTTTTGTTGTAAAATTGTCTTTTGAAAATCAATTTAAACAAATTTAAATATATTTCATTTTCTTTTTTTTGTTTATTAAACATTAGGTTTCATCTAATTATTTCTTTCATAAATTTTTCTTTGTACATATTTTAATGAAATTTATTTTATAAAATTATATAGAAAAATGGTTCAAAATTTATTCTTTTGCTTGTGTTTTTTGTTTTGTTTAACTGTAGGTCAGTCCTTGCTGAGCAAACCTGTGATCAAAAGTGTTCCAGCTATGACCAATTCCCTCATTTCTTTCAGACATAGTGTATATAGAATTGCAACTGTTTTTTTTTCAGAAGAAAGTAGGGTGTAATTTGAGGGAGATTTTGGCTACAATTTCTCTCAGATCAAGCAACCATGTAAAAGTTCCCTTAAGTGTATTGTGTATTTCATGACCTAAATTGATTTTAAATTCAATTTTTGTTATAAATATATTCAATGACTCAAAATAGGATGAGCAAATATGATCATGTTGCTTCTAACTCATTTACATTTCAGTCTTGTAATGTTTTTAATACTTTTTTCTAGTTACTGTTTCTAATTAACTTCACTTTTAGGTTTCAAGAGAGTAATACACACACATACATTTTATGCCATGTCACTTGTTAAATTTCTTGTTTTATAAGTTTTCAGCAAAAGACATGGATTTTACAGTATTATATATTTCTTCTTAAATTTCTGATGAAATATGAATATTTAAGTGAACATGGGGAATATATTTTAGATATTTTAAAATGTATGTATTTTCATTATGGAATATTTATAAAAGTCAATTATTATTTAGTGTGTGTCATGGCATTTATCATGGCATTAATATCAAGGGACTGCTTAATTCAAGGGCTTTTGTAATGGAACATTTTTGTAGGGAGGGGTTACTTGCTGATGTTTATATCCTTCATTGATATACATCAATGGAAAATACACAAACATCACACACACTTTTGCACATGACAGGCTTCCACATAGTTTCTGCCTACCACATTTCACACACACACAAATTATTGATCAAGACAAGGCTATGGTAGAAGATAATTCTACATAGTAAGATGGAAAAATGAAACTACATTGTTACAAAGTGGGCCCAGTTTTTAGGTCCTATTGATACTTTGTATTGCAAAATCAGTTTTAAATTTTTGAAGGAAACAAAGACAGATCAATTATTCTTTTTGATCACCATATAGATATTTCTTGTTTTAAATGTAGATTAAACTGTATATTTATTTGCACAGATAGTAATTATTTTAAAAAATGGGAGATAAAAAGAAATTCACTAGAATTGAAGAAGAAAAATGTTAAAGTTTTCAATCTCTAATTTGTCTTTAAATTATAACCATTAAATTTGTTTATATACTTAGCAATGAATAATGTTATGTTTGGTTTTGTAAATTATCAGTTTTCTGAATTAGTGTAGAGAATACACTAAACATGCTCTGAATAATAGACTTGTTCTATTTTAAGAATCAATATATTTGTTATTAATAGTGATTATACGAGGGATGGCTGAAAAGTTCATAGGCTGACCAAGACACTCTTATGGAATCATCAAATGAAGTTTATTTTTCAACATAGTCCCTGGAAAGAAACAATGCAGTTATTAATGAGAGTAGTTAAAATTAATGCATGCAAGATTTCACAGCTCTAGCATCACTCCTTCATAGTCAGCCTATGAACGTTTCCCATGTATAGACATTGAATTGATTTGAGAAGAAACTTGTGAAAATAATTTACATTGTTTTAAAACTTTTCCATGTATCATATCAAGTTATTAATAAATATATTATTTCTTGTTATATTTGGGGATGGTCATTAACAGTCAGTATTAGCAATAAAAATCACATGCACTATATGATTTCCAATTTATCTTTATTATTAGTTATTGGTTAGTTTGTCAACACACAATTCCACATCAAGAATCTTGCAAAACAAATATATATTTCTTGAATATGTCATCAAGTTTTGAGACCATATTTGATTACTGATATTCTAAAATTTATTAAAAATATTTGTAACATTTTATTCAATAAATATTTATTATTTATGTAATACTTAAAAAGAATGTTTCATGGGTGTCATTTCTTTTTCGTTGTGTTTTTTGATCTGTAGGCAGACAGACCCGTCAAAGCTTATCACAGCAACGGTCTTCTAGTTATCCCCAGCAGCAACCCCCACAATCCTCACAACAGCAACAACAACAACAATCACACCAACAACCAGCAGCACAACAACCGCAACAACAGTATCATCGCCAACATCAATCTAGACAGCCCCAGCCTTTGTCACTTTATCATACATCACGTTTTCCATCATATCAAAATAACACTACTTCAAGGTAAGTTTATTAAAATCTTACATATTAATTTTTTTTGTTTGGATGTTTTATATGATTTTCTTTCATCAGAAAAGTATTGAACCTGTATAGCCAGATGTTCAATATGCATTCATGTATTGCAGTCTTTAATGTTTTAACTAAAAAATAATTGTTTCTACTTTTGGCACAAGGCCAGCAAATCCCCAGTACATTACTGGTACTTTATTTTATCGACCCCGTAAAGATGAAAGGCAAAGTTAACCTCGGCGAGATTTGAACTCAGACTGGCAAGGGCCGTAACTATGCGTCAAAGCATGGCGTCCAACCCTCAACCGATACTGCCAATCCACCGCCCTTTTAACTAAAAAATAATAAAAGTAAATACAAAAAAAAAAAAAAAAAATGAAGAACTTTCCGTGCTTTGGAATTAGTTTCTCTGTTTCATTAGTATTTATAAGATTGATGGAAAATATTTCAAAAGAAAGAGAAACTACACTATATTGTAGTTTAGGTTTGTAAAGACATCTATTCTATTTGTGCTATGTACAATATACCATATACAGTGTACCAGCAGTAATTTCCTTGAACCTAACTAATAATTGTTCATGGAAACCACCGCATATTTACGGAATCGTAAATATCTTCCACAAATGGCTTTTTTCGTGGCAATATATATATATATTTTTAACGCTAAATTATTAATAACAATATACTGTATTTTCCGGCCTATTGGATGCCCCTTTGCATAAGGCGCTCCCACATTTTTATTCATTTATTATATTTTACTTTATATTTTGACGTTTATAGGCATTTTTATGGACCACGTCCAATATTCGCGCAGTTTTTCACTCTTTGCGGGTGTTTTAGGAATGTAACCCCCGCGAATACTGTGGGACAACTGTATACTTGTGGACTGTGGATATGTTACACTTTTTCCTATGTAAATATGACATGGAGACCAACGCAAGCAGTTTATCTACCGGACCCACAAAACCTCACCTCAATACACACACACACACACACACACACACACACACACACACACACACACACACACACACACACACACACACACACACACACACACACACACACACACACACACACACACACACACACACACACACACACACACACACACCACACACACACACACACACACCACACACACACACACACACACACACACACACACACACACACACACACACACACACACACGTATATCATCATCATCATCATCATCATCATAAACCCCAAGGCTCTATGGATGCCCTCTGCAATTCCCCCCAAGTAGTCCCAGTCCCCTCTCTGCTGCCATTCTGATCACCTTCCTTGGGACTCCTGTCCAAAATATATAGCACATTTTAAATGTATGTAAAATGGAGGTACAACTTATCTTCTGTTGTGTCTTTTACACAAGTATATACAGTAAATGTTTTGATGTGTTTCTTCAAAACTTTAAATGTTTTTTCATTTTTCTGGGTAAAATGCAAACTATAAGGAATTCTAAATTATATAAATATTAGAGAATTGGATTGACAATCATGAGTTTGTGAGTTCGATTCATCGACTAGTGATGCATTATGTACTTGGGCAAGACACTTTATTTTACATTGCTCTTTCTGCCAGGAGTTGTGACTGGTAGATAGTATCAGCAATGGAGAAACCAATGGAAACATTGTTTCCTTGGTCCAATTTGGTGAGCTCCACTCCACTCACTCCAGCAAATGTGATCTAAAATCTTGTCAATTGATTCCTATATAAATATTAAACAAATGAAAGTAACACTTATAATAGTGTGTGTGTCTGTGTCCATCCATGTGTGTGCCTCTGTATCCATGCGTATCATAGTGTGTATGTGTGTCTCTGTATCTATGTGTCAGTGTATATGTGTGCCTCTGTATCCATGTGGTCTCTGTACCTATGTGTCATAGTCTGTATGTATGTCTCTGTACTCATGTGTGTGCTGGCATGTATGCTTGTATGTATATATTCCTATGTGCGCAAAGACATATACATGTGTTGTGTAATATTCATTTTCACAATATTTATAAAACAATTTTAAAAAAATGTTTTAAATATAGAAATGTGTGCTGGTGCATTAAAATCATATCGCCTTCTATGCGATTATAAAAAAAAAAACATATAATTTTCTTGAAATTCTCTGTTTATTTCATTAGTTTGCATAAAATATTAAGATTTTAATGTTCTTCTGGCTAAATAAGAAAAAAAGAGAGAGAAATTCTGAAATTTTAATTTAAACACAACCTAAGAAAATATTGAGTATTGGGTGTGTGCCAGATTTTCATTGTTGCTTTGGTTTTATCTTCACTTTTATAGATGTCCACAGCAAAGTGGTCAACGGTTTCCTAACAGTCAATATCCTGTTCATGGTAACTTTTACCCTACAACAAGATTCCAGCAACAGCAATATCAGCATTTTGCTCAAAGTCAACACCATGAACAATATGCAGGTAACACAATGTTGGCAATACACTCAATGTCCAAACATCAATTATCCTAATTTTCAGCTTATCCAAGAACAAAGTCTCAACGTTGCATGAATATATGAATATTTAATTAGCCATACTGTGTGTAGCACAGACTCAAGAATAATAATTGTTTCTACTTTAGGCACGAGGCCAGAAATTACTCAGTGCATTACTGGTACTTTATTTTATCGACCCCGTAAGGATGAAAGGCAAAGTCAACCTCGGCGGGATTTGAACTCAGATCGTAAAAGGACGTAACTATGCTGGAAAGCATGGCGTCCGACCCTCTACTGATACTGCCAATCCACTGCCTCAAGAATAATAATGATAATACTTGCTGCTACTATTTCATATTTGTTTACAATGATTAAAAGTGAATTTGAATTACTGAAGAACATTTGAAAAATATTACATCAAATAATTGTTTCTACATTTGGCACAAGGCCAGCAATTATCTCAGTACATTACTGGTACTTTATTTTATCGACCTCGTAAGGATGAAAGGCAAAGTCAACCTCGGCAGGATTTGAACTCAGATCAGAAAGGGGTGTAACTCTCAGTGCCCCAGCATGGCCTCAGCCTGTCAACTGGAACACGTAATAGAGTAAACTAATGTTGCTGACACTCTGACACTAGTGTGATGATCACATCTTTTCTTTAACAGTTATCAAAATAAAAAAAATACTCCATGTTGGTTGGTCTGTGAGTTTGATCTTGGCTGGCACTGCAAACAGTGTTGAAATAATTTTAATACTAAAAAAAAAAAAAGAAAAAGAAAAAGAAAAGACTTGATATGCTGAAGCAAAATCAGTGGTGTCGTTATTCACTCTATGATTTTGTTATGGATATGTATTTGTTTAAATTGAGTTTGTTCCTGTTCCCATGTGAAGAGAAAGTGGACACCATTGACAATTGAAGAGAAAAGTGAAGTTTAACAGTATCTGGATTATGTTGACAAGACATCAAAGATTGTAGAAAAAGTTTATTTCAATTGAATGACATAAAATTGCTGTAAACATCTTTTTTCTCCTTTACATAATTGTGTTCACTATGACAATGTGTGAAGTTTAACTTTGCATTTTGTCCTTTGAGGGGTGGGGGTCATTAAAATATGGCAGTGGATTAACAGAATTATTAGGGTGTCAGATGAAATGCTTTCTGGTATTTGTTCTAACTCCTTGTGTTCTGAATTTGAATTCCACTGGAACCTACTTGGGTGGTAGATACTATCTACTGGTCCTTGGTTGCTTTAAATAGAAGGCTCTCTGTTGTAAGTAGTCAAGATAGATCTAATAACCTGCTGCCATCTCCTGGTTCTTGGTTGCTTTAAATAGAGTCCCCTCTGTGGTGTGTAGTTTGAGGATATCTTCCTCCCTCTCTCCCATTAGTTGCAGATGTCTTAAAAGGAGTCATGGGTACTGACCTACCCTTCCTGACTATCATCAACACCGTCATCATCATTACCATCATCATCTTCATCAACATCATCATTGCCATTTAATGTCTATTCTTCCATGGTTGCATGGGTTGGAGGGGCTGTCATGTCATGAGAGCAGTCAGGCCTGGAGATCACGTCATACTCATCTGGATCTGTATTTTGGTTTGGTTTCTATGGCTGGATGTTCTTCCTAATGCCAAAAATGTTAGTGTGGACTGGATGTTTTTTATAGTGGCACCTAAATAACTAGGGTGGACTAGGTGGTGTTTGTTGTGTCACCAGCATGACCATCTAATGAGATAGACTGTGTACTTTTTTTTATGTCACAATCACTTTACAGGGTACTCTGGGGGCTTTTTTTTTTTGCCATATCACCAATATGACCACTGTACAGGGTGGACTGGGAGTCTCTTGTGTCAATAGCACATCCATCTTTGGACTTAAAGCTTTTTTTTTATTTGTTTTATTGTGGATGGAGCATTGTGGGAGATCAGATGTGGAACATGTTTCATCCTGTGCATATGAGAAGGCAGGTCTTCTGCAGTACAGCATAACCCCAGAGATCTTGATCCTGTATCATCTCCTTTGAAAGGTTTAGATGTACAAGGGCAACGTTTATCACTTCATCCCAAGCATTGAAGAGGACACCATTCTGTATTACTTGGCTTACGACATAGGTGATTAATGTGTGACGCACCAGGCCATATACTTTCAGTATCTCAGCAACTATTCCCGATGGTTCAGCAGCTTTGTCTGTCTTCATATCAATAATTGCCTTAGTACACTGCTACTGACTTGTACAGCTAGATCCTCTCATGAATTCTTCTCATTTAGCAGTCTTTCATTCTGGCACTTCCTTGCTACTTTCTTTTTAGCATCGAAGGCAGTTGGCCAGGTTAAAGGTTTAAAAATGTGAAAATTAGCAAAATCTACCATGCTGATGTTAGCATGGAAACATTATCTACAGAACAATTCAAATGATCTTTCTTACTTTTACTGTTATTCCTGTTGTTATTGTTGTTGTTTAGCTCTAGGTCAGCTCTCATTGAGCAGATATTTTGAGACATTTAAAGACATTTAAGCCATGATCACCCCATTTTGACTATTATATCCAATCTATCCTTATAATGGTGGTGTCTGATTTAAATGGAATTGGCTGCTATTTCTAAACAACAACATAATTCATTGGCTTGTCTTATTTCTTTGATTTCCATGTGGTTTCTTTAGATTATAAACTTAACTTTTATTCTAAAGAGTTTTACATTTACTTTTAAATGATAACTACACATGACTTTTGGTAAAAATAATTCAATTTTAAGTGACTTTTGGAATAAATAATTATATTGTAAGTGACTTTTGGTAAAAATAATTCTGTTTTAAATGACTATCTTGAATCTATTTTTCAGGATCGCCTGCTCAAGCTGCCGTGGCTGAACCCTTGATAAATATTGATATTTCCCCTATGCCTGAATCAGCTGGATCAGCATATTCTAGCAGGCGCCGTTCATGTACTTCCAGTAAACCGCAAACTTTAAGCTGTTCTGAAGTAAGTTTATTTTTTTATGTGGCAATTTTTAAACTATGAAATTCAATTTTTTAAGATGGGTTTTATCTTGTGGTTACAGCTCACACTAGAGCTCACACTAGATATGATTTAGTTGATCTAGGTTACTGATTGTAGGAAATTTTTTGGATGTTGTAATGATAGGAGCCCTAGTCATATCTTAGTTGTTCTACCTTGTTGCTTAAATGCTTGATTAAAAATGATAAGCTGGTTGGAACTTGTCCTCTAAATATGTACTCCATTTCATAAATCTCTATTTGATATGAGCTTATATAATATGATAAATGCAACAGAAATTTAGCAATAACATTCTCGGCATTAGATAAAGTTTGAAATAGTTTGTCTCATTTTCATTTCCTTAGTTTTCATTATCATTATTACGCCCCCCCCCCCCCCCCCCTCAATCACCCACATTACTACCACCACCACTATCTTCATCTTCATTATTACTCCCACCACACCTCCACCACCATCACCACATGTTCTATGTCTGTTTTTTGTTGCTTGCTGGAAAATTGAATGAATTAACATGAACTGACCTAAACCCATGTAACCCTGTCAAACCCTGTGCTAGTTATTTTCTCACATTTTGATGTTTTGAGCTCAACTGTTTTACTTGACATTTAATTGTTTTGAAAACATAATGTACTTCCTACTGTCAGTACTTCTTGAAGCAAGTTTCAAGAAGAATGAATTAATAGATCTATGATAATTTTGAGAAATATATTGAACAATAACAAAACAACCATCACAACATAACTTCTTGTATTTTCTTTATAACTATGAACAAAAGAATCAGAACCATCATTGCTGACAAAGATAGGGAGATATAGTAAAATTGTATAAGGGGAAAGAGAGTAACACAGTAAATGAATAGTTTCAAGATGGTAGCAAATGTTAGGTTGTTGGAAAATGACCAAAGTTAGAATAATTGGAGTGGTAGAATATTCTCGATCAATTCAGGCTATCTTGGCATTGAAAAGTACATTTTTGAAATATTTATACTTGAATCTTTCATTGAAAAACTCAAATTATCTTATCTTTCTTTTTAAATGAACTGTCTTAATCCTTTTATGGCTGTATCTTTAATGAACTACACTCTATTTCAATTAATTAATGAAGAATTTTGATGGATTTACTAAAATTATTAAATAGAATAATTCGATTATTAAATATTAATATGACACCTGTTGTTTTTCTAGGTTTTAGTAGTTTTATTTAATATATTGAGTTCAATTTCAAATCGGAAAATGCTATGTTAGTAACTTAACATATGGTTCTTATATAAAGTTATGCTGAAGATTTTAATTCAAATAGGGGCCGTTTAAAATGTGTGGATTTGTTTCATATAACCAGACTTAGTTTTTGCCATTGTCACCATGACATCTCTCCAAGCAGGTATAGATTGAACAGGACTTTTTAATGCAGTGTTTTACAGCTAGATGTCTTTCCACAAGCCAACACTTTTAGTCCCCTCTAACGAAATGCAGGGATATGATGTTCCACAATATACCGCCAAGTGGAACTCACTCTCCTCAAGGCCTCTCCCCCCATGACTCATTGTTTGTTCTCCCATAGCACTGGTGCTGCAACAATAAGCTCTTAGTTTATCCTGTATGGTGGTATTGCTGATACCACAATCAAAAGCACCCAAGTCCACTCTGCAAGGTGGTTGTGTTGGTACAAGGAAAAACAAAATTACCCAGTTGACCCTTTAAAGTGGGTGGCATTAAGAAGGACATCCAGCCATAGAAAACCAAACCAAAATCAGATTTTATGAGCAAGATGTGGTTACCTAATCTGCCTGGCTTCAGAACATGACAACCCATCTAACCTATGCAAGTATGGAGAATAAACATTATTTTGTTGATGATGATATTCTACAAGTTAGGATACGCATCTCATAAATAATAGTATATTGTAGTCTGCAGAAATATAGATTTAAATTACACAGAGTCACTTTAATTCTGTTTATTTAGACTACTTCATAGTGCAATATATGTATATAGGATTTTAACTTTCTTCCACAGTCAACTGAAAGGAAAAATCCTGCTACTTTGAACAAAGATATGGAATTATCAAATCGGAAAGAAGGAGATAGAAAATGTGTAAGTGTTTATCTTCAACATAAACAGAAAATAAATTTTAATATATCTCATGTTGTTTCACATTGCATAATTGGCTTTTTTATGTTTCATAATATTTATATATCCCTTTTATTACCATATTTCTATTGAAAGACATTGTCTATTATTTTCAAGTAACTTTTGAAAATAATCAAGAATTTAGACAGATTTAGTAATTTAACTAACTTTATAATTATTAAGTTGGTGTTTGGAACATAACAAAGGTTCTTATATAAAATTATGATGGAAGGTTTTTATATAAATATAAACATTTCTAAAATAAAGAACTTTGAATTGAAAAGCCCAATGTGGTTCCAGACGAGTTGTTATCAAAACCATATTTATATGTCCCATAATGTAGTAATGATATTCTATCTAAAGAAATTTGAGAAGCAGATTTCTATATAGTAGACATACACACACGCACGTGTACACATAACAAGGCCTATTGATCCAACAAGAGTGCTTCTACATGGTTGCTTGATCTGCCAGAAGTAGTAACCAGATTCCTTGAAATACACATTAGTGTCTCAAACAGCTCCATTATGTAATGATTTTTAACCTGACAGTTTTGAGCGTTATATTCATGAAAAACAAAAAAACAATAGAAAAAACAAATTACACCTTCAAAATGAAACCAGTGTAATATTCACCTCCAAAGTAAAACTTGTGTAATATTCTCTTCCATAGTGAAACTGGTGTAGTCACCTCAAAAGTAAAACTGGTGTAATATTCTCTTCCTTAGTGAGACAGGTGTAATATTCACCTTCAAAGTGAAACCAGGTATAATATTCACTTCCAAAGTGAAACCAGGTATAATATTCACTTCCAAAGTGAAACCAGGTATAATATTCAGCTCCAAAGTAAAACTGGTATAATATTCACCTCCAAAGTGAAAACATCTGAGCACCTCATTTACATAGAATTTGAAGTTGGTGAAAATCAGCAAATATTGACCTTGAATATAAGCCATTTTATTGTTGATTTTATTTTTGCCACATATTTCTTGACTTATCTACAAGAACATATGGAATTTTCTTCATTTTGAAAATCATCAAAAATATATTGTTTGTGTGTATGTGTGTATCTGAATGAAATGAAATATTTTTCTTACCGTGGAAAGTTTTTTTGAAAATATCTTGTATAATACTTGATAATTGTGCCATCTGCTCTTTTCATTTAATCCTGTGATGCCTTCCATATTGATCAGTGTTAAACTTTTATTATAACTTACTCTCACTTTTATTTTAATTTTCCTACTTTCACCCCTTTTCTCTGGTGTTTAACAGTCTCCTCCTGCCACAGATTCTATGTTAATGTGACAGCAAATAAAAACATATTGCAAATGATTATATATGAGTTTCAATTTATTCACAGGTGGAAGTAATAACTAGAAGAGGGAGGCCACCTCAGATAACACCACAGCCTCAATTTCAACCTCAGCAACTGAGCCAGCAGCAAAAATTGCCCCAGCAACGACAACACCACCACCAGCAGCAACCACAACACCACCACCACCAACAACAACAGCAACATCATCAACACCATCAACATCATCAGCAACAGCAGCTGCTGTTTCAACAACAATTTGAACAACTTCAGCAACAGCAACAACATCAAAGGCAACGGCGTGTGCCGCAACAGACCTTACCAATACTTCCACAACAGCCACCATTACCACATCATAAAAGACATCTACAACCACCACCACCCATTGAAAATGACTCTGAAGATATTGCTTTTGATAAAGCTGTGGAACTTTTGGTTGCAAGAAATTCTTGGCCTATTGTTGTTTTAGAACCACTTGATCCAGAGGTATGTCTAGTCATTTCATAGTATTTTAGATCATTTTTGTAAGGGTCCACTTTTGATTGTTTTGACTGAGTGGAACCAGCACTACCATCTTACAGAGTGGACTGAGTTCCTATATGTAATCGAAGAAGTAATGTATCATTTGTTGTTGGTATAGGAATATCTTCAGGTGAAAATCCGATTATGGGATATGTTGCAGCAAAAAAACGTCTTCTTGTGTGCCCGGCAAGCATATACATTACATCTTGGATTGCATAAGGGAACCATTGAAATACCATTTATGTAATATCAGCATCTTTTTTAATGTTAAAAAAGTTTATTCACTTAGAATTGTTTCTGGTGACAAGGTCCATAGAGTGGGATTTCAAAATCAAATGGCAGGAATTTGACCATTAATCAAAAGTTGCCCAAACATACTTCAGAATAAACAAACATAATTTAATAAGAATATCACTTAAAATAATCAAGTATTTTAGAATAACACTTTTAACAAATGATATAAATGATTAGGATTGCATGAATAATCATTGAACAATATGCTGTATCTTACAGCTGGCATTTAAATCTTATATATCTATCTCTACTCTCATTTGAGATTTGAATATCTTCAACTTTTGATATATATATATATTCAATTATTCCATTTCTTGCATCAAGATATTTCAACATGGAAATTCATCTTTTGTATGTGTATATATAGCTATTTATACAAGTTTTTCTTTTCCTGAAGTGTGTATAGATTTTTTTTTGGTGGACTCTATATATAAATATACATATACATTCACACACATATACATACACTTTCCCAAGGTATTTTAACATTTCTTTTATTATCAAATTAATTGTTCTGTTAACTATTTCACTTTGTTATGTGAATAGTTAATAACTGTAATAATCCTGCATAAATTCATTTTTTCTCTTTGTAGACGTTGCAATCAATTGCCACTGGGGGAAGAAGTAAGTTATATATATATATATATATATGTTTGTATGTCTCTTGTCTCTTCACTCTATATTGGGGAAATCATTAAGACTCCCCCTCCAAAAAAACAGGTAATGTTCTATTTTCATTCCACCTTTTCATTTCCTGAAATGTGTTGGTGCAGGTTTTAAAAATAATGAAAATATATACCATGAAATATTTGCATATGAACATTCCGAAATAATAGATCTTATTTCAGATTCCATTTACTGCTTTTTAGGTCTTCCCTAAGCAATATATGTCTTTGTGTGAGTGTATATGTTTTAGTGAAATGACTTTGATCAACGAATGCTATTGCTTATAGTCTATATGTTGATGGTGGCTATCAATTAGATCATTAGTGAATTAAATTTAAGTTGTTAGAAGTCAATGAGACAGGATCTGTTTCTCTCAATCTTTGGTTATTGTCCTACCTCACTCCCACCTTCCACCATTCTTTATTATATTTCAATATTAAGAATTCCTCCTATAGACCACACAAATAAAAAAAACCATAAATTACTGGCTTTTCATTTTATTTTATTTTACCCTTTTATTGTTTTTTTTTCTTATTATTTCCTTCCATACAGTTAAGGCCGACTGTGATATTAAGAGCAGGCAGTTAACTGGTAGGTATTTGAATACAAAATATATTTTTTTGGTTCTAATATATATTTTTTTAGAATAATCTAGAGGGATAGACAAAATTTGAAAGCCAGTATTGTTTATCTCCTTTTATATATTTTATATATGCTTATTTTTATTTTTAGGTAATTTCAAAATATCTTATATATATATGTATCCGTATTGTGGGGAAAGGAGTAGTCATCTTATCTGATGACCCTGTGATAAACAGGCAAAACTCCAGAGTAATAAGACTCACTTTTTAGCCTTAGTATGAATATATATGTTGGTGCCACAACATCCAGGCCGAAACAAATGAGATCGTGTAGACACAGTCCACGCTGTAATGTGGTCGTGTAGGCAACACGGTAAAAACCTCCCAGCCCCACACTGTAAATGTGGTTGGTGTTAGGAAGGGCATCCAGCTGTAGAAAACCTGCCAGACAGTCCACGCTGTAATGTGGCCGTGTAGGCAACACGGTAAAAACCTCCCAGCCCCACACTGTAAATGTGGTTGGTGTTAGGAAGGGCATCCAGCTGTAGAAAACCCACCAGATAGTCCTATGCGAGCAAGACAAACACTCTTGCCTCAAGTGGGAAAACCCCCGTCCAAACCCATGCAAGCGTGGAACACGGACGTTAAACGTTGATGATGATGATATATATATATATATATATATATATATACATTTACAATAGCTTAGTCCTTTAATTTATATTTTAAGTAATCATCTCCAAGAAAACAAAATACATTTGGCAATGAAGATAGTTCCAACCTATTTTCCATATTTTAAGTATTTCCCCCCCACAAACATGGGGTAGGCAAATGTATATTATTACTTTAATTTAGATGCAAACTAGCTAGTGTGTTGGAGTAGTACATCCTTAATGCAGATCTTGTTGCATTCAAACTACACTTGGGTTGATTTTATCCTTCAATGTAATCAATAAAATAAGATGTGCTGTGTTGGTACAGTCATGCCTCTGCTTATCAAATCATATATTACTTTGGGAGCTGGTTTGTCTCTTATCATTGCTTAATCATGTAGGGGTCACCATATAAACAGCAAAATCAAACATTTGTGTGAGTTCATATGTAATTTCCTCATTTGATATTTGTATACAACGTTATATACATAATGAAATATACACATGCATATACATTTTATGTATAGTAGGACAGTTATTTCCAAGTGGAAATCTACAGCATGTGTTTCTTTGGAGAGATTTAACTTGTAACCTTTTCAATATTGAAATTAGAATGGGCATCCAGCCATAATAAACCAAGCCCAAAACAGAACATATGACCTGCCTAGCCTTATAATATGGCAGCATTTTTAATTCATGCAAGCATGGAAAATAGATGTTGATAATTTACTGAACTTGGCACAGTTTATATAGAAAGGAATGCTGACATGAATAATTGTCATTTCTCTCAGCACTGTTATTTATGATAGTCAATTAAAAAAAATTATGAAATTGAAACCAAAGTATTTAAGGATATTCACCATTTAAACATTTTTTTTTTAATTTCATACAAACACTAGTTGAACTTCTATTGCTTGATTATCTTTCTTCATCTCATCTAATGTCATCTCTTTTCTTTTCATACTTATTGTACTCTGAGTATAGCACTTATATCTCTCTTCTTCAGTTTCCTTCACTGACATAAAACATATTCCCAGCCCTTATCCATAATTAAATATTCATCAGTAGGTATGGTATTCAGCTTTAAATGATTGCTCCATCAAAAAACATCATGCCCATATAAGCCTGGGTTTTTTTTTGTAATTCTTGAATTTGAAATAACCTTTGAGAATTAAACATGAAATAAAATCTTGTATATTAAACAAAATGAACAGTATATAAGCAACTAATAGTAGCTGAGATAATAGAGCAAATAAAATTTACAACAAATTGGTGCCTACACTTTTCAAAGTTGATGGCTATCTTCTAGTTAATATATATTAAAATGTACTTTGAATAACCCATATGAAATTACAAGCTCATTATATTTAACCCAAGTATCATTGACAATCATAACAATCATCATTGTCATCATCATAAGTTTTTCCATGCTGGCATCAAATTTTCAACTATAAAAATGAATTTTTGTATATTTTATTTAGAGGAAAACAAGGTATGGAGCCTTCATTTATTGTTAGACAGAATTAGATTAATATGTGTTTGTGAGCAGTTAATTTGGAATTAACGTACCATTTTCTCATTTGAAATCAAACTCAATCTATTAAATAAAACTTACTAAAACCTAGAAAAACTACAGGTGTTGTATTAATAATATTTACTTTTCTAATTAATCAATTAGTTAAAAAGTTATTTATTTTCTGCCAGGGGCCTCAAACATATATGTGAACAAAATCAAAACAGGCATGTTGGGTGAGAGTGGAGCATAAATCTAAATAGTGTAGCATAAGTACTAACAGTTACCGCAAATATATTGGAATAAAGTTAAAGTTTTATAACATAGTTTATGTATTGCCTGAATACTATGTTCCTGTTTTTTTTTTAACTTTACCATTTAAATGTAGCTTTATATTTTTTAGCTAAACAATTGGATTTAATTTTGAATTTTTACTTCACGTAAACATCTCTTTCAGATCTAGTTTATAAATAAATCTGGCATTATTATTAAGAATTAAATGTAAGGAATATTTTAAAATGAACATTAGATTGCTTTTAATTAAAGATAATTTAAGATGCAAGATGAAAGAAAACGATTGATATTTTGGTAGATTTTCTTTTTAACATGGTAAATTTTAAAATATATATTTTAAACACTGTTAGTAATATTTCTGGAAGTAAATTTAAATGTTATAGCTGAAGTGTAAAATACTTGGATATATATTTTCCCTGTAAATAAATACTGTCGAAGATGTACATTGACACAAAATTAGGAAATTATTAATGTAATGTTATTCATGATATAAAATTACTTCAATTCACATAGTATATATTGTCTGTTAGGATTTAGTATTATTATATAACTATAGTGGTGGATTGGCTGTATCGGTAGAGGGTCGGACGCCATGCTTTTCAGCATAGAATTACGGCCCTTTATGGTCTGAGTTCAAATCCCGCCGAGGTGAACTTTGCTTTTCATCCTTATGGGGTCGATAAAATAAAGTACCAGTAATGCACTGGGATAATTGCTGGCCTTGTGCCAAAAGTAGAAATAATTATTTAACTATAGTGGTTATAGAATAATAAAAGGTTGATAGAATAAAACTATCAGTAGAGGGTTAGACAACATGCTTCGCAGCATATATTTACTTTGCTTTACATTCTGATTTTAAATCCCACCAAAGTTAACTTCACCTTGCAGGGGTCGATAAAATAAAGTTCCAGTAATGCACTGGGGTCGAATTGACTTTCCCCTACCCCCAAATTGCTGGCCTTGTTTCTAAATCAGAAACCATTATTATATAACTATAGTATTAGTTAATGTAAAACAATACAAAATATGACAAATTATTTAAATGAGCAGTTATAACTATTACTCCTAAAACGTTCTTTATTTTCTGCTGTTTTCTTTAGTAATTTCATTTACTAATCTACTAATATATTTTATGTCAGTTTATCATTGATAATATTTAATCTTATTTCACCTGTCTCACTTTTTCCTCTTCTTTTATTCTTCAGTAACATTTTCCATTCTGGTTAAGTTATTTCAATGCTTCTCTTATTTATAATAAAAAAATAAAAGTTTGTCAATTTTTGTTATACATGTTATATAACCATTTCATTTTATTTTATACTATAAGAATCTATATCAAAATATATTTATTTAATTATGGATTTTGTTATTTGAATTATTATTTTCAATGTTAGTATGAAATTTTAAATTGTTTCCATGGTTCTATGATTTCATGGTCAGAGAAGTTTGGTTTTATTTTAATCTAAAATAATAAGTAAAATTGGTTTAGGACAATTGTGTCAGGTATTTATTTAAACAGACTTTGATCTTTATATTGTATTTTTTTAAACCTATTTCATTTAGTATATATTTATGAATGGAGTAATGAAGCTTCTTTCTAATTAAATGGAATCTGGTTAATTGTTTAAATCTAGAATATCTGCTGAATAAATGGTTGCTTTATATGTTGTGCCTATCGTAAATGTTGTGTCAGTCGACTTTGTAAAGTTTTGCTTATATATCTTATCCACTGCCATCTATTATTTTGAAGAATGATCTATCTGATCATATGCAGTTAAGAAATAAAAGAAATTTTAATAACTGATAAAACCCATAAATGTTCTTATTGGACTGACTTTGGTGGAATGAAACTAGACCGCTAGTATAAGGCTGTCTGGAGAGACCCACCAAGGGTATAAATCTTATGTTTACGTATTTTTGTTTTGTTTAAATTACAAATAAATTGTCTCAAAATGCTAAATATAAATTTGAAATTTGAAATTGTTTATAAATATATAAATTGAAAAAAAAATATCAATTTTAAATTACACTCTACATTTGTGATTTTACATATGAGAATGTACAAATATTTCTAAATATAATGGCTTTTAGTTTAAAGCTATTGAGGTGATTTTCAGACATTTTTTGCATGATTTTTTTCATTTTATATGTATATTTTATAATATCTAATAATACATATGTTCTAATCTATAAATTCACATTTTCCACTGTTCTTTGAAATATGAAACAAAATATAGAATTCTGATCTTCTAATTCCATGTTTCACTTTTCATGGCCCTCTTAATGTTTTGAAGGTTTGATTTTATACTGTTATGCTTTTGTAATTCAGGCTGTAAAAGAAGTTATCCTGCTGATAGCGATGGTGATGATGATCCCTATTGTAAGTATTCTCTGATTATTTATTACTATTTCCTAGATTGTGATATTGTTATATAAATGCTTGGTTTTTATATAAAATTGATAAGTCTGGTGAAACATGGGAAAAGGATACCAACTGGTCTGAGCATATTGTATCCACAATAACTGGCAATGAAAAAGCAGTGGGAAACTAAACAAGAACAACCTTCCATCTCCTACAACTTATGATAAGCTGAAATTCAGATACAAATTGTTGTCCTTAACTGCTCGTAGTTTATGCAGCAAGATCCATCTTTTTGATTCTTACAACCTCGATTTCATTACAGTCACAGAAACATGAGCACCTTCTTTTATTCTGTGCTGGTGTTTTTAGCATAGCTGGTTACAACTTGTTTCACAAAGACCGCATTAATCGTTATGGTGGTGGTTCATTCAAACTTTTCAGCAATTCCTTGCAATGATTTGAACCAATCACAACAAGAAGTATTTTTCTGCAATATACATATGACCATGTCAACACTTTTACTTGGAATTGTTTACCGCTCCCCCAAATTACCATCATGACACGCAACTTTTTGATATCTTCAGAGCTGCTGCCAGGAAAACAGCCACTTATATTTTCATTGCAGGCGACTTCAATCACCCTGAGATTGATTGGGAAACCTTTTGTTGGCCACAGCATGCAAATGATTTCCTTGAGCTAGTGCTGGATTCAAACTAGTCCCAAGTAGTCACCTCCCCCACAAGAGGTGACAACACTTTGGATCTGCTCTTTACCACTACTCCTGAAATAGTTATTAATGTCACTACTGAGGAAACTTTAGGTGACACTCATCATGCTATGTTTATTGCCAATCTGTCTCCTATGAGCAGTAACAAAAACTACAACCATCTTCAAACTGCTCACTTTGATTGGAATAAAGCAGACTGGAATTCTTACTGCACTGAACTACAATGCTCAAACTGGCTTAAATTTTATGACTCTGGAGATGTGAATACTATACTTCAGAACATCTTAAATTCAATATGGACAGCATGTGCAGCACCAGTACCATGTAAGCACAAAAGACATCCCAAAAGTGCAATTTGGGAGACTGAAGCAGTCTGACTTGCCAGGAAAGAATGTGTTACTGAACAGGAATGTAGACTACATAAATCAGAGGTTAATAGAAAAAAGTACAATAGATCATCCAACCATCTCCAGCAGGCAGCAAAAAAGGCAGTGCTTGAATTTGAACAGCATATAACAACCAACCCTGGAAATATGTACGTTCAAAGCTGAGACCTCACTCTCCAGTTGGTCCTCTTCGCAATCCCCATACTATTCTTATCCTACCATGTACAATCATCATCCACATATAAAAATGTTAAATACCTTGTGGTATTTACTTTCTAGGTTGCATAACTTTTATGTTTAGATTTGTCATCTCCGCATAATTGGTAATATAAATAATTAACAAGTCATGTAAATAAGTTGATTCAATTAGCTACTCAATTCTCCTGAAATTTGGTTCTTTTGTGCTAAATTGTGAAATCAGTATGTGACCTCCACAATGACTTTGTTCTCTTTTGTGCCTCTTCTTCCTGGTCTTGTCGTGTCCACAAGAATGTTACAAAGCTTGGCTAGATGTGGTTCTGCCACAGCTGAACACATTGCTGTCCTTTCTCATTAAACTCTGCCAAGTCTAGTGCTGTGCAGAGGTTTTCCAGCAGGGTGCTGATATGCCCCAAGTTAAACCATCTTGTCTTTTTTTGTGGTAAAAGACAAGATGGCATAACAGATTAAGACATGAAAGAAGGGGAGACAGAAGAGAACAAATAGTCATTGTGAAATCAATATTTAGCATTTATTTTTAAATTACATAAGAATAATTAAATGTTTTTTTTTCAAATAAGAAAACTGAAAATATTGTGAACTTTAGGAATATTAGTAACATTTAGGTGAGGTCTCTCACCAGCCGTGGAGGTCCTGAAAATAGTCATTGACACTGCTCTTCCCTTCCAGACTTTAAAAATATAAAAGTCTTGTTTTAAAACTGCTGATGATTCATAGTAAAAATACCAATAGTCAGTAGAAATGTAATTTATAAGTTTTGAAAATAGCGAAATTTATAATAAATCTTTGTCTTGGTGAAGAAAGGTTTATTTTCTTTGCTAAGATAGTTTGAGTAATTCTTTTTAGTATTTAAATTAATTTATTCCTTAGGGCAATTATTTGAGTCAACTTTTCATGAAATTTATAGTTATAAATGACAACTGTTCTATTGTTGAAAGGACACCCAGCTGTATAAATCATACCCAAATATGGAATGTATGAGCAAGATGTGGGTATTTGACCATATCTTGTCATAGTCCATGACAACTTGTCCAACCCATTCCAGAATGGAAGATGGATGTAAAATGATGATGATGCTGGTGGTGGTTATTGAATTAAATTGATGATTTTGTAATATTTGATTTCAGCTCAAAAGAAAAGAAGAAAGAGAAATAAAAGACTTCATCATCAGAGGGCACTGTCAATAGATGAACTTCTTGAAAGTCCAACTTTTAAAAAATTTGCAACATCAATTGAGTATGTGTTTGATTCTGCTGAAGACATAGATCTTGGATCTTTGGATCCAGGTAAGTAATTTTACTGGTCTTCTCACCCATCTTCCTGTAATGTACTCTCCTATAGATTTAGATTTTGAATCCAGGCAAGTAATTTTACTGGCCTTGTTGCCCCTCTTGGTGTAATGTACTCTTCTATAGATTTAGATTTTGTATCTTTGGATACAGACAAGTAATTTAACTGGTCTTGTCATCCCTCTTGGTGTAATGTACTTTCCTATAGATATAGATTTTGAACATAAAATGTAACCATGTGGCAGTTAAAAATCTATCTAGCAATGATATATTTTAAAAAAAAAATTCTTTTTGTTACTAGTTGTATTGTATTTAACATTAATTAATATATTTGTTTGTTTTCTTTGATTAGATGATGATGATGTTGAATGTCCACCTGAGTCATTAATTTCTAGGCAAGTTATGGCTGAAATTTGTAGTGAAGCAGCAAAGTTGAAATCCATGGGAGTATTCAATCAGGTAAATATTAGCATTCTTTCAGTAGCATTCAAGGTTATTTTCATATAGATGTATGATTAATAAATATAAACATTTGTATCAACAAAGTGGTTGGTGATAAGAAGGGCACCCAGCAGTAGAAAGCTTGCCGAATAAAGGGTTAGGAGGACCCTTCAGTTTTGTCTCCTTTAGTTCCAATGATATTGGAATTAGTTTATAGTTTTTAACCTTCCTGAGGTAAATAAGTAACTGTTGTATATATTGGCTGTTGCTACTTGTCTCAACCTGCAAAACTTGGTCATGTACTTACTTAGCCTGAGAAGCTCCTGCATCTTGAGATACATGAGGCAGCCAAAGTGTTCCAATGACCAAGGTCAGTTACATATATCAATACATCATTCCAATGTTTGTTGATGGGTCCTTGCTGATTCGTCTTGGGACGTCCTCTACGCCTCTTTCCATGGGGGCACCAATAAATGACCTGATTAGTATGTCTCTCACTTGGAAGTTGTGTGACATGTCCCAACCATCTAAGTCAACGCCTGCACATGATGTTAGACACGTTGTTGGTGGGTTTGTTGACGGACTTCTTTGTTGGTGATGAAGTCATCACACCAGATGCTAAGGATTTTGCGTTGGCATTTGGTGTCAAAAGCATCTAATGTGCTTATTCAAAATGACATTACTATTTATTTTGCTTTTAATAAAAATGGGCTGACTTTATTTCTTTTCACTTTTCTTCTAGATTCCTGGTGACAAACTTGTGAGGTTATTGTCTATTTTACAATGGAATGTTAGAGATGGCATGAAATTAACTCCAAATATAAACCAGGTATAGTTATGAAACTATTTTGTTGATTTCGTATTTTGTAACATAAATATCAGGCACCCATACCATTCTTTAATATAACTTTCGTGTATAATAGAGGATTCATTTCTACAGTTGGTTTTCTAAATTTCCCACTGCCTAACATTTGATACTATACTATCACCAGTTTCACCCCTTGAACTATATATTTTCCGATTGTCTTATATTTGGTACTATACTGTCATCAATTCCACCCCTTGAACTATTTAATCCTCAATGAATAAGATAGCTAAAAATGTCTAAATCAGAGAAGCAAATAGAATTTTGCCCTCTTGTATTAGTTTGGCCTGCATTTTCCCTGCCTTTCAGAGACTGTGGCATAAGTTAAACTGTGTTTATAGTTAGATATAAATATAAAGTATATGTATGTTTTAAAATGCATATTTTATTCTATTTAAAGGAAGAAGAAGATGACGAACAAATTTTATGGAGAGAAATTACAATGGAGAGAATAATGAGAAGTATGGATGCTTCTTTAGCAGCTCTGTATATTATTACTGCCCCAGAAATGCCAAAACAAGTGTATTTGGAAGATGTGATAGAAAGGATAATCTTGTTTGCGAAATGGCAGCTGCAGAATACAGTCTATCCAGAGTTTGATCATGTCTATAAGATAGATCCTCATGCTAAAGGTAAGGAGTCATTATTACAAGTTAAGAATTTTATCTGAAAATTGTGATTTTATACATTATTATATCTTTCTTAAGGCAACAAATTGGCTGAGTCATTAGAATGTTGGATAAATAATAATAATAATAATGAAATATTGTGTACAGTGCTCAGGTGCACTACAACTCATCAAAAAGTGTATGTATAGTACATAGGGTAAGAATGCTTTATAGTATTCGTTCTGGCTCTCTGCACTCTGAGGTCAACTTTGCTTTGCCTTTCATCCTTTTTAGGTCAATAAAAAAGTACCAGTCTAGTACTGGCGTTGATTATTCCTGTCTCCTTCTCACTTTTCTCTCTCACTCTCAGTCCTTCTCTGGAAGAAATCTGCTGTTCAAATCTGGAGAGTGGTGGGCTCCACCAGGTTTTAAAATGCCCTAGAAACACTGTATGCCATTACAGCGCCCCTATGACTCAATTAGAAGTTACAGGATGCTTTGCAGTATTTATCCTAGCTCTTTGGTTTTGGAGTTCAAATCCTATCGTTGCCCTACTTGGGTGGTAAACTTAATCTGTTGGAAGATTTTAATTTTAATAGGAACTCTTTAAAATGGGTGGTTTTGTTTCATAGAACCAGGGTTGGTTTTGGGCTGGTTGGTATCAAAAGGGTTAGATGTTTGTATTTAAAAGAAACAAAAAAGAAAAGAAAAAAACCTTATATTTTTAATTTATACTTTTTTAATTTTTATTTTAGATGGTTATCAAGGCAGCGTGAAAGCCAAGAGATCCCGGTCACATATAGTTAAAAATAAATTAACTATCATGCTTTATAATAAACTTTGTGAGCTCGTTGAGGCCTTAGGTGTGTTATTAAGTATCCAAGAACTTACTGACACCGTCGTCCTACAGGTGAGTTAGAATCTGTCTAACCCTCCAAAAATGTGCAAATTGAATATATTTGATAATCTTACCTCAAAGAAATGCCTTCATTTAACATTTGGTTTTGAAAGAAAATTGTTGATATAGTGTTTCTGGAATTATGTAATGATATATGTTTGTTTCTCTAAATATAAATTAATCATTTCTGAAATGAATTTCAATAAACATTGGAAAAAATTTTAAGTATGTTATTTTAGATACATGAAAAGTTAAGGGCAGGCATGTCTTTTTTTTCTGTAAAACATGTAAAAATGAATGTTAAAACAATGATGTTGATGTTTTTCTCAAGTCTAATTTATCTGCACTTAAAATTTTTTTTCCAGGTTTCTACGTTAGGCGTGTCGCCTTTTTTTGTGGAAAATATAAGTGAAATGCAATTAAATGCCATGAAGTTGGTCACTGTTGTAAGTAATACAAAGTTTCTGATTGTATCATTATCATTATTATCACCACCACCACCACATCTATCACCACTAGCACTGCATCCACCATCACATCTTGCACCACATCTAATGTCACCACCACATCTACCACCACCACTACAACATCTATCACCACATTCACCACCACCATAGCTACACAACAGACCATAGTTAAATCTCACACTACATAACTGCACAACAACAGACCACAGTGAAATCTCACCAAATACACTCTATAGATAACTTTTTCCTTTAAAAATTCCTTCAAATATTCACCCCACTTTCAATATACATCAGTAAGTTCTAATCTATATTGTCTATTAGTTAAAGCCAAAGAAATGTTAATATTCATCCAAGTATGTTGCCTATACTTCTTATTCTTACAAAGATTTGAAAAGGTTTGTATGTAGGAAAAGAAATTGCCATTTGTATAGATAAAGAGTTAGATAGAAAATTTGTATTAAATGTCTTTTAACTTTATTTTTATATCTTTTTCAAAATACTACAATTATTACTTCTTATTGTTTGTTGTGTTATATGTGATGTTAGAATTTCAGTACATAAAAAGTTTGTTTTTCTTCTTCCGCCCCAGATTTTTTCAAAATATGACAAACACAGGCAGCTTATTCTTGAAGATATATTTGCATCTCTTGCTCGTTTGCCATCTAGCAAACGGAATCTTCGGAATTACAGGTCAGTTTCTTGTCTTGAATTTTTATTTTGTCATAAAATAAATTTTTTAATCATTTTGAGATACATAACATAGTTGTACTTAAAGTATCATCATCATCATCATCATCATCATATGTCTTGTTCTTCCTACTTGTAAAGGTTGAACTACCTTTCATCATCATCGTTTTAACGCCTGCTTTCCCTGCTAACAAGAGTAGGACAGGTCTACATAGACCAAATCAATACAGAAGCAGAACCACATATCTCCCAGACAGATCAGGCATCTGTGTCTCACTTATGTATAGTCTCGCGTTCTACTGAGTGCACAGGAGAGGTTGTCATGTCTTTGACACAACTGAGGGTCCTCCTAACCCTTTGTGTACTGTGTGCATTTATCATATAGGTCACGAAACACTAGGGAGAAATCTGATGATAGCCATTTTGTGACCATTTTCATTCTGTGAAGCATTTGTCTAGACTAGATGTTCGTTGACAGCTAATTTCTATCTTCTTTCTTAATTTGTTCTTCTTTCCAGGCTAAATGCTGAGGAGTCGATACAGATGGTAACTGCCCTTGCTTTACAATTGATCCAGTGTGTTGTAAAAGTTCCAAAACCAAAAATTCCAATAAATCAGTTTATGGGGGAGGAAAAGGCTCCGGAAAAAAATTCTAAAGGAAAGGTATATGAAACATTTATCAAGTTCAACTAATTAACTAATAAAATAGATAATAGTAATTGTTTTTAATTTAAACACAAAGCCAACAATTTTGGAGTTGGGAAAGCTGATTAAACTAAATCTAGTACTAAACTGGAACTGTCTTTTTTGACTCTGGAAATATAATCTATGTTCAAGAATACATACCTCATTAAGAATGTACTTAATTTATTAATTAATATTGACAGTTAGAACTAAATAAATTTACCTTTCTGTTTATTTATTGTAAATTTTCTTTCAGACTGACAATGATGTTTTAATTGTAACATCTTATGAAACTGCTATGCGCACTGGATATAACTTTTTATCAGTTTTTTTAAAAAAGTAAGTAAAACATAACTTTCTACATTCTCAGATGTAATTTTACAGTAACTGCACAAATATTACATTTAATAGGAATTTGTAAATTCCTTTATTAACTAAATCATTACTAAATATTGTAAACATTAAAAAAATCTACTGGAACCAAGGAATTTCAATGAATTAGAATCACACCTTTAGTAATGAGGTCACATCATTAACTAAAGGACAAATTCTTCTGAAAAAATCGTTGTAAAGGACTAATTTTTTCATCAGGAATAATTTATTTCCTAGAGTTTAAAAAGCAAATGTTCTCCAAAGCACAAGATTCTTTATGTAAAACATTAATAAAAATGAAATTTGTTTTTTATTTATTTGAAGAATAATTCCTTCTTAAGCAATTTGAATTTAAACTTTATTACCTATTGCTAAAGTAATTCATATTTAGGATTTCAATTTTTATGTTATCTTGTTTTTAAAAATCTAAGGGAAATTAATAATTTTTATTTTTAGGTGTACTGCAAAAAGTGAAGATGATTTTCGCCCTCTTTTTGAGAATTTTGTCCAGGATTTACTTTCAACAGTGAATAAACCTGAATGGCCTGCATCAGAACTTTTGTTGAGTCTCTTAGGGCGAATACTTGTAAGTTTTGAGTTTTTAAAGTATTACAGTTACTTTTGTTGAGTCTCTTAGGGTGAATACTTGTAAGTTGTGAGTTTTTTAAGACTTTCAATTACTTTTGTTTTGTCAACACTTGTATTCACTATTTTCCTTCAACTGGGATTCGGGTTTAGAAATATTTATATTTTTAGAAAATGAAATTGAATTATATTTTCATATATTCTATTATATTGGTATCTACCTATCTATGGTAGGACCAATAACATTGTTAGAATTCCATTTAGTCCAAAAGTAATAATTCAAACGAGATCAGGTGTTCTTGTTTTTGTAGTAAGCTTTCATCATATTGAATTCCGTTGAGAATTCTATTATACTAAGCATAGTATAGTAGTTTAGTAATTTATCATTAATTAGTAAGATTGACAAATGCACACATAGCTAAATTTACTGAAGTAATAATGTAAAATATGTGGATGTGTGTGATTGTGTGTGTAATTTGTAACTTATCTATCATCATCATCATCATCATCATCATCATCATCATTTCCCACACTATCATGGGCAGGACGCGCTGTTTTGTTGTGAGACATCCAGGTTGGAGGACTGTTTTGCTCACACAGAACTGATTTGGGTCTGGTTTCTACGACTGGATGCCCTTCCTAACGCCAACCACATTTACAGTGTGTACTGGGTGATTTTTGTTGTGACACCTGCACGACCACTTTATAGTGTGGGCTGGCCGCTTTTTATCATGACTCCTACACAACTGCTTTACTGTGTGGTTTGGATACTTTTGTCATGACAATTACATGATCATTGTACTGCATAGACTGGGCACTTTTTGTCGTGACTTCAAGTTGACAACTTTATGGAGTGGATTAGGGACTTGGGTGGGGGAGTTGCATGGGGAATTGGGGAGGTAGATATAAGGATGAAGTGATTACAGCGAGGGAAGTGCATGGGAGGGGTTATATCTCTCATAATTTAGGTGACTAAGTATCAGTCATTAAACATTTTGTAGGTATGAGATGTGAATTAGAAACAGACAATATCCATAGTAGAACTTACTATGAAGACCATTGGTGTAATGAAAGGAATAATGACGGGGAAAAGCAATATTGTACAAAACCCTTTAATATCTGAAATGTTAGATGCTATTTTTCTAGTTGATGTTAGTTGCCTATATATCAGTATGAAAGTCACACATTGGAAAGCAACAGAAAGCTGAGATTTATCATCATTTAAAGACTGCTTTCTCTTCTAGGAAGGGTTGGACAGGGCTACATAGATCAAGTCAGCTCTGAAGTGGGGCTACTGACCTCAGACAGGTCTAGGGCTCTGCATTTTGCTTACGTAGTCATGCGTTTTATTGAGTGCACAGACGTCGTGTCTTTTGACACAACTGAAGGGTCTTCTCAACCCCTTGTTTGACAAGCTTTCTATGGCTGGATACCCTTCCTATCACCAACCACTTTACAGTGTGCATTGGGTGCATTTATTGTGTAGATCACCAACACTAGGAAGGTTGTCATATCCTTGACTCAACTGAAGGGTCCTTCTAACCCTTTGTTTAGTAGGCGTTCTACATCTATATAGTTGGAAATATTTATTGTAGTCGAGTTAGAGAAGGATATATTTCATTGGTAATTTATGATAAAGGATGAGAACTAAATCATCACCATTAATGTTTCTCGAAATATAATTTCAGTACATGCCTAGACTTTAGCTACTGAAATACTTCAGATCATTATAGTATTAATCTGAAGACATCTTTTAAATTTAACATCACCATTGTTTTTACATCTGCTTTCCCATGTTTTGTCACCTCTTGTAACATACAGGGATATGTCATACTTATTTTAAAACCTAGTATGCACATGGATAAAACTGTCACACACACACACACACGCACATGTAAAATCATACATCGAAACCACCAATCATGAACTGAACAACCACTCAATACATATAAACAGAGTGTAGGTTTTATTGTTTGAAGTAAAAGGTGGTAGTGACTTCAGAATTGCACTGAACAGACTCATCATCATCATCATCGTCGTCATTATCATCATTATCGTCATCGTTGTCGTCATTATCATCATCATCATCATCATTATTGCCATTATCATCATTATCGTCAGTCGGATGCCATGCTTTGCAGTAAAGAGTTATGGCCCTTTATGGTCTGAGTTCAAATCCCACCGAGGTTAACTTTGCCTTTCATCCTTACGAGGTCGATAAAATAAAGTACCAGTAATACACTGGGATAATTGCTGGCCTTGTGTCAAAAAAGTAGAAACAATTATTATTTTATATTTGCTGCCTTTCCATGCTTGTATGGGGAAATCTAAAATTTGGAAGTTACTGCCATCTTTTTCTTTGATAAAATACTATACACACATGTTGGGCTTCCTCATGCTGTGGGATAAAACCTGAAGCCTGACACCATGTGGTTATGAAGCAAACTTCTTAACTGCACAGTTATGCCTGAATCTAGACACTTTCATATATTTATCCTTATAAGGAGTTAAATGCATTATTATTTTGTCATCATTACTTTTATTATAATTTTTAAAAGTTACCTTTTAATATAATTTATTATATCTTTTTCTTATTAAGAAGAGATATATTTTGATGTCTTGTTCTTTTCTCCAGTTTTGGTTTACAATGAATTGGTAAAGTAATTAGGTATGAGCTGCTTTTTATTTCAAGATAAGTTATCATTAACTAAGGAACTCTCTGTTTAGTTAAAACAGACCTTACAAAAATATACCTTCTAAATGCGCTTGTTCTTTATATGTAGATGTTATTATTATAATGAAAGATTAGAAATGTTAGTCTAATCTAAAATCAGGAAATATTGAACAGGAATTAAATCTTAGTAATATATAATATGTAGTTTCTTTGGTTCGATCTGACGAGTTCCACCTTACTCAGTAAACGAATGAGGTCTGGCATCTTGTTATTTCAGATTAATTGATTTATTGATTTCAGCTATGGAGGAAAAAAAAAATGTATAGAAGGTTACAGTCATTAAGTCCTTGTCATGAAAATGAGACAAAATATTCTCCTCTATTTAAACCATGTACCCTAATTGTTGCAGCTCATTAGAATATGTGAAAATAAAATAATTACATGTGTATTGTCTTAATGAATAATTTTTCTATGGGCTAGTAAGAGGTGGATGGACAGTGCCCATAATTTTTTCAGACTTGATTTTTATAAAAATAATAATAATTATGAAAATTATTGTATGCAGTGCTCAAGTGCACTACAACTCATCAAAGGTGCATGTATAGTACATAGAATAATGTACAAATGTCAGGAAAGTGAACAGTGTATGAGTCATGATATACACACAGACACATATACGTGCATGTGTATGGAGGGGGAATATCAGGTGTAGTGTTGATGAATTTTGGGAAGCATATATGTTGTGAAGGATGCAGTGTCTCAACAGCTAACAACTGATACAGGTAGTTTGTTCCATGCTTCAGCAACTCTGAGCATAAAAAAATGTTTGTGAAAGGCATGGGAGCTGTACTCTTTTCTGATTTTGCAAGCATGTCCACGGGTGTTAGACATATGGAATTCAAAAAGGTGCCCAGGGTTGTTGTTGAAAAGATGGTTAATAATCTTGTGGGTATCTACCAAGTCAGTTGCCAGATGTCTGAGCTTTAATGTATCTATGCCCAGAGAAGCAAGGAATTCAGAGTATGGTAGATGCCCAATGGAGGGTATTCGTTTGGTTGCACGTCTCTGAACAGTTTCCAGGAGATCAATCTATAGATGACATGGAACGGGAGAAATTTGAAGTGGGAACAGTTTCCAGGTGATCAATTTATAGATGACATGGAGTGGGAGAAATTTGAAGTGGGTAGTAATTCTGAGGAGGAAGTATTGTGTAAATTAGTTTAGTAGAGTTTTCACATTTAGTAACTTTGCGTATATGTGGTATCAGCTAATGATCATGTAGGTTATGGTATTAAATTGATACAGACAGTTTAGAAGAGTTAATGATCTGGACCCTGTGTCAGCAGTATTGATGTGACAAAAGTGTGATGAATGAGGGGCGTTGGGAGATAGAAGGTCACTAAGAATAATGACTAGAGGGAGAGAGATATGGAGGACAAGATATAGTTGAATAGCTACTGGTGGTTATAGGTGTCTGGAGAGTAGCAGAGATGTAGGTGGAGAGAAAGAGAGATAGGAGGGGAGGGAGAGAGAGGACAAGACCATATAGTTAAATAGCTGCTGATGGTTATAGGAGTCTGGAGGGATGTACAAATGAGGATTCATAAATTTTATTTTTTAAATAAGTTTACACTGTCAACCATGTTGGACAGTATTTACTTGGGAATTGAGAAATATTGTCACATGAAATTCTCTTAAATATTTTGTCCCTAGATAATCTATTTATGTATCAGTTTGTTAGATAATATCCTTGCTATTGGTAAACCTTACCTTCTAGAACAACAACCCTTATATAAACTAAGTGGCTTATTTTAAGTTACCAGATCACATTGAAATGTTACTATCCAAACAAGTTATTCTAATTTACACCAGTTCTTCTAATTACTAATACAGATGTGTTATTTTTGTTTAAAGTACCCAATAATTGAAATCTCAGTTTAAATTCCATAGATTTCAAATTTTAATCCCTTCAGTAACATTCCTAAGACATTCGATGATAATAACTAGAAAACTAATTGAATGAGATTGCTTAACTCTTTTTTGACAATGTTTCTAATGAAATTTAATTTATTTTGAAATAAATCCAAAATTTGGAGGAGTTTAGTAACATAACCAACTTGGTCATTATTATATTCTGATTGGAACATAATTTATTAAAATATTTCTTACATAAAATTATGATGAAAGGTATATAATTTAAATAGAAATACTTTAAAATATTTTGAAGGTTTTAATTTAAATAGGAAACCTTTTAATATAGGTACTTTTGTTTAATAAAACCAGGGGTTGTTTTGAGCAAAAGGGTTAATTACACCCGTTTATTCTTCTGAGTTGAAATCTAGTTGGGGTTGTATTAGTCTTTCATCTGTCAAGTCAATAAAATTAGTAGCAGTCAAGTACTAAAATGTATTTAATCAGCTGTGCCTTCTCATAAAGTTTGTGGTCTTAAGTCAAAGTTTAAAAATCAATATGGCAATATGATTTTTATCAAGTAATCAGTAATTCTTTACTAATCTCAATTTGATAAACTAACCTGTAATTTCTTATTTACTAGTTTACCGACATTAACCTTACTTTTTGGTAGTAATAAATACACATAACTTGTGCACTTACCAACTTTTGACCTTCTCTGCTTTTTATATTAAACATTTAGCTAACGAAGGATTTTCTTAGCTCTTTATCCATCTGTATTTCTTCAAAAGCCTGCATATATTCTTCCATTTCTCTATCTTGTGCTAAGTTTATCTGATAGGCAGTTTTATTCGATACCTATGTTTTTAATACTAGAGAGCAGAGTATATTATATTGGGATAAATAATGATAGATCTGATAGTTTACAAGACGTTTTTAAATAGTTTTTATAGAAGTGGCCTCCTTTTATTCTAGGTTTTTTTTATTGTGTAAGGTTGGAACTTTACTAAGTTGCAACAAGAAAAATAATTTAAAATTGTGTTATAAATGTTTTTATTTACCAGTGTTTTAATAATATAAACATCTTTATATTTGTTGAAAGAATACAGTGTCACATTCATACCACAACATAAATTAGGTAAAAATAATACTTTTGATTAATAATAATTTAATCTTTTTGAAAGTATATTTGGTGTTAGGAAAAAAATAATAATATAACATTATGTTGAATATTTTTGAAAACCACCATATAATTATAAAAGTTTTCATACACCAAATATGAACTATTTGGATGTCTTGTATTTGAATTAATTTTCATTTTAATTTTCTTTAGGTTCAGCAATTTAGTAACAAATCCACAGACATGTCACTGCGAGTTGCATCGTTGGAATATCTTGGTATTGTTGCAGCAAGGTTACGTAGGGATGCAATAGCTAGTCATATGGACCAGGAAACTGTAAATGATATTGTTGAGAAGGTAAATTGTTGTCTTTGGGATGTAACCAGACTCACTTAATTTTAATAACTAAATCGCTAAGGTTAGATTTAAATTATTTTGAAACCCCCCTCTCCTCCCATAATTTCTTTTCAAATGGTACAGAAAATATATATTCTATGTTTACTTTACAATACTTATTTCAATACTTATTTCAATGTTGAATAATGAGATTGTTACTGCTAATCTTCCTTGGTGATTGATCCAAGGAATATCTTTGCTATATCCACTTAATTAATTATTCTTTACCTGTAGTGTATTCTGATTGGACTATTATCAATGTTTTTATTTTCTTTACCTGTTAAGTATACTGTCTAAACCAATTTTATTTGGAGTAGATACAATATATATATATATATATATTTTTTTTTTTTTCTTTTCTTTTCTAGATGATGTTTTCAGGTCCTGATAGAAAAGATTCATCATTGGTAAATAATTCCTTTTATTCTTTTATTGTTTTTAAATTTAACAACTATCTTTAAAACCATAATTCTGTAAGTAAGTATTAATATAATATTTTATAAAATTTCGTATTTAAGTCATTGTTAAATTATATAAAACAAGAGGCAAGGGTTTGACCCCCATGTCTGCTGATACCCATCTGTTTCTGTTCAGTGGGTTGTTATACCCTGTTATTATTAGACCATTTTATTTATTCAAAAGCCTTCTGTTTCAATTTTTAAACTGTCTGCCACTTTCTAAACATAATTCCTTATATAAAATATTTATATGCCAGCAACAGGAGTTATTATTGATATTTTCAATATTTCTAAACATATAGCTTAGTGAATAAATTTTTGCTTATTGAAATTAAATTTTATAAATTTTTTTGTTAATAATTTGAAAACATTTCTTTATGATAATACTCATGTGTTTCAGTTGAATATGGATAACGATTATAGGCAAACAGAAAGTTTACAAAGAGCGTTATTAGATTATCTTGCTGAAAATGGACAAAGAGAACCAGCTTTATTAGTAAGATATTATTATTTTGTTTGATTTGATCTGATGTAATTTCTTATTGGTTGACAAGAAGTGTGATTGTATGATGTTCATGCATTTCTTGATAGAGCGAAGATGAAAGCTGTGTGAAAGTGGCACTGTGGTATAGGTAGCAATAGCTGTTACATATTGCTTTCTGAGAGGAGGAGAGCAAGTATTTAGATCATGGAGAGATGGAAAGTAATGACTGTCAGTTGATTGTTGAAGGAGCTTAATAAGAGAGTACAATATTTATTGCAGAACATTGCATCATTGCTTGTGATTAGAATATATTTACAATAAAAGAGAAAGGCTGCTGGAATTTTTAAACTAATGATTTAAACATTTTTTTTCCAGTTTTCTCGTTCATTTTACATTGCACAATGGTATCGGGATACGGATATGGAAGCTGAAAAGTCATCAAAGAAAGAATCCAGAGCACAACAAGATGGTGATATTGAAGAAGTAGACAGATTAGCTGAAATTTTGACTGCTTCTGAAAGAAAGAAAAAGTTTTTGTTGTCAATGGTTCCTGTGAATCCCAAACCATTGGGAACTGTGAGGTAGAGTTTCTTTTATATCACTCATCAATGTTTAATGACATATTTATTGTAAATTAGTTTTGATTATAAACTTTACGATTACGAGACAAACACCCTAACCATTAAGCCACGCAGTGTCATGCTAACTATATGTTAAACTGTTATAAAGCAGTGGATGTATTAAAATGAGTTAATTTCAATGAAATTTATTTCTGAAAATTCTGAGTAATAGAACTGAAATAATAGACAGATGGTAAAAATGAATGTATAAATTGTTTTAAAAGTCAAATCTTGTTTGTTTCATTTCTAAACAGGACATCAAACTACTTACTTGGTTATCAAGAGTCTTGTCTTTCAGCTTGTTATTTGAGTTCAAAAAGACCTTTTGCACAGAGCTTTGATATATATTTGACTCAGGTATGATATTAAATTAAACATTTCTTATACAGTATATAATTTTAAACAGGAATATATTGTTTGTTCTTACAAAAATATTGCTTGTTTGATTAAAAAAATTGAGTGTGTAGTGTAGTTTAAAGTTTTAGAATTGAAATTTTTTTTAAAAATCAACTTATAGTATCACTGATTTAAGATATAATTGATTATCCAAAATTCAGTATTTATTTTAGAGAAGATATTATATAATTTATAAAATATATTTCAGTTATTGTTCTATATAATGGATTCTGATTTAAACACAAGGCCAACAATTTTGGTTGAGGGGAAAGTCAATTAAACCTACCCCAGTGCGTTACTGGTACTTTATTTTATTAACCCCCGTAAGGATGAAAGGCAAAGCTAATCTCAGCAGGATTTGAACTCAGAACGTAAATGGTTGTAACTCTATGTTGCAAAGCATGACACCCAATGCTCTGCTGACACTGCCAATTCACCATCCTTAGTTCTATGTAAGGAATTTCATTTTCCATCAGTTTTTCATCAAAATAAGTTATAATTATAGTGAAATAAAATTTAGTTACACACTTATTAATCATTTTAATAGAATATTTTTAATGAAATTAAACATTCATAACCTTCTATCTTAATTCTATCGTTTTCGTCCAATTCCTTAATTCTATCGTATTCTCAAACAAAAAAACAAAATCCTCCCCATTCTACTTATAAATTACTTTAAATATATATAGTATGCTACTTGAAAGTCAAAAATCCGATCCACCCCTTCACCCTCCTTGCTTCTCCACGAGGGGGCTGCGGTCAGCCACAATATCTCCCCCCCCCTCTTTCTTCCCCTCTATCTCTCGCTTAGCTACACACACACACACACACACACACACACATATATATATAAGATAAGTTCTCCTTCATGTTTATCCACTTCGCCAATCCACCGCTGCTTCAATTATTTCTATGATGGACTCATGTAAATCGTAAAGTACAATACTTCTCTCCATTTCCACGCTCAATTCCGTACATAGTCCAAACAAACATCCAATCTCGCAAAATCCGAAATCTGTATTTTTTTGTTATCTATTTAAGGTTTAAATACGGTGTTTTTGTCGTATTGAACAGAACAAATCTTGCAGTTTTGCTTTTTGTTAAATCGCTTGTTAAACACTCATAACCTTCCAGCTAGCTAAAACATTCATAACCTTCCAGCTAGCTAAAACATTCATAACCTTCCAGCTAGCTACCCCACACCCCTCCCTCCCACCCCCACACGCCACCATACTTAATACGTGGACCAATCATAAGCCAGAGCCCCCCCCCCCCGCATCACCACCATTATTATAAGCCAGAGCCCCCCCCACCCCCCACCCCCACGCATCACCATTATTATTATTACGCGGACCAAATCATAAGCCAGAGGCCTATACTATCGCTTGCCCGGTTGCCTTCGATATATGATGGATGGATGGATGGACGGACGGACTGCGGAATCCTGGAGAGTGGAAGGGAGAGAAAAATCTGGACGCCCAGAGCGAAAATGCCAAAGTTAAAGTCAAATTCACCTCGTGGACGAGAATGCGAGCACTCCTCTTTGTTTCGTCCGCGGATGGCTAACATAACCCTATCTCCTCCCGCCCCCCACCACCCCCACCCTCCAAACGCAACCCAAAACTTCAGAGTTGGTACCATAAATGTAGGCACCCTAAAGGGTCGCGCTAACGAGGTTGTAGAAATGCTTGAACGTAAGGAGGTCGATGTTTGTTGTATTCAAGAGACCAGGTGGAGGGGTGGGTCTGCTAGATTCATTGAGGGTAAAAAACGATGTTATAAGCTTTTCTGGGTGGGAAACGACGATGGGCTGGGTGGAGTAGGAATCATGGTAGCAGAAAAGTGGGCAGATAAGATAATAGACGTAAATAGAGTGAACGACAGAATAATTAAAATAAGACTTGTCCTCAATAGAACTACGGTGACAGTAATATCTGCGTACGCACCCCAATCCGGACTGCCCGGCACTATAAAAGACAGATTCTATGAGACACTGTTGCTAACTACCTCCCAAATATCTGACAGTGACTATATAATTATTGCAGGCGACCTAAATGGTCACGTTGGACAACATTGTGACGGCTATGACGAAATCCATGGAGGCTATGGGTTTGGTACTAGAAATGAGGAAGGCTCCAGAATTCTGGAATACTGTGATGCAAATAACCTAACTATCTGTAACACTAACTTCAAAAAACGTGACAATCACCTGATTACCTATAGATCCGGGGAACACACAAGCCAGGTAGATTATATCCTTACCAGAAGACGTGACAGAGTGTCTGTTGTAAACACTAAATCCCTCCCCCATGAAGAATGCACCTCCCAACATAGACTGATAATTAGCGACCTCATAGTCAGGACGAGACGCACCCGACAGCAGAAGAGGACTATCCTCAGGAGGAAAATATGGAAACTAAAGGACCCCACAGCCAGAAATAAATTTCAAAGCATATTACTTGATGCTTTCGACAGTAAGGAAGAGCATCTAGAATCGGACAATATAGAGGGACAGTGGAAATTTCTGAAAGCAAACCTGCTGTTGGCGACAGACGAAGTCTGTGGCTGGAGCAGGCCTGTAGGCAGGAGGAGAGTAACATGGTGGTGGAACAATAGGGTGGAGGGGTCAATTAAGGCCAAAAAGCAGGCTTGGAAAGTATGGCGGGATGGGGGAAGTAGAGTAGACTATCAAGTGGCCAGGAGGGAAGCTAGGAGAGAAGTGTACTTAGCAAGAAGGGAAGCTGAGGAAAGAAAGTTCAAGCATGTTCTACAACGCGATGACCAAAAACGTGAGGTGTTCAGGATTGCCAGGCAATGCGTCAAGGAAAACCGTGATATTGTCGGGGAGAAGTGTGTACTTAACGATGATGGCATACTTGCCATCACCGACACTGATAAGAAGGTAGCTTGGAAGTGTCACTATGAAAGGCTACTAAATGAGGAAAATAAATGGGAGAAAGACAGTCTCCCCCTTATCGACCCGATAGAGGGACCAGCAGTGTTAGTCGAGGGGAGTATAATAAGTAAGGCAATCAAGGATATGAAGACTGGTAAGGCGGCTGGGCCTTCGGAAATAGTTGCTGAGATGCTGAAGGCATCTGGCACGGTGGGACACACCATGGTCACCCGCATAGTTAACCAAGTCGTACAGAATGGGGTTGTTCCGAAGGACTGGCATAGCAGCATCATCGTTAACTGTTATAAGGGTAAAGGAGACGCCCTAGATAGGAGTAACTATAGAGGCATTAAATTAATCGACCAGGTCATGAAGGTCACGGAAAAAGTAATAGCGCAACTAATCAGAGAGAGAATTGATCTAGATGAAATGCAGTTCGGGTTTGTGTCAGGCAAAAGCACCACAGACGCTCTTTTCATAGTACGACAACTACAGGAGAAGTACCTAGCTAAAGGTAAACCCCTCTACTTAGCTTTTGTCGACCTGGAGAAAGCCTTCGACAGAGTCCCCCGCTCCATTATCTGGTGGGCTCTTAGAAAACTAGGCGTTGACGAATGGCTTGTGAGGGCTATACAAGCCATGTATAAAGAAACAGTCAGCAAGGTTAGAATTAACAACGAATATAGTGAAGAGTTTAGCGTAAAAGTTGGCGTCCATCAGGGCTCTGTTCTCAGCCCCCTACTATTTATTATTGCCCTTCAGGCTATAACAGAGGAGTTCAAGACAGGCTGCCCATGGGAACTCCTATACGCAGACGACCTGACACTCATAGCGGAATCAATGGCCGAGCTAGAGAAGAAATTCCAAACATGGAAGCACGGCCTAGAGTCAAAAGGACTTAAAATTAACCTGGCTAAGACCAAAGTTCTAGTTTGTAGGAAAGAAAACAAGGCGGCGGTCCCTTCTGGGAAATGGTCGTGCTCGGTATGTAGGAAAGGCGTAGGTAGAAACTCCATCTTATGTCCTAAATGCAAAGTATGGGTGCATAAAAGATGTAGTGGGATCACAGGTAAGCTAACTAAGAACATAGACTTTACATGTGGCCGGTGTTCTGGTGCAATAAGTAGCAGCAAGTGCCCACAAAATACTAGCTCTTTCAATTGCGCAGAGGGTTCTATAGAAATAGTGGACAGCTTCCGTTACCTGGGCGATAAAATCAGCAGTGGGGGAGGGTGCTCTGAAAGTACTGTAGCTAGAGTCAGAACTGGTTGGAAAAAGTTCAGAGAGCTTATACCACTATTAGCTGCTAAAGGGTTCTCCCTAAAAATGAAAGGCAGGTTGTACGATGCCTGCATACGAACAGCAATGTTGCATGGTAGTGAGACCTGGGCATTGTGTGCAGAGGATATACGCAGACTAGAGAGGAACGAAGCTTGCATGCTCCGCTGGATGTGTAACAGTAATATACGTGAACGGCAAAGCATAAACGAACTAAGGAAAAAATTAGAGATAAGAGGGATCAGATGTTGTTTACTCGAGAGAAGGCTGCGTTGGTATGGACACGTGATGCGCATGAAAGTCGATAGCTGTATTACAAAGTGCAGGGCAATAAAGATAGACGGTAGCCACGGAATAGGCAGACCTAGAAAAACATGGGATGAGCTGATAAACTCCGACCTCACACACTTACACCTTTCCAAGACAATGTCACTGGACCGTGACCTTTGGCGGTACTCAGTAACAGAGAAGACCCGCCTTGCCAGTAGGCATCTCTAACAAAATACACCCCTCCCGCCGCCACCCCCACCCCATCCACACCACCCCGTTCTATGTAAAGTTATGTTGGTGCCGCGCCATCCAGGCCGAAACAAATGAGATCGTGTAGGTGTCACGACAAAAAAACACACAGTCCACGCTGTAATGTGGCCGTGTAGGCAACACGGTAAAAACCTCCCAGACCCACACTGTAAATGTGGTTGGTGTTAGGAAGGGCATCCAACTGTAGAAAACCTGCCAGACAGTCCTATGCGAGCAAGACAATCACTCTTGCCTCAAGTGGGACTACCCCCGTCCAAACCCATGCAAGCGTGGAACACGGACGTTAAACGTTGATGATGATGATGATGATGATGAAATATACAGCACTTAAATTAATGACAAATTTTGGGGAATTTACTAAAATCATTAATATTTTCTAGAACTAGAGAATAAATTCCAAACCTGGAAGCAGGGACTAGAGAGAAAGGGCCTCAAAGTCAACATGACAAAGACTAAGGTCCTTATAAGTAGACGAGAAAACAGAACCCAGATCCCCTCAGGGAAATGGCCTTGCTCAGTATGTAGGAAAGGTGTAGGTAGGAACTCTATTCTCTGCCCCAAATGCAAACAATGGGTACACAAGAGATGTAGCGGGATCTCAGGAAGCTTAATTAAGAATGTAGGATTCACATGCAGCAGCTGTGCTGAAACAGCAAGCAAACAGCCACAGGAAACAAGTACCACCAATCTCTGGGAGGGCCCTGTAGAAACAGTAGACAGCTTCTGCTACCTAGGTGACCGAATTAGCAACGGAGGTGGGTGCTCAGAAAGTACAATAACTAGGGTAAGAACGGGATGGAAGAAGTTTAGGGAACTACTACCACTGCTAGCTGCAAAAGGCTTCTCCCTCAGAATGAAAGGCAGACTGTATGATGCGTGTATCCGAACAGCGATGTTGCATGGTAGTGAGACCTGGGCGCTGAAGGTGGAAGACTTACGTAGATTAGAGAGAAACGAAGCCTGCATGCTCCGATGGATGTGTAACAGTAATATACGTGAACGACAAAGCATAAAGGAATTGAGAGAGAGACTGAGCATAAGAGGAATCAAATGCTGCGTGCAGGAGAGGCGGTTACGCTGGTATGGACATGTGATGCGTATGAAGGATGACAGCTGCATAAAAAGGTGCAGAGCACTAGAAGTTGATGGAAACCGCGGAGTGGGGAGACCCAAGATGACTTGGGATGAGGTGATAAAAGCCGACCTTACCCAACTACACCTCTCAAAGTCAATGACACACGACCGTGACTTCTGGCGTCACGCAGTAATACAGGGTACCCGACCTCCCATGGGTACATGCTGAAGCATATAAACAATATGCCCCCCCGCCCCCACCGCAAGGTGGTCGTGGAGGTGCCACGGCAAAAAAGCACCCAGCCCACACTGTAAAGTGGACGTGTAGGCGCCACGAAAAAGCACCCAGCACTCACTGTAAATGAGGTTGGTGTTAGGAAGGGCATCCAGCTGTAGAAATCAAGCCAGATCAGTTCCTGTATGAGCAAGGCATGGTCAGCCGACCAGACACTGCCCACAACAGGACAACCCGTCTAACCCATGCTAGCGTGGAAGAACGGACGTAAAACGGTGATGATGATGATGATGATGATGATTTTCATTATATAGATGGTTTTTGTAACATTAACTTAACCAAAGGTTTTTATATCAAGTAATATTGAAGGTTTAAAATGGGTGGTTTTGGACGGGATAGTATCATAGGGGTTAAATTATACACTGTTAGTTTTTTTAAATTAATAACATGTTATTGTTTTACAGATCTTGCGGGTACTTAGTGAAACAGCTGTTGCTGTGAGAACAAAGGCTATGAAATGCTTATCTGCTGTTGTTGAAGCTGACCCAAGTATCTTAGCACGGGTAAACATTTATTTTTCACATTGTTTTTTTTTTGTTTTTTTTTTACCCCCACAGTGCTGGTACCACAATAAAGCAATCCCAGTCCAACTCGTAAAGTAATAGTGTTAGTGCCACAATAAAATGTGGACATTCCATACTCTAAAGTGAGTGGTATTGCTGGTGCTACAAAAAACATAAAAACAACAACAATAAAAAAACAAAACAACAACAACAACACACACACACATTAAATACATCCTATTGGATGGCTGGTGTTAGGAAGGGTATCCATATATAGAAACCATACCATGTATGAGTGAAGTATTTTCAGGTTTTATACTGTCTTAAGTTCAAATTTAATAATTTTGATAGATAAAGTTTGACATGAGCTTGATGTTAATCTTGCTTCAGTGCTGACTCAGAGAGAGATGATGAATAATTCAGTTCAACTATTTTATGGTAGTCTCTCAGTGAAGGGAGAGAAACCAAACTATTTCTTGTGACTGACACAGAGGCTTCTTTGCTGGGTTGTTGTGACTTGAAATTTTTTTGTTCAATCCTGCCCTAGTTTCTATAATGTTCTTCTGATAAAAATTTAAATTGACAAAATTTAAATTGACATAAACGATGACACTTGTTATGCCACAGAATTTGTAACTTTTCTAATCTGGTTGCTATACCAAAAATAGGCAGTTATCTCTGAATTAGAAGAAACATTCAAAATGTTGACTCATAATACATTTCCTTTTTTTTTCTGTGTCTTGATCATCTGCCTTTATTTTGTAATATGTTAATATTGGAATATTTATTCAAATGCTTTAATTTTCAGGATGATATGCAACGAGGTGTCCATGGCAGATTTCTTGATCAATCAACATCAGTACGTGAAGCAGCAGTAGAGCTAGTGGGTAAATTTATTTTGATCCGTCCAGAACTCATCCCTAAGTACTATGATATGTTATGTGACAGAATATTGGTGAGTTTCTTTTACTTTAATATGTACCATGCATGTACACACACACACACACACACACACACACACACACACACACACGCCTGTCTTTCTGTATATTTTACGTTAAGAATATCTCATATTTTTCATCCATAACTACATAAACACATTGAGCTTTATATCAAACTATTTAGTAGTCACACACTCTCCTATATAGTATATAGTATTTTAGATAAGCTCATGCATGGCTTTGTGGTTAACAACCACATGGTTTGGGTTTCAGTCCCACTGTGTGACACCTTGGGCAAGTGTCTCCTGCATTATCCCCCAAGTTGACTGTGAGTGAGATTTGGTAGAGGGAAACCCATCATGTGTGTGTGTGTGTGTGTTTTAATGTTTATTGTTTATTGTTTGTTTCAGTCATGTAACTTAGAGGTTATAAGAGAGAGAGAGAGAGAGAGAGGGGTTGATAAAATAAGAAAAAAAATAAGTGCTGTATTTGATGTAATGAAGTAAATCCCCTTAAGTTGCTATCCCAGCATAGTCACATCTAATGATTGAAACCAGTAAAATAATAAAAGAATATTTCAGTATATCCATAATAGATTTGTGATAGCCAAATAAGAAAATATAAATTTTATGTTAATATAATTATATTAAAACTATGATATATCTTTTGTTTCAGGATACTGGTATTAGTGTACGCAAAAGAGTAATTAAAATTTTCAAAGATATATGTTTGGAACAACCAGATTTTAATAAAATTCCTGAAATGTGTGTGAAGATGATACGTAGGGTAAATGATGAAGAAGGAATAAAGGTAATGGCTTCATAAATTCTTTTGTATTTTTTTCTTTGAGGGGGGGGGGGGGTATAGTGGGGAGATAACTGTGATACATAAATTTTATTTTTGGTTTAGTTGATATCTTTTTCTGAGATTAACTAGTCATAGTTAATCTGATATTGAGTTCAACAATGAATAAAAATGAGTTTAGAATATACCTTGCTAAAAGAAGGGCAAGATCTTGTGGTTAGGGTGTTGGATTTAGTTGCCAAGTTTACTGACATTGTGAATTTTGATATTAGATAGCGGATTTAGATGGGAAGATACAGTTTCACTAAATCTGAGGTTAGTGTTGTGTTTATAGTAAGACACATGTATTGAAATAATCTCCTATGATGATGTTGAGAAATGAAACAAAGTGGTGCCTGAAATTATATTCAAGTCTAGAAATAAGAACTGAAAAACCTTGAAAGAGATGGATAGTTTCATTGTTGAATATTTTAGAGATTGAAGGAGATATTTATCAAGATGTAAAACTTGAATCAGTATTATTATATACCATACCTTGGGTTTGATAAGAGAAGATAAACATGTAGTAAATTTTCAGTTTTTGTAATTTATTAAGATAGAATGTAAAATACTAATGAGCTTTATTGATAATTTAAAAAAAATCTACATTCATGATTATTAATGAAATACTTTAAAATTTGTTTTGATGAACAGAAGCTAGTAAGTGATGTGTTCCAAACAATGTGGTTTACTCCCTGCAGAGAAAAAGAATCTGATGATAAACTTTTACGGCGAGTTGTGAATATTACTGAAGTGGTAAGTTTCTACTGAAGTTTATTGAAGTCAAAATGATATATTTCTGTAGTGGTTAAGACCCTCATCTGGGACACAACCTGCAGTGATACTGTCTCCAACTGCAAACTGGTGAATTCGGCATCAGATTCAGGTTCTGTTGCTTGACAAGCTGAAGATTGCAAGTTGGTCATTTTATGATAGGTTTATCATTAAACCTAGATCAGTGTAAGCCTCTAGCAATCTGTGTCTCTGAAACACCACCCTATTTACTGCAATTAGGACGGAGATGGCTACCTTCAAGAATGTGCTAAGGGAATTGAACTGGCTCTTTCAGCTCATTTCCGTTACTATCATCTAGGACATTGCTTTTACAGTCCTGTCTTCTGGGGCCATGAGGTAACATCTACTGAAGGTTTTGTACTTCAGAGTGACAGAATGGAGGATCCTGACATTGATTGATTTATGCTGTTACTGTTAGTCACAACACACACACACACAACTACACTCTTTCTCTCACTCCTCCTCTCTCTCTCAATACAGTACATTACTCTATTGGCTACAATACTGTATTTATTATGAAATAAATTCTGTTTTAATTTTTAGGTTGCAGCATGCAAAGATTCTGGTAATGAATTCTTTGAACAAATGTTGGAAAATGTGAGTAGTAATCATATAATAATAATAACAATATATTTGAAATGTCATTTTGTTTTTATTAAATATATTATTTTGATAATGTCATCTAAGTCCCTAAAATATCAGCTACACCATTATTGATAGGGCTCTCATGTCACCAACAATCAGAACTGAATTATTTTGTGGCTTTTAATCAATTGAATGAATCAACAAGATTCCAGACCTCATTCTCTTACCAAGTGGGGTGGAACTTGTCAAATCAGACCAAGGGAACAATGTTTCCAGTGGTTTTTCCAACTGCTGATACTATCTACAAGTTGCAACTCCTGGGAGAAAGAGCAGTGTGAAATATAGTGCCTTGCTCAACGCATCACCTGGTCCAGAAATCGAACTCACAACCTCACAATTACGAATCCAATTATCTAACCACTAAACCATACACCTTCACATGTCGTTTAAAAGGAAACTTAATCTTTGGACCTGTATTGCCATCACAATAGACTCTAGTGTAGTTGATTATGATGTGTAGAAAAGTGTTTGCTTTGATTGTCATGACAGTATATCATCAGTTGGTCCCAAGGTAAATCACTTGTGTTATAGAAAGAAAGAAAATACAAAGGTTTTAAGTTAAATACATCAAGTTATGAATGTGTTAAAAAGATTTTCAAACTGTTAGTTTAGAACTTGTTTCTATTATAAATTTCTTACAGGAAGAATATTTTGTTAAAACAAAATGTTGTCACATAAGTTAACGTAGGGTTGTTGTTTTTGTTTAGCCCCAGGTCTGCCTGGATCAAGTATGCTTATGACCAAAGTCATTTCGGCCATGACCATCCCATCATTTTAGCATTTGTCTATTCCTTTCCCATGTTGGCAAGGTGTGAGGGACCATGTAGAGGCAACATTGTGTCTGTGGTAGTAGTATCATCATCATCGTTTAACGTCCATCTTCCACGCTAGCATGGGTTAGACGGGAGTTGTCCCAATTTGAGGCAAGGTTGGTCGGGTGACCGTGTCACTCTCATATAGCACTATCTGGCAGGTTTGCTACGGCTGGATGTCCTTCCTAACACCAACCACATTTACAGTGTGGACTGGGAACTTTTTACCGAGTTACCTACACGGCCACATTACAGCGTGGACTGTGTGTTTTTTGTCGTGACACCTACACAATCTCGATTTCAGTTTCTCATTTATTTGGACTGGATGTTGTGGTACCAGCTTTACAGAGAGAGGTTGGTGGGAGGATGGGGTAGTGGATTGGGTGTATATTTGGTTAAGGGATGTCTACTGACTGTAGGTTTTGCTTTGTACTTAGGCAAGGCGGGTCTTCTGTATTACTGCGTGGCGCCAAAGATCTCGGTCCAGTGACATTGTCTTAGAGAAGTGCAAGTGTGTAAGGTCGGAATCTATCAAATCGTCCCAGGTTTTTCTGGGTCTACCTACTCCGAAACTTCCATCAATTTTGATCGCCCTGCACTTTTTTATACAGCTGTCGTCTTTCATGCGCTTCACGTGACCATACCAACGTAGTCTTCTCTCAAGTAAACAGCATCTGATCCCTCTTATTCCTAATTTCTCACTTAGTTCATTTATGCTTTGCTGTTCATGTATATTACTATTACACATCCAACGGAGCATGCATGCTTCGTTCCTTTTCAGTCTGCGCAGGTCCTCTGCACACAACGCCCATATCTCACTGCCATGTAGCATTGCTGTTCGTATACAGGCATCATACACTCTGCCTTTCATTTTTAAAGAGAAACCTATTGAGGCCAACAGCGGTATAAGCTCTCTGAACTTTTTCCATCCCCTTATGACTGGCTACTGTACTTTCAGAGCACCCACCACCATTGCTGATTTTGTCACCCAGGTAATGGAAAGTGTCCACTATTTCTATAGAACCATCTGGGCAATAGAAGGAGCTAGTATCCTGTGGGCACTTGCTACTTATTGCACCTGAGCATCGGCCACATATAAAATCTACGTTCTTAGATAGTTTACCTGTGATCCCACTACATCTTTTTGTACCCATAGTTTGCATTGGGACATAAAATGGAATTTCTACCTACTCCTTTCCTACACACTGAGCATGGCCATTTCCCAGAGGGCACCTGTACCCTATTTTCCTTTCTACAAACTAGAACTTTAGTCTTAGACAAGTTAACTTTAAGGCCTTTTGATTCTAGGCCATGCTTCCATGTTTGGAATTTCTTTCTTCTCTAGTTCAGCCATAGATTCAGCTATGAGAGTTAGATCATCTGCGTATAGGAGTTCCCATCGGCAGCCGGTCTTGAACTCCTCTGTTATAGCCCAAAGGGCAATAATAAATAGGAGGGGACTAAGGACAGAACCTTGATGAACACCAACTTTTACACTAAATTCTTCATTATATTCATTGTTAATTCTAACCTTCCTGACTGTTTCTTTATACATGGCTTGTATAGCTCTCACAAGCCATTCATCTACACCTAGTTTTCTAAGAGCCCACCAGATAGTTTCCCCTATCTAGAGCATTACCTTTACCCTTGTAGCAGTTAATGATGATCTTTTGGTATGACCCCATTCTGTATTACTTGGTTTACTATACGGGTGACCATAGTATGTCCCACCATTCCAGATGCTTTCAACACCTCAGCAACTATCTCTAAAGGCCCAGCTGCCTTGCCTGTCTTCATATCTTTGATTGCCTTACTTATTATATACTACCTTTAACTTGCACTGCTGGTCTTTTATTGAATCAATTTGGGGCAGATAAAGATTTGTATTAAGCACAAAATATTCTCATTTCTTTTGAAAAGATCCATAAATGAAATTATATCATTGAGTGTCTTTAATACTTTTATTACCATATTTCTAATGAAATACTCTACTGATGTGTTTTAATTAATTTTGAAAATAATTAATAATTTGGTGGAATTTAGTAAATTAACTTTTCCATAATTAAGCTGATGTTTGAAACTTTACTTAAAAAGTTCTCAAAATTATGGTCAAAGGTATTTTTAAATTGTAAATATAAGTATGAACATCTTAAAATGGGCAGTTTTGTATCATAAAAGCATAGACAAGTTAGCATCAAAAGGTTTAATAAGCCCAAACCTGTTATGGCTATAGTTTGGTGGCTGAGCTATTTAGGCTTTTGTTCTGTTGATATTTCATTAGAAATAGCTTTCATGAAATATGCTTTTTGTTTTCTTTTGTTGAAATTATGCTTATTTAATGTTTTTAATGTGATCGTTTATTTCAGCTTTTAAAAGAAGATGAAAATGGGAAAATCAATAAAAGTGCACTTCAAGCTTGTCGCCAAATTGTAAATTGCCTTGTTGGTAATGTTTTAACATTGGAGGAAAAATCTGTTGGTGAGTTTAACTTCAATTCTATTATTTTCATGGTTTCTGTTTGTTTGCTTTTGATAGTTTATCAAACATAATTCTATCTAAATCATAAAATATTGACTGTTTCTGACACCCATCCATTTCAAATTAATCTTATTTCTTTTATAAATGAAAGAATTGATTAAAAAAAATATATTTATTTTATTTTATACAAGATAATGTTTATATAGCAAAGTGGACTCATCAATCTGACTGAGTACATAACAACCACTTTTGTGATGGTGCTGATAAAATGCACGCACTACATTCTGTAAAGTGGTTGGTATTATGAAGGGTATCCATCTGTAGAAACCACGCTAAAATATGGAACGTATGTGCATGCTTATCCAACCATGTCATGACAACTGATCCAACCCATGGGAAATGGATGTTAAAAGATGATGTTGATGATTGTTGTGCTGACATGTCATGCATTAGTTTACAAGTATTTTACAACTTTCTTCAACAGTAAAATGATACTAACTTTATCAGTAAGATAAAGTAAAGCAAAATAATCAAACTTATCCAAAGATATGGTGCTACACCAGTAGATGACTTTTAATCCCAGAGTTTATGTAGACTTGTACCAAACATTTTGTATTTCTAAAATTGAGAAATTTTGCATTTTACATTATATTTTTAAAAACTATTTGATCATTATCATTATGGTGGATTGGCAGTATTGGTAGAGGGTCGGACGACAGTTACGGCCCTTGCTATTCTGAGTTCAAATCCCGCCAAGGTTAACTTTGCCTTTCATCCTTACGGGGTCGATAAAATAAAGTACCAGTAATGCACTGGGTAATATTTGGCCTTGTGCCAAAAGTAGAAACAATTATCATTATAATTTCACATTTTTAGTGCAGTGGATTGGGAGTATCGGTAGAGCATCAGACAACGTTTTGCGGCATATAGTTTCGGCCCTTTACATTCTGAGTTCAAATCCAGCTGATGTTAGCTTTGCCTTTCATCCTTATGGGATTGGTAAAATAAAGTATCAGTAAACACACTGGGTCGATATAATCAACTTTCCTCTCACCCCAAATTGTTGGGCCTTGTATCTAAAACAGGAACAATTATCATTTCACTTGTTAACTACTAAGATTATAGCACAGATTAGGAATAATTAATTTTGTCATTCATTCATTGTGTGTACTTAGACATATGCATGCACATACGTGTGTATGCATATATTTCAATCAATGTTCTTCCTTGCCCTTCCAAATCTTTTGTCTCCTTCTCCCTGCTCCACCTCCCAATCTTCCTATAGAAACTAAATGACCATTCATAACTATTATGGGGCTTACTTTTCTCTACATTACAGTGGATGGATCTGAAAATAACAGTGAACATTTAGTGGCTTGTCTATCTACATTATACATGTTCAGCAAGATAAGACCCGATTTAACTGTGCAACATGGAACAACCTTGCAGCCTTATCTGGATATCAAGTGCAATGTTAGTATTATCTAGAATTATGTTTGTTATTTTGATCTCAATATTGTTTTATTTTGTATATTGGTATCATAAGACAGTATTTCCGTATAATGTGTTGTTTGAGAATAAAACTATTTTGTAAAGTTAGTTGAATTTCAGAAGTAAAGTTAGTTGAATTTATGTAACACTAGCAGAAATACTATCTTCATGAAACGAACCTAAGTCTATTAAACCATTTAAAAGAATTAATAATATGAGGGTCAGCTGAAAAGTTCACAGGCTGACAAGATACTCTCATGAAATTACCAAATGAGGGTTATTTTCCAACATAGTCCCTGGAAAGAAGTTATTTATAAGAAGAGTTGAAATTAATGCATGCAGGATTTCACAGCTCTAGCATCACTCCTTCATAGTCAGCCTATGAACTTTTCAACCCACCCTTGGATATATTTTTTCTTTTTATTTAACCCTTTAGCATTTACATTACTTTATATTTACTATTGTATTTTTGTTGTAAAGGCTTTATCTTACATAATTATCTCATGTAATATCAAATCTATGAGATTTTGATGTTATTTATTTTGAGAACAATACCATAACCCTTTAGCATTCAAACCGGCTGTATCCAGCCAGAAATGCCTCACCTCTTTCTGTTCAAACCAGTTCAAACTGGCCACTTAAACTGATGTTACGGTATTGTTCTCAAAATAAATAATATCAAAATCTCAGATTTAATATTATGTGAGATAATTATGTAAGATAAAGTGTTTACTACAAAAATACAATTGTATATATAGAGTAATGTGAATGCTAAAGGGTTAATGTCATTATGGCTTGATATGGCCGGTTTAAATGCTAAAGGGTTAAATTAAAATATATAATTAGTAAATATATATTGTACATTTTCTGCCTTGGGCCATTATATAGAATCACTTTCATTTTTTTAAAAATTATGTTTGTTTTAACATTATAACAACTTATAAATAATATTTTTTCAAAATGTTGCTAAATATTAATTGTTTTGGTTGTATTTCTTTGTTTAGACCGTAGAAGACACAATGGTTCTTCATCATGTTGCCAGAATATTAGAATTAATTGTGCCTCTAATGGAACACCCAGGTGAATCATTCCTTGCACAGTTGGAAGAAGACATGATTAAATTAATTCTCAAACATGGCATGATGGTAACCAGACAACTTTGATTTTCATTTATTTAGTAGTTACCTATATTACTGGACAGCTCTCTCTGTCTCTCCCTCTCTCTCTCTCTGTCTGTCTCTCTCTCTCTCTCTCTCATGTTTACCTCAGTATATTCCAATCCCTTCTTACTCCTATTTGAAGAACACCTCCCTGGTTGAAACTCCACCACTTTGTTTGGTGTTGGTTATGTCAGGAATGTAGCCGTACTCACCATGCTTGGCCAATTGTGGGTTGGTGGGGCTATTCAACTCATAAAGGTGGAGTTCATCCACCTTTTTAACAACTCGTGTATTTTGTGCTGTTAGGGTTCCACTTATCCACTGTCCCAGGGTTTGGTGAGGGAGCCAGTTTAGTCACCGACCACTGTACCATGAGGCAGGTTGTATTGGGTTACATAGTACCAGTAACAGGTAGAAGCCCGACATAATTTCAGAATATTACTAGTATTTATTTAGACAACCTTGGAGGATTGAAAATGAAAATCATCACTAGTAGCATTTAAACTAAAAATTGTGAAATATCAAATAAATTATATTAAATAATCTAGTATGTTTATTTTTACATTTACAGTCATCTCCACTACATTTTGATATAGATATAGATATAGATTTATGAATTGTAAACATAACAAATGTTTTCCTTTTAATATTTGATATTTCTTCTAATTTTTTCTGGCAGATTTGATTTCAAAGATTTTTGTTTTTGAGTTTTCTTTTGTTGTATGACTGGAAGTTGAAATAGTTTTATCTTTTTAAATTTTAGGTGCTGCAAAGTTGTGTGAGTTGTTTGGGAGCTGTTGTGAATAATGTCAGTCATAATTACAGGCTAGTCAAGGATTGTTTTCAAAAATTCTTTGGTTAGTATATTGCTTAAAATATTCAATAATATTTTGTATTGATTTCAATGTAAATAGCATTAGATTTAAAATACTTTCTAGTATTACTATTATAATCCAGTGGATTGGCAGTATCGGTAGAGGGTCGGACGCCATGCTTTCAAGCATAGCTACGTCCCTTTACGATCTGAGTTCAAATCCCGCCGAGGTTGACTTTGCCTTTCATCCTTACGGGGTCGATAAAATAAAGTACCAGTAATGCACTGGGTAATTGCTGGCCTTGTGCCTAAAGTAGAAACAAGTATTACTATTATAATCAATTTATTTAGCTTTATCAATAATGAAAATGTATATACAGTTTCCTTTTTTTTAATGGAATTGTATTATTTTATACAGTTATGTTTTTGTATCTCTCTCATTCTCATATATCTGTTTTATATTAAACAATTTTAGGTGTTTTGTCTAAATTGATGGCTGATCATAAGAAAAATCCCGATAATCCAACTCTTGTGAGCAGAAGACCTACTTTACTGCGAGCTTTATTCACAGTTGGTTTGTTATGTAGGCACTTCGACTTTGATTCCAAAGATATGGGTGAAACAAAGGTAAGCTTTTCTATTGTTTTTAAACAACATTGATAGCTATATGCAGAGATTGGTTTACTATGGAATACATTGAAGAATTTCAGTAAAAACTAGAACTCCCGAAAAAGTATCTGATATCTAAGAACTGGATAGTGAATATAACTAAGGTTTTGATGGCAGAGAAATGGTCTTGTTTACGTCCAATGTTCCACACTTGCTCATTTGAGCAGGCTAGCTAAACCTCCATAGGTTTGAGCTGTAAATTTTATTTTTTTCATTTCACCATATAGCGTACATTTATTTTTGTTGTATAATTCTTTTAGAATATTTTTCAGTTCATGTTATATATATAATTATAACAGAAAAAATTCCATGCTATAGTTTATGGTTTTCCAGAATAAAAATCCCTCTCCTATTTTCATGTTATAGCATTCTATACTGTAGGCCAAGGTGATTAGGTTCATAATCATCATTGCCACTACTACAGTTACTATTAGGTTGACATGGGTTGAACAGGTTTACAAAGCTACAGCATTTAACACTTTCTGACCCTCCGTACATCCACAGTATTAGTATATACCCCTGTAATTCCACAGCATCAGTATATACCCCTATACGTCCATTGTATTAGTATATACCCCTGTAATTCCACAGCATCAGTATATACCCCTATACGTCCATTGTATTAGTATATACCCCTGTAATTCCACAGCATCAGTATATACCCCTATACGTCCATTGTATTAGTATATACCCCTGTAATTCCACAGCATCAGTATATACTCCTATACGTCCATTGTATTAGTATATACCCCTGTATGTCCACAGCATCAGTATATACCTCTGTACGTTCACATCATGAGTATATACCTCTGTATGTCCACATCATGAGTATATACCCCTGTACGTCCACAGCATGAGTATATACCCCTGTACATCCATAGTATTAGTAGATACGCCTGTACATCCATAGTATTAGTATATACCCCTGTACATCCATAGTATTAGTATATACCCCTGTACATCTGTAGTATTAGTATATACCCCTGTACATCCATAGTATTAGTACATACCCCTGTACATCCATAGTATTAGTACATACCCCTGTACATCCATAGTATTAGTATATACCCCTGTACATCCATAGTATTAGTATATACCCCTGTACATCCATAGTATTAGTATATACCCCTGTACATCTGTAGTATTAGTATATACCCCTGTACATCTGTAGTATTAGTATATACCCCTGTACATCCATAGTATTAGTATATACCCCTGTACATCTGTAGTATTAGTATATACCCCTGTACATCCATAGTATTAGTATATACCCCTGTACATCCATAGTATTAGTATATACCCCTGTACATCCATAGTATTAGTATATACCCCTGTACATCCATAGTATTAGTATATACCCCTGTACATCCATAGTATTAGTATATAGCCCTGTACATCTGTAGTATTAGTATATACCCCTGTACATCCATAGTATTAGTATATACCTCTGTACATCCATAGTATTAGTATATACCCCTGTACATCCATAGTATTAGTATATAGCCCTGTACATCTGTAGTATTAGTATATACCTCTGTACATCCATAGTATTAGTATATACCCCTGTACATCTGTAGTATTAGTATATACCCCTGTACATCCATTGTATTAGTAAATACCCCTGTACATCCATTGTATTAGTATATACCCCTGTACATCCATAGTATTAGTATATACCCCTGTACATCCATAGTATTAGTATATACCCCTGTACATCCATAGTATTAGTATATACCCCTGTACATCCGTAGTACCAGTATATACCCCTGTACATCTGTAGTATTAGTATATAGCCCTGTACATCCATAGTATTAGTATATACCCCTGTACGTCCATAGTATTAGTATATACCTCTGTACATCCGTAGTACCAGTATATATGTTATGTTAACTTTACCGATGCTACATAGTGTTTCTGGTTTATATTTTTTTGCTGATTATCCCACAAGCACATACATTATAACCGGTATCTGGGGGATATGGGATTTGATTTCTCATAGCAGCTGATGACAACTTCTTTTACCATCTTTAAGAGTCTTCACCCTATTTTATAGCATCTCCAGACATGAGCACACCATTCTTTATATTAACACATTATTAACTATCAAAGATGTCATAAGCAACTAATTTTGACAATGTTTTCATGAAATATTAACACATTATATGTTTATATTTCATGAAAACATTGTCAAAATTAGTTGCTTATGACATCTTTGATAGTTAATTGACAGAAATTGTGAAATGATTAGTAGGAGTATGGTAACAGCTAACTACCTCTAATAATTTTTTTATCGATAAACATAGATTAATGAGGATTTCATTTTATTGACTACAGGTTTCTATTAAGGATCGGGTTTTTGATGTTCTTTCATATTTTATTGCCCACGAAGATGAAGATGTGCGCATAAAAGCTCTTACAGGTCTAGGTAAGTTGAATTTTCTTACTATAAAACCAAAAGGATTTGTTGATTTTGGATTCAATTAGACATCTAGTGAATGTTTGACAGTTATCTCCTAAAACTATAATTTGTAGATATATATTTCATTTATGTATATAAAAAATACCTCTCCTTTATATATAAAACTGTAATTTGTAGTTATTACATATTTCATTTATCTATATAAAAATACCTCTCCTTTATATTAAAATTAGAACTTTATCTGATATAAACCAGCGGTTCCAATTTTCTCAATATATTGGAATATAAAAGTAATAAATATTTAAAAATTGAAACACATTCGGTATTTTAATGCTACTGATTTATCAATGCAGAAATTTCTAGATGATTCACAAAGAAAAAGTTTAAGAATTTCAGTGTATGTGGTAGTGTAGAAATGTTTGCTAACTGACTTGCCTTGATTTTATTGAAATGTGAAAGATAACTAATATTTAGGGATGGAATGCAATAAAAGAATAAGGCTTCAGTAGAACTGATTCAACTAATTTTCAAATTGTATTTTGTTCTAGGTTTCATGTGTATCCGTCATTATGAGTACATGCTTGGGAGGACCCTTAAAGAGCTCTATTATTATCTTTTGACTGACTATAATGCATCAATGAAGCTAAAAATTCAGGTATACCTTTGTTTTTATATATTTCAATATATTTTTCCAATTAAAATATTATAGTTTTAATATCAACTAGTTCATACAGGATGGACATCTAACCAGTGTTTAGTTTAACCTCTCATTCTCACCCACAAAATACCACTCCACCCTGTTTAATCTCTCAGTCTCATCCACAAAACACCACTCCATCTTGTTTAATCTCTCATTCTCATCCACAAAACACCACTCCATCTTGTTTAATCTCTCATTCTCACTCACAAAACACTCCTCCATCCTGTTCAATCTCTCATTCTCATCCACAAAACATTGCTCCATTCTGTTTAATCTCTTATCCACAAAATACCACTCCATTCTGTGAGCTGCTTATGGCAAAATTTATTCAAATTAACTCTTAACATCATCTAACGATTTAGTAAAAAAATATCCCAAAACAGGTTTGTTAATTCAAATGTTTTTAGTATCTTTTCTAGTGGATAGATCTTTGTGAAAAATTGCAATACATTAAAAATTTTAATTTTTAATGTGATACAGTCATAGTGCTATTTTATATTTTCAAGAATGTCTTGCTGATATGATTTCATGCGGTACAGGATGTTAAGACTTAATTTTATGACAACATAGAGGGCATGAAATTAAATTTTTTTTCATTATGTGCTTTATGCATGAAAAACTTTTGAGATAAATTTACATATCACGAAAAACTAATTTAATGAAAATTTAGATTTAAATTCTCAATCTTTTAAAGTTTAATTCTAATTTGTATGGCCTGTACTAAATTTTACTGTTTGTTTATATATATAAAATTTCTCTGTTTATATTTTGAATTAATTAATATTTTTATATTTTAATATAGGCTTTAAAAAATCTTCATGGTTATTTAGTTGAAGAAGAAGCCAAGATGATTCAAGCAGATGCAGAATGTAAGTTTGTTGAGGTTGCTGTTATATAACTATTTATTTATAATTTGTAATGTAGGTTTATAATGTAAATTTATAGAAGTTGGCTGTTATATAACCATTCATTTATAATTTGTAATGTATGTTTATAATTTAAATTATTTGAACTGTTAGAGATTTAAAATTGATATTTGTGGAAGTGTCAAATCAAACCACACTGTAACATGGTTGGTGTTAGGAAGAGATCTAGCTTTAGAAACCAAGCCAAAATACAGATCTGTATGAGCAAGACATTGTCTCATAACGTGACAACTCATCTAATCCATGTTTTGTGTGGAAAATGGATGTTAAATGCTGCTGCAGCTGATACCTGTATAATACAAGAGTGGGGTGACTTTCTATATTTAAAAGTACCTGATTAGCTGGATTCTTCATTAAATTGATTATGAATTGATTATTAAAATAGATTATACAATAACAGAAACGGGATGTATGAATTTTACATGGTCTCCTTTCTGACCTACACCCAACATGACAGCCTGGCTGACCTAGTCTCAATGTAGTTGTAGTGCCATGAAAAAAAGCTGACAAGGGCAGATAATTCCTGTTTTGAACCATTGTGATTACTTATATATCTGAAACGTTGAGTTCAGTAGAATTTTATTTTGTTATCTAAAGGGAGGAGCGCGGGACTGCGTATGGTTTATAATTTTTTATCCCATTAGTAAAATAAGTTGGATTACTTTGAATAAATAATTTATCTACTAAATTTCGTGGCTATTGATTAAATATATTTTGTTTATTTAAAGATTCACTTCTTTCAAATTTCTGGTTGGCGATCGCTTAAATAAACATACTAATTTTCTGTCACTAATTTTCTCCTAATGCAGTTTATATATAATATCGTCTTTTTTTAATGTATCATGGATTACATTACTGATTACATAAGACAGTGTAATGCAGTCTTCGCTCAATTTCTATGTATTATATATTGTCAATTACAATTTTATTTGATGTATCATATCTACATGTATATATACTTGCGTATAATATCAATATTCACACTACACAGGCTAGCAGAAAACCACCCGATGGGTGGTTTTTCTGCTAGTCATTTTAAGTAAAGCAGTTTCAGTATCTAATATTTGTTTGAAATAAGAAATTGGCTGTTAGAAAATATCTGAGTTAGTTGTGGTCGGTATTTTAGAAGTATATCAAACATTGCTACTGTAAGTGGCTGTTAGAAAATATCTGAGTTAGTTGTGGTCGGTGTTTTAGAAGTATATCAAACATTGCTACTGTAAGTGGCTTTTAGAAAATATCTGAGTTAGCTGTGGTTAATGCAAGTGGCTGCTAGTTTTGAAAACTTCAGGATTGTGGTTTACAATTGCTGTTGTTTTACTTTCAGGGAGAAAACAGTGTAAAGCTGAAGATCTAAGAGACATGGGTGATGTACAGTCTGGGTAAGTCGACATTTTATGATTTTCTTCTCTGCATCTTTTTAGTCCAATTTGGTTAATTCCTTTTTTTTTTTTTTTTTTTTTTTTCCATAGTATTTATCATCAAATTTTGCCAAAAGCACACAAAATTATAATATATACTTTGTGAAATTTGGGTTGTAGCTAGTTGTTGTGGGTTGTTGGACTGGATCAAACCTTTTAATTATAAACTATCAATCATACCATTTAGTTCACTGCACCAACTTTTAAAATCTCCATCTTTGATTGATTTGAGTATTGATTATTGATTAATATTTGATCACCGTAGAACTTATATTTAGTATTTTTAATAAAATTATATTATGAGGGTCAGCTGAAAAGTTCATAGGCTGACCAAGATACTGTCATGGACTGACCAAATGAGGTTTTTTTTTTCTTCAACATAGTCCCTAGAAAGAAGCAATGCAGTTATTAAGAAGAACAGTTGAAATTAATGCATGCAAGATTTCACAGCTTTAGCATCAGTTCTTTATAGCTGACCAAGATATTCTCATTGAATGATCAAATGAGGTTTATTTTTCAACATAGTCCCTAGAAAGAAACAATGCAGTTATTAAGGTGACGAGTTGAAATTAATGGACTATATGCAAGATTTCACAGCTCTAGCATCACTTCTTCATAGTCAGTTTATGAACTTTTCAGCCGCATGACCCTCGTACATTAGTCGGTTATTGATTACTCTTTAACCACAGTAAACCTATGTTAATATAATTACATAATATTAGTCTTTGTTATTGACATTTCATTATTGTTCTCCCTGTTATTATTTCAGAATGGCTAGTACTATAATACAAGTCTATCTTAAACAGATTCTTGAATCTTTTATTTGTGCCAATTCTCAAGTACGTGGAGCTGCTTTAGATGTTATACATCTTGTTCTACGACAAGGCCTAATTCATCCTGTACAAGTAGGTAGCATTGCATACTTTTATTATAAAACAATACTATTTAATTTTGAAATAACACACTTCACAATTTGTATATTCACAGAGAGAGAGGTTATTGTAAAACTAACTCTATAAAATATTTTCTTGTTTGAGTGAGTAAAAATGAAGAGAGAGAGAGAAGTAGAGGTTATTGTAAAACTATAAAAGAATTTGTTTTTCACATTTCAGTGTGTACCTTATCTTATAACTATGGGAACAGAAAGTGATGCTGCTGTCAGAATTAAAGCTGACCAACAGCTACAAGAGATAGATAAGAAATATCCTGGTTTCATTCATGTAAGCTAATTGTTATTTAAACATTAAAAACATTTCTAAATTATGGAGCATGTTATTAATAAAAACTGTAGTTGACACGAGGTTTTCAGACTGAAGTTTTGATGCTATGGTGTCTGATTCTTAGCCAGAATACCAATTGGCATATTTCTTGACTTTAAAGACACTCCACAAAACAGTTTTTTAGCCATTAAAAGTATAAAATGTTTTATTTATTTTATTTTGTTTTCATATTGTAGACTCGTTAAGAATTAATTTCAGAAAGTATAATCAGATTGATATATTTGCCTATTACTGTATAATGTTTCATTTTATAAACGTTGTTGTTGATTATAATATCTGTTCTTTTATTATTTAGTTTTGTGTATTAAATTTACGATTATTTTCTTTCATTATAATTAGATGAAGGCTCTTCAAGGAATTAAGATGTCCTACAAAATACAGAGTATCATTCAAGACCCCTCAGAGCCGGTCCGTGGCCTTAGAAACATGGATACTTCCTATCAAAGTCTAAATGCATTCCTTTACACAGTCCTTAGAGGAAACAGACAACACAGGCGAGGGCTTCTCACTTCAGTGTTAAATTTGTTTGATGATTCTGCCGTAAGTCAATGATATTTTATTCAATTATACTCTTTTGATGTTCATTTAAAAAAGTGTAACAGAAAGAAAGAAAGTTGTGTGTTTAGTTGGTAAAACTGTTTTTTTTTCTTTCTAACTTTTAATTTTTAGTTTGTGTTAAATTGTGCAAATTCTTGTACACTTTGTATAGATTGTTTGGCACAAGGCTAATATCTTGATGGGGAAGGTTATAATTAATTGATTAACCCAAGTAAATCATTAGTGCTCATTTTATTGAACTAGATCATTTCAAGGTTTTAAACTTTTTATGTAGCTCGTCAATAGTGAGTTTATAAACATTGCCAAATTAGTTGATTAAAATTTTAATTAGAATTTGGTCTATAAATATCATATTTGTTACTACTCTTGGGGTTTCTTTGATTTGAAAACAACACAAAACAAAACAAAACTTGGTGTAAATATGGGGCTGCTGATTTTGAATTTTTAAATGTGAGGCTGCTGATGTTGAATTTTTCAAGTAAAAACATGAATTTGTGTGATTTAATTACATTGTAAATATATAAACATATTTGTTGTTATTTGAAAATATATTTGTTATTTTAGAGGGTATCATTAGAAGAGTTGTTATATGTTGCTGATAATTTGGCGTTCTTTCCTTACCAAACACAAGATGAACCTTTATTTATCATTCACCAAATAGACATCATTGTATCTGTCTCAGGATCAAATTTGTTACAGTCTTTCAAAGAAGTATGTATTCTTTCTCACTGGAACTAGAATTGTTATTTTTTATATCTATCTTCATTGTTATTACTAACTACACTTCTAAGAATTCTAATAGGGATTGTTCAAGAGCTACTAAACTAATTTGAAATGAAAATTAATTAATATTTCTTTTCACTGTTACTGTTAGTTTAAATTTAAGTGAATTAATTTCCATATATATACTCGAATATAAGCTGAGGAATATGTGACCAAAAAATCAATGGTAAAATGGTGGGTCAGGTTATATATGCCATCTAAACAATGTGTTGATTAGCTGCCTCAGCTTATAAATGAGGTTTGGATTTTTGCCTATGGATTTTTGCCTTCTCAGGCATAATATAGCGGGACTTGGTTTATATTTGGATCGGCTTATATTCGAGTATATACAGTAATTTCATATGAATTACCTTCTTTTTAAAAGTATTTCTTAAGATTTTGCAATATATTAATTTTTAATATCGTCAATGTTTTCTCCTCATCAGTGAAAAAAAATGTAATATTAATATTATACCTGGTTTCTTTTATCCCAGGGAATATTTATGAAAAATAACTCAAATCAAAATAGTGATAAAAAGAAAAAAGATTTTTATGATGATGAAGAAGAAGAAGATCTAGAAACTTTAATGGGTAATTTTCTATTACATTTATATCTTCAATTTAATTGTAAAACAAAATATATTTTAATTTTGCATTAATTTAACAAAAGGTGTAAAAATATATTGAGAAATATGAGACAGTTGAATATGGATTGATGCAGTTAATGTATCACTCCCTCCAATATGTGGATCCATGCAGTTAATATATCACTCACTCAACAATGTTGATCCATGCAGTTAATATATCATTCCCTCCACAATTAATGTGGTTTCCCCACTCTGTAACACCTTGGCTACCTTGTCTCCTATCATAATCTCAGACAAAGCCAGGCCATGGTACCACTGTAACACCTTGGCTACTTTAGTCTCAGACAAAGCCAGACCATGGTACCCACTGTAACACCTTGGCTACCTTAGTCTCAGACAAAGCCAGACCATGGTACCCACTGTAACACCTTGGCTACCTTAGTCTCAGACAAAGCCAGACCATGGTACCCACTGTAACACCTTGGCTACCTTAGTCTCAGACAAAGCCAGACCATGGTACCCACTGTAACACCATGACTACTTTGTCTTCTATCTTAGTCTCAGACAAACACAGACTATGGTACCCACTGTGATACATTAGCTACCTTAGTCTCAGACAAACCTAGACCATGGTACCAACTGTATGACTCCTTGGCTATTTTGTCTTCTATCTTAGTCTCACAAATTCATCAAATTGTACTTTTCCAGTCTTGGAAGTCTTCTACAAAATAAAGATCTATTTTAAATTATTTTGCTAGGAGTAAAGGGGTAATGGGATGCTGATAGTGTTAGCTTCAGAATTAGGAAGATTCTCCTTTTTCTTTCTATTTTATTTTGGCATGAGTTGGTAAAGGGTTTTTATGGAACACATTACCAACTTAATTTCCGTAAGGAGGTTTTACTCATGTCTATAGTAAGCTTTATTTTATTTTATTTTACTTCTAATGATCAAGTAATTATCAATAATACTGTGAAGGTGAATTAATTGTTTATACAAGGGGCAGCTGAAATGTTCAGAGGCTGACCAAGATACTCTCATGGATTTACCAAATGAGGTTTATTTTTCAACATAATACCTGGAAAGAAACAATGCAGTTATTAATAAGAGTTGAAATTAATGCATGCAAGATTCAACAGCCCTAGCATCACTCCTTTATAGTCAGCCTAAGAACTTTTCAATCCATCCTATTATATTAACCACACCGTGATTACTTTCTCTAGATTACAGGTAGATGAATATTTTGTAGGCTGTAAATATTCTGTTTGTTGTCAATTTTCTGTTTGTTTTACTGTCGAAACTTTTAATTCTGTTAGTTTTATTGTCTTTTTAAATATTCAAATTTTATTTTTCATTTCAGAAAAACTGCAAAGTTGCAGCATTAAACCTTTACAAGAAATTTGCAGAATTTCCCAAGGCTGTATTCTTTTATTGGTATTAAAACAGCATTTAAAAGATTTATATGGCTTTACTGATAGGTAATAATATTAGCATTTATATATTATCTTGTATGAATCTTGTTTTATATCTGCTTTTCCATGCTTTCATGGTTTGGACTGGTTCTTCTCAGCATGGCATCTCTCCACAATGATATTGATATTAACTGATATTTCTGCTGTTTCCATTTAATTACATCATACCTCCCACTTTGATCAGTCTCAAAACTCTCACTACACCCCACTCTCAATATTTCACTTATGTTTTCATTCTCCTACTGTCATTCACTCACTCACTGCCGTTTGATAACTTATTACTTCCACAGTTTCTTTCTTCAGCGAGAGCAAATAAAAGCACATTCCAAAATTATTTTATGGCTTATATATATTTTTGTAATTATATTTTTTTTAATGGTAATATAGGATAATGTTAATGAAAATAATGTAATTTATTTTATAATTTCAGTAAAATATACCGGTACTCCCCAACAGAAGCAGCCAAAATTTATGACAAACCTTTATCTCGGAAATTTTGTGTTGAATTTACACCTACATCAACTATAGAATTATTGAAAAAAGGTACAGAAAAATTAGATGAGAGAGAAGCCCGGAAAAAGTTGGTTGAAGAATATTTAGATGTAAGGAATACATTTTTTACCTTTATTTCTTTTATTCTAAAAGTGTTGGACTGCTTTGCAGTATCTGTTTCTGTTCTGTGTATTTTGAGATAAAACCCTATCTCCTATCACCAGAAAAGCTGTGGCACTTCTATCAGGAGTTACCACTGATAGTAACAGTAATAGAAAGATCAATGGAAACATTTTCTTTAGCCTGATCTGGAAAATCAGTTTCTTTCTTTTTTCATAGTAATTGTATTTATTTATTACATCCAAATATTTTTGTTGAAATAAATAAATAAAAGAAAATATCTGAATAAATCTGATTCTTTACATATTAAAATATTTCATTGTTTTTGTCTTTATAGTTCAAACATTTAATGTTAAGTATTGATCCTCCTGATGACAATGATTCTGATGATAACAAGAGTACAGGAAGAGCATCTCCTATACCGAAAAAGCCAGTAGAAAAGCAGGAGGGAATTGAACAAACACCAGAAAAATCAACTGTAGTTGAGAAAATTTCTGATGGGAGTGATGGTATCAAAATAAGGGTATGTTTATATTTAAAATTGGTGTAAATAAAACATATTATGCTTATTAATTATACAATGTCCTACTGCTTACTTACAGTGGGAAGGTGCATGGTTTAGTGGTTAGAGCATCGGGCTTGCAATCATGAGGTTGTGAGTTTGCTTCCTGGACCAGGCTATGTGTTGTTCTTTAGCAAGACACTTTATTTTACATTGCTCCAGTTCACTCAGCTGTAGAAATGAATTGCGACATCACTGGTGCTAAGCTGTATTGGTCATTGCCTTTCCCTTGGACAACATCACATAGTGTGTATCTAGTCTATATATAGTGTATATGTGGTATACACAATGTATATATAGAGTGTATATGGGTTGCGATGACACTGAAGCTAAGCTGTATTGGCTATTTCCATTCCCTTGGACAACATTGGTGCCATGGAAAGGGGAGACTGGTATGCATGGGTGACTGCTGGTCTTCCACAAATAAACTTGCCCAGACTTGTGCCTCATAAGGGAAACTTTGTAGGTGCAAATCCCTTGGTCATTCATGACCAAAAGGGATCTTTACCCCCTTTTTTACTCTTGCTTATAGTGGTTTCTTGGATCATTGAAAGTTAAATATATTTGCCAAAGATGTATTGAATTAGTGATGATAGGATAGAGGCTAACCCTTCAGCCAATGGTCAAACTACCTGATAACTTGGCTAACTGCAGCTCTCATTGTTTATATAGTGTATGGACATTGTTGAAAAGCAGTGATTCTAATGACATCCTTGGATTTATCAGAAAAGAAATATTAAATATTGAAATATATTAATCTGAAACTGATAATTACATAAAAATTACTAAGCTAGTTACTTAATATACTATGGTTCTGATATAAAATTATGTAAGAAGATTTTAATTTAAATAGGAACCCTTTCAAATGGATGGTTTTGTTTCACTAGAACCAAAGTCAGATTGGTATAAGCTTTTCATTAAAGTGTCTGTGTAATAATCTATAAATCTAGGGTTCAAACAGACCTTGTGAAGGGGGTGATTTGTAAAACAACTCCAGTAAGAACCATAGAAATGTGTGAACTTGTCACAGAAGAGTTGTTTGAAAAGAACCCAACTTATCTGTAAATAGTGGTTACTAGATTCATGTAAAGTATATTCTGAATAAATATTTATATGTAATTTCTTGTCTTAATATTTTTCTTCTTGGTCTTCTTAAAGTTCTTCTCCATCCTTCTTTCATTCAACTTCTTATTCTCTGTATTATTATTATTATTTCCTTTCTTTCAGCCACAAAACACAACACGGTCCCATAAGTACGCTGTATTACTTGAGAAAAAGAAAAGAATTAGAATGACTCCAAAATCTAAACCGACCCCTACCCCACCCCAACCACCAAAGAAAAAACCTAAGAAGAAACGTCGGCGGAGATATAGTGACAGTGAAGATGATAGTGACAGTGATAGTGACCCAGATTTTGTGGCTTGATAAATAGTGTTGGAATAATTTACTGTTTGTTTCTCGCATTTTCTTGGTTTTACTTCTCACATCCAAAACATATATATATAATATAAAAAAAAATGTTTATTTCTTCTCCAAAATCCCCCCTGTCCCCCCAAAACAACAAAAATAGAAAACGAAACAAAAACACAAAAAGAACCGTACAAATCATCTGTTTGCTGCTGCTCGTGGCCCCTTCATTTACACATCATCTTTATTCATCTCATTATACCGAAAGACTTTTAAAAAAAAAATAAAGAAAGACTACCCATCCATTACTATATATTCATCATTGTGTTTTTGGGGATTACATACACAGGTGTCTCTGAATTCTCATCATCAAGTGATAACTCACAGCTACTACCAGGACACACACAACAGCCACAAACACACATGTACAAAGGCACACATGCACCAATGCATACAAACATACACATATATTGTACAACTTATATAAAGTGCATCTGCATATATTACAATTCAACAACTTTTTAAAAGAAAAAAAAGAAAACACTGAATATATGTGTGTCTGTGCATGTATATATTTATATAAATATATAAAAATATGTGTGTGTGTATGTGTGTCTGTGTGTGTGTGTATGTATATATACATGCGTGTTATGTGTGTGGGTGTGTATATATATATGTGTGCATATGTGTATATATATGTGTATATATATATAGGTGTATATATGTATATATATGTGAATATATGTATATATATATGTATATATATGTGTGTGTGTGTATATGTATATGTTTGTTAAAGGACAAAGACAAATTATTAAAAAAATACACATAAAAGAAAAAAAAAAACACTGCACCAGCAACAAGCAAACAAAATGTGACCTGTATATAAATATATATATTTATATATGTAATGTGAGAAAGTTACCACATTACAGAAGACTAATTGAAAGAAATTCAACTTCAAAAAAAATCATTTGGATTTTTTCATTTGACATTTTCATCTAACATCAGCTGTAAACTTTCATCCATTTGCCATCTGTAAAGTTCTATGTATTTATTTGTGAATATGTCCATTTTTTATAGTTCCTACAGCACCAAAGATGTGTCAGAAACAGTGGATCAAACTAAAGCTGTTGTCTTCAGGAAGAAGACATGACAGCTACAGCAAGTTGTACTGTTTGTTATGATGCTGTAAATGTTAAAATTCAATTTTCATACTGTATAGTTTACTGAAAGCAAAGAAAGAAAGAAACAAAAAAAAAAAAGAGAAAAAAAAAAACAAAGGAAAGATTCCACAAGAAAACTTCAAACTAGTATTAATTTGTAAGAAATAAAATTTTAAAAAAATATTCAGACATGTATGGCTTGTCTTGTAAATTTGATGTATGGGAATAAAAGTCTACAGAGTTTAAGGGCCGAAATATTTGCTTGAGGGTGATGGGGATTTCTTTGATGACCTTCTGTTGTCTAACTCTCCTGAGAGTTTCTTGCTACCCATATATATATATATGTATATATGGGCCAAAATACTTGCTTTGGGTAGGGAGGGGCTTCTTCTCTGACGAGCCTCTGCTGTTGAGGAAGGATGAAAGTGATTGGGTGAGCAGATTGATGGAAATAGAGCCAGTGATAAATGTTGTGAAGAGAAATGGAATGAAATGGTTGGGTCATGTGTTGAGGAAGGCTGGGAATACAGATAGTGCTGGTGGCACGAACAATGCACCCAGTCCACACTGTAAAGTGGTTGGTGATAGGAAGGGCATCCAGCTAGTAAAACCTAGTCAAAATTATGAAAAGCACGACCAATTTGATTTCCACTTGTTGCGAACACAGGGCTAATCATGGTTGGGGTGGCTAAGAGTAGCCATGTGCAAGAACACCTTGACCATTATCAAGCAATCTCACAACCACTTTTCCTTTCAGGTACATAGAATCTCTAATGAAAGAAGTAAAAACAACTATCCAGTTACAAATCTCATGGCTGCCACTCTGTGTTGGTACCCTGAAAGGCAAATCAGAAAAGGAGTAGATATATGCTGTGTAGAAAAAGTGAGATTGAGGGGTGCCTCAGCGAGACTAATTACGGGCAAGCAACTTAGATATAAACTCTACTGGGTAGGAGTTGTAAGCATCCTACTAGCTGAGAAATGGATAGATAAGGTGATAGAGGTAGTTAAGAGTGACAAAATCATCAAGCTTAGATTAACTGTGGGAAATAGGCTGGTGACCATCACATCTACATATGCTCTGCAGGCAGGACTGGATAAAGAACTAAAGGACAGGTTCTATGAGGAACTTTTACAGACAACTTCAGGTATTGACAAAAGAGACCTCATCATCCTGGCAGGCGACTTCAGTGGACATGTTGGACAGTACCAAGATGGATTCAGCTGAGTTCACGGCAGCTATGGTTATGGTTCAAGGAATGAAGGGGGCTGAGACTCCTCGAATTCTGGGACACAAATGAACTAACCATCTGCAACACAAATTTCAGGAAACCATAGACAAAAATATACTTATTTATTCTTCAAAGTTCTGACTGTAGTTTCACTAACTGGTTTGCAGCAATCATGCACCAGAAAAGTGCACCATTGCTGTGAGGCTGTCAAGAGACACCTCAGTTTAGTGGATTATTTCTTGACCTGACCATTACAAGTGAATAATTCTTGTGAGGGAAAAATTATCACATCATACGGTGGTCACAGAAAGCGAAACTGCAGTTGGAACTTTGAAGGAAAAATAGTTATATTTTTGTTTACATATATATATATATATGTGTATAACCCACTGGCCCACTGAGAATTGCTCAAACGTCCACTGTGTGGCCAGCCTACATCTAGACATAAGCTGTAACGAAACACAGCTTACTGAGATCGATTCTTATTGATAGATATAGTTTGTTGATTAAACACACACCCACACACACATTAACAATATGAATGATTTGTTGAAGGAAATTTATTCACGAAACTGCATGTTGTAACTTGTAGTGAAGATGAGGGAGAGAGAGATTTACACAAGGTTTGATTTAAGCTTAATTGACAATATCATTATCTATTTTTATCTGACAGATTAATTAATACATCCCCTCATGGATGTGAGAGTAATGTATAAATTAAAATGTGGCTAACTTCATTTTAAAAGAGGGTTGTAACCAACAGGATAGTTTTAGCCAATTAGACATGAGACTATTGACAAATTTGTTTATTACTAATCAATGCAATAGATTGTTAATTTTGGTCAAGCTCCAACCGTGTTAGATTTAATATAAAACAAATGGTAGTTAATTTATACTAAGAATTATTTTTTTTTAATAAATTATATAAATCAAATATATTTTTTGTTGGATTTAATGAAAATATGTTTCCACCATTAGACAAATGAATAGAGAGAGACAAAAAGAGGAAAATATTGTATAAATAATTGTTGAAAATAAAATATAAAAAGTGAGGCTGTAGATATTTATAATGAGATTATTTATATCTGAAAAATCTGAGATTGTTTGGTACTATCAAGTTCTTCATATTAATTTCTTTATGGCTTAGTGGGAAATGGGGCAATGATCCTATATTTGTCTGAGAGGAAAGGCAAGGCAGAAAACTATGATACAAGGTTTGCTGTAGTAGAAAAAAAAATGTGTCAAGCGATCCAGTTATCTCAGTACAGAGACTAAGTTGAATGCTTGTTCGAGAGAATAATAAACATACAAATGTCTCACTATTCATCTTGTCTCTTGCACACAACATATATCTACTATTTATCTATTTATTGCCTTCAGTATATTTCTCGATTTCCCTGTCATTGTCCATACATTTCATGTCCGAAACCTCATTTATTGTTCTCCTCAAGGAACATCATAAATGGACTGAATTTCTCCCTTGTTTCCACTGAGTTCCTCATCTTGAATTTTCACGAGAGGTGTTGGGAAAACCCACGTGGTACTCGGAGGTGTACCCTGCCTATATGTTAATGTACTCCTCATGAGGTCCTTTTTGAGGATTTATTTTATTGCCAAATACTGCTCCTATTCCCAAACCATATATATATATATAATGTAAGCAAGTATTGCACCAAGAAAACTATAGACTTTAGCAAGAAAAGAAAGAATTTATTGGCTTTAAAATGTTTCTGTGTCTATTATAATAGTCTACATATGCTGACTACAATATATATTGTTCAATCATAATTATTTATCACATGTCTTCAGAAAGCTTAAAGTTGTTTATGTAAGTATCTTTCCAGCATGCCATAGAATTCAGGATGATTATGTTATACAAGTCAAAGGATACCATCGAGTCAAATTCTCTGGTAAGCTGTTATCTTTTTTAAGCATTCATTATTGATATACATAAACAAAACCTTATCTACCCCCCCCTCTCTCTCTCTCACAGACAGAGAGAGAGAGAGAGACAGACAGACAGAGAGTGTGTATAACCAAGACTGCACCTATGTGTATATAAGTATACACATTTTTATATGTAGACTCAGCCACGTAGCTTCACTGTGTATATATATCTCTATATATATATATATATCATCATCATCATCATTTTACGTCCGTTTTTCCCTGCTTGCAAGGGTGGGACGGGTCTTATTCAGCACAGCATCTCTCCACTCGTCACGGTCCCTCGTCATCTCCACCGTGAGCTTCAATGATCTGAGGTCTGTTCTCACCACCTCCGCCCATGTTTTTCGTGGTCTACCTCTACCACATCTTCCTTCAACTGTCAATATATATATATATATATATATATATATATATATATATATATATATAGGAACGATCAACTTTCATCAAATCGGACCGAAGGAACAATGTTTCCGTTGGTCTTTCCAATTGCTAATACTATCTATCGGTCGCAACTCCAGGTAGAAGGAGCAACGTGAAATATAGTGTCTTGCTCAAGGACATAACGCATCGCCTGGTCCAGGAATCGAACTCACAACCTTACGATTGCGAATCCAAATCCCTAACCACTCAGCCACACGCCTTCACTCAAATATATATATCTATATATATATATCAATATATATATCTATATATATATCAATATATATATCTATATATATATATATATATATGGTTCGGCATGGCCAACTGGCCTGTCCCTCCTCATAAAGCCATCCAGTTCCACACTGTAAATGTGGTTGGTGTTAGGAACGGCATCCAGCTGTCAAATACCAGGCTAAATTTACAGTTCCTTCTGAGTGAAGTAGGGTGTGGTTAATCTAGCCAGACTTGTCTCCCAGCATGGATGATCTGTCTAGTCCATACAAGCATGGAAAAAGGGACGCTAAATGCTGCTGCTGCTGCTGATGATGATGATGATGATGATGATGATGATGATGATGATGATGATGATGATGATGATGATGATGATGATGATGAAGAATATATATATATATATATATATATATATATATATATATATATATATATATATAGAGGCACATGGCTTAGTGGTTAGAGCATTGGCCTTGCAATCGAAAGGTTGTGAGTTAAATTCTCAGACCGGCTGATGTGTTGTTTCCTTGAGCAAGACACTTTTATTTCACATTGCTCCAGTTTACTCAGCTGTAGAAATGAGATGATAGGGACTGGGATCCCTATCATTCCACTGCAAAGTGGTCGTGGAGGTGCCACAGCAAAAAAGCACCCAGCCCACACTGTAAAGTGGACGTGTAGGTGCCACGGCAAAAAAGCACCCAGCACTCACTGTAAATGAGGCTGGTGTTAGGAAGGGCATCCAGCTGTAGAAATCAAGCCAGAATCAGTTCCCGTCCCACCCTTGCAAGCAGGGAAAAGCGGACGTAAAATGATGATGATGATGATGATATAATGTATATATGGTCCTGTAACTCCCGAGGGAGTCATAGGGGCGCCGTATTGACATACAGCATTTCTTGGGCATTTTAAGCTTGGCGGAGCCCATCCATTTCCAGGCCTGAGTACAGCAGATTTCTTCCAGAGAAAGAGACATAGAGGTTATATATATATATGTACGTCAATACTCATCTTTTTCCATTTATCTGAGGGTTCTAAACCCCATTATCAGACTAAAATTTCTTTAGTAAAAAATATATGGTGAAAGCTATTCTATTTTCTAATTTCAAACCTGCTCACTGTTTCAAAACATATTTACATATATATATATACTAGCTGAAGTACCCGGCGTTGCCCGGGTGTAAGTCGACCATTGCTCTGTTGTTAAAATGTGTGAAAGTTACCTCCTGCGCATCACAGGTGCAAAAACCTTCGAACCTCAAGGAAAAAAACAGAGGTTAGTAGACGCAGGTGTGAAATTGAGCATAAATAATGGATCAATTGTAGGTTCACAGTGTATCGTTGAAATTGTTCTTTGCAGTTGATTTTTAAAGCAGGGTGAAAAAGCCGATTTTTTTTTTTTTTTTTTTTTTTTTTTTTTTTAACAATATATCTGAACCATGGCATAATGGCGAGTCTTTTGCGACAGTTTTCAAGAAAATCAGACGTTCCTGTAAACAGTTTTCCCATGTGCAACTTTGCCTTGTTTTTTGCGCAAAGTCGAACCCCTGCTTCAGTTTTATTGATTTTTTACATGAATGTGTGACCTCTGAAGTAGATTTGAGTAGCTAAAAACCTGTCCCGGTAAATTTGCTATAGGTGAAAAAAAGTTGATCAAAATTGTGTCGAGGGTTATTGCCCTTTGCAACAGCCTCAACGTGTCTTCAAGTATGGTTTGTTAATTTGTTGTGGAACTAAATCGACTTTCGTCAAATGTTTCCATTTGTCTTTCTAGCTGGTGTACCCGGTTACACTCGGGGTTATAAAGCGCTGGATTTAAACGGGTCTTCGCTAAATTTCAGCAGGATGCTTTAACCGAAATAAATGAAGAACAAACGTTTCTTTTTGTGCTCCAATCTGTGATATTGGTATTTTGAAAAAATAGTCCACAAACATCCATGGAACATGTGTAACGCATGTATCAGGTTATGAGAAAAAGGGTTTTCGATTCTCCATTCATAAGATACCAAAAAATTGCACGCAAATAAACCGGGATTTTAAGGCACTGCCCAATTCATAGCTGAAAGGTAAGAATCAAGTGGAATAATGTTTTGCGACATTGTCAAATGTACAACCGTACAAAAGCAAAGGATATAGCCATTGAAATCTAGGTAGACAAAAGAATTTGGTGAGGTTGTATATCAGAGGAGGATTGTTTTCCTTGTGATTCGCGTCTAGCCTACAAAGTGAAGTTAGATGATTGTAGTCAGTGTTGTATCAATAAAAAATAAAAGCATACGGAAGACTGAACACTTACGAATTAAGTGAAAATCACGTTGATATTCCTAATGGACTGTTGTGTCAATATTGAAATCATAGAAATTGCGAATTCCCGACCGCTAAGATGTAATGGATAGGCCTTGGAGGTGAAGAGGAAGAATTGGTACAATTGTTTTGCTGAACATGTTGACCATTAATTTAAATAGACTTACGCAGCAGTATCGTGCGGTTTTGTTGTTTATGGCCTAGAATGAGGGCCGGTTAAATGCGGCAGAAAAATAAGCCATGCTGATGTTTAGGGGCGTCACAGGGAATAGATGCGGCGTTGTGAGTCAATTGTGAGGACAGTGGAAGGCACGCTGATCGCTTGAGAAGACGCGATGCTACACAGGATGCTTCTCGGCCATAATTGACAGAAAGGCATGTCAGGAGAAATGAAAGAGTTGCTATTCATCCTTTGCTTAGCAGGATGAACATGTAATTAAAAAGATTTACCATGGACTATCGTGCACGTTGGTATTGTGTTTAGCCTGCGAAAATCGGTGGTCAAATGGGGCAACAATAAGCCATGCTGATGACGTTTAAGTGGGTGGCAAGGCAAGGAATTGATGCGGCATAGATAGCCATGGGAGTCTTGAAAGAGCACGGCGGTCAGGCAAAAGAAAGGGCTGAAGAGGGTATGGTGGCTGACAGTGCATGGATGCGGCATCCTGAGGCATGACGATGCAGTGGGACGACGGCCAGCAGACAAGGAAGAGGGCAGGGTGGACGGTGACAAGGATGCTGCATGGTGGGCCATGGCAGTCTTGAAGGCGCACTACAGGCAGGCAAAAGAAAGGGCCGAGGAGGGGATCGCGGTTGACAGAGCATTGATGCGGCATGGTGATGCATGACGATGCAGTGGGACGATGGCGTGTAGGGAATGGAGAGGGCTGGGGTTGACGGTGGCAGAGATGCCACTTGGTCCCTCAAGACTGCCATGCCTAGGCAGTGGAAAGGGTCGGGGAGTGGATGGCGGCTGACAGGGCAGGGATGCAACATGAGGAGGCATGACAAAAGGGCAGGGTGCATGGTGGCTGACAGGGCGTGGATGCATATTAGCACAATGCTTACAAAGAAGAAATAAATGGTAAAATTTCAGTGAACTTTGGCTGTAATTTCTAACAAGTCCATCAATGATGTTGAAACTGTATTGATAACAAATATCTTATTTAGACAAGGTGGAAATAATGATTTTTCAATATGGCTCAAGGTTGTATATATGAATCAAACCTGATATATGACTGATGGTTATTTTAATGACGTCAAAGAGATAATAGGTAGCCAATTAACAAAAGCGTTAGAACGCCGGAAATACGCCTTGTGGTAATTATTTTGACTTTTTGTGTTCTGTGTTCAAATCCCACCATGTCCTACTTTGGCAATAAGCTTGACTGGGTTAACATCTCCACCTGGTACCCTGTGCCCCTTCAGTGGAGTCCACAGTTTTAAATCCCAGGTTTGAGGATACATTCATCCCTTCTCCATTCTCACCTGTTTGGAGATCCTCAAAAGAGTCATGGCCACTCTCCTTTTCCTGACCAATTAGTAAAAAAACATCTCCAGTTTCAGTATATCTTCCTAAGCCCCTCCTCTACCAGTGACGGAGACCTTGAAAGGTTTATGGGCACTGCTCTTCCTTTTGTCTAAATGACAATGAAAGAGTGAAGTTGATCTTGCAGGAACTGATCTCAGAAGGAAAAGTGATTGAATTATATATATAGCAAGTTATTTTGTCCTGTGCTGTCTCTGTTAATCACTATCTATCTAGACCAACCATGGTTTGTCTTTCTGAATGACACACTTAATTTCAAAATTACCTTCAATTTTTTAGTAGTACGGTCCACCTTATGATGAGCCACATCCTATGTGGTCCACTGCTCAAAAAAGGTTCCCTCTGCCTGATCTAAAATAACAATTTATAGCTTTAATGTAAAGTCACATATTTTTGCAGAAGGATATGCTGATTATGAGGTCAACTTTGCCTTTCATCCTTTCGAGGTCGATAAAAATAAGTTCTCGTCTAATACTGGGGTCAGTTCTTTTTTCTCTATATCTTTTTCTCACTTCCTCCCTCTATCTCTTTATCGCTTCCATTCTCTCTCTTCCTCTATTCTTCTCTGGAAAAAATCTGCTGTATTCAAACCTGGAGAGGAGATGAGCTCGGTCAGGTTTTAAAAATGTTTTAAGAAACACCATATGTCAGTATGGTGCCTTTACACTTCCCCCAGAGTTACGGAACCATTTATGTATGGTTGATTAAATGGCTCCTGACATTTTGTTCCCTTCTCAATCGTTTTTAATACTCCAAAAACATTCAACGAGACAAGAGTAATAAAATGTATTAAACTTCAACATTATATCAGTTTATAAAGATGAAAATATCAGATTTAGAAAATGTTATTTACGACAGATTTGTGTATCACCCAGTGAGAGATTTCTCTCTCAACCACTTAGCACAATATGAACCCTTCATGGACTTAATACTATGTTACTCTATAATAAGGTGGTGAATTGTCAAAGTCGTTAGAACGATGGATAGAATGTTTTGTGGTATTTGTTCTGGCTCTCTGCTCAAAACCCTCAATTTTTACCTTTCACCCTTTCGGGATACCAGTCCAGTACTGGGGCCATTTCTTCTATATCTCTTACTCACCTCCTCTTTCCTTCTCCGGAAGAAATTCGCTGTGTTCAGATCTGGAGAAGGGATGGATTCTGCTAGGGTTAAAGCGTCCCTATGACTCCATCTAGGAGTTACAGGTCCATACACCCCCCACACACAGACACAGACACACACACAACTCTATAATAAGCCAAATTAACAGCAGATTAGTTTGTTAGCTACCAAGTGCAGTAAGTTAGTTGTTGGCTATAATTATTCTAAATGTTTATCTCTCAGTAGTTAAACTATGCAGTTGACAGGGGAGAATTTCAACAGTGGCAGGAGATGTATCTAACATAAACAAAAAAACGACATCTATCTTTAAGTATATTTTGTTAGTTGGTGTTCAGTTTTAGTAGAGATCAATACTGAATATGTTTATCAAAAGAAGAGATAAACAAAAGAGGCAACAAATAAAAGAAACAAAGACGACAAATAAAGTCAAAACATTGATCTTAAATAACATGTTGGAACTTGTTGAAATATCTATCGTTCGGAGACAGAGTTTAGTAGTTAAACATATTGAAACCAAAAATGTTAATAATTCTACTTCAAAGTATATTTACGCACTAAAATAAGAATCACACAATATGGTGAAACTTATTTGTCATTTAATAATAGACTTCTGGAGCTACAGGTAAGCAAGTGTATATGAACTTCGGGATTGTGATTGAAGGATGGACCATTTATGTGCTGCTGTTAACATCACAGTCACATGTCAACCTAGCTGTAAACAGGTGCCATTTGTAGAACAGCATTTTGTTTCAAGTAGGGATGAACTCTAAATGGTGGATGTATTGGAACCCCACCTTAAATGTTATTTCTAAAAGGAATGGTACCAGCTTAACTGATTTTTATTTAGGTTCATAGAAAGCTGGCAATAGACCAGGCCATAACCAGATATAAAATGTCTCCCACCCCCTGTCTCACTCACTGCTAGAAATATATCAAGGCCAGATATGAAATTTAGGCATCATTTCTAACTGTTCATGAAGTATTTTAGATTCAATGCATAATACATATGATTTATGTGTTAGGGGGAAAACATATATACCGGTACATGTATTGTAGTATACAAGATGTACATACAGAACTGATCTTGAGCAATGTAGGCCCTCAAAATCATAGGTTTATTCCAATGATCCAGCCTGCCTTCCTCTCTCTTTTGGCCTTTCTTTATTAATATACTTTTTGAATACTACATTTTTAAAGGGTACCCCAACAACCCAATTGATAAAAGTGCCCGAAAATCACTATGTTTGTTTTGTTTTTTCTTTTCTAAATCAGTCATCAACAACAACCAGCATCATCATCATCATCATCCTGATTGCTCCAGCTGCTGTCAAACCTTTGTATCAATATGTTACATCAATTTTATGATTTTCAACTTCCTGACTTCATGAAACAAGAGATTGGTAGAGAGAAACAGTTAATTGTTCTGATGAGTGCAACCTAACTGATGAAATGACATCAACCGGGAATCGAAACCCATTGCCCTGGTGATCGCTACTGTAGTAATATGATCTTGACAACAATGATAATGATAGACAAGATATTGATGATGATGATGATGATGATGGTGATTGTCACTTAATCTCATCCTCTTTTCATACTTAACTATTAAACCCTTTCCTTTCCACGATGAAGCTTTTCCGTTTCTACTTCCATAACCTCGGCAAAAAAACACTGAACCTTATAACCTCTCGTTTGTTTCCTCCTTTATATAAATTTCTATCCCCCCCCCCACTCTCTTAAGGACCAAAAGTGAACCCAAGTCTGTGACTTGGTCTCTATTCTCTATTATATCCATTCCTTTTGTTTAATACAATATGAACGGAATAGAATGGGTCTCCATCAGTTATGACGATAAGTGTTCCAGTACATTTTTCTTCATAATCACCCTATTTAACCACACTGTGCTTGTTTCTGTTGTTGAAAACATTAGAAATAATGAAGTCTCCACCTTAAATATTATAGAATGTTGGTGTTGGTGTGGTATGGTCCTGTAACCCCTGATGGAGTTGTTGGAGTGACATAATGGAGTACGGCGTTTCTGGGGCATTTTTAAAACCCAACAGAGCCTATCACCTCTCCAGGTCTGAATACAACAGACTTCTTCCAGAGAAGGATAGAAAGTGAGATACAGATATAGCAGAAGAATCGACCCCTGTACTTGACTGGTACTTTTTTTATTGACCTTGAAAGGATGAAAGGCAATGTTGACCTCAGTGGGATTTAAACTCAAGGAGCAGAAAGTCGGAATGAACACTACAAAGCAGTCTATCTGATGCTCTGACGACTTTGTGAATTCGCCATTTAGAATGTTGGTATTGTATTTTCTAGTAAAACTCTCCAACTCTGTAATGTCTGTTTAGTCAGTTTATATATTCTGTTTAGCCTGCACAAACACAAACGATGTGATTGATTGTCTCTTCATAACTTACATACATTCTCTACTTACTTTTGGTATTCTGCTTCAATGGTGTTTCAAAACAATAGATATCATTTGAGATGTAAATATCCCAGAAACTGTAAATATCCCAGAAACTAGACTGAGCAGGGTTAATGAAGAGCAACATAAGATTATTAACCATCAAAATTATTAACCATCTTGCCAACAACAACCCTGAGTACTTTTTTGATTTCCATGTGTCTAACACACGTGGGCATGCCCACAAAGTCAGAAAACAGCACAGTTCCCATGACTTTCGGAAACATTTTTTCACACTCAGACTACCTCATCAGTTATTAGCTGTCGAAACACTGCATCCTTTAAATCCTCCATGCTTCCTGAGATTTGCCAACACTACACCTAATATTCTCCCTCCATACACATACACACATGTATATCATGACTCATACACTATTCACTTCCCTGACATTTGTATATTATTCTATGTACTATACATGCACCTTTGACGAGTTGTAGTTCACTTGAGCACTTTACACAATAATTTCATTATTATTAATATATTATTATTATAAGATTTATTTCTCAAAATTTGCCGACATTATAACACTAATACGGTCTGGGTTCAAATCCCACTGAGGTTAACTTTAACTTCCATCCTTACGGGGTCGATAAAATAAAGTACCAATAATGCATGGGGATAATTGCTGGCCTTGTGTCAAAAGTAGAAACAATTATAACACTATATATTTTCATGTGACAATCTTGGGAACAGGCTATTGATATCTAATTTTTTGAAACACCCTGATCTTTAGCTGTGATTAAAAGCTTGTCAATATCAGCTTTGTGTATTAGGGGTCTTAGCTGGGGATAAATACAAATAACGGTGAATTGTCAGAATGGTTAAGAGGCTGGATTAAATGTCTTAGTGTTTATTTCGATTCACTAAGTTCTCATTTCAAATCCAGTAGAGGTCAACTTAGCAGGCTTTCATTCTCTCAGGGTGGTGGATTGGCCAAAATTTTTAAGAACCATACTGAATGCTTTATGGTATCTGGTACTGTGTGTTCTGACTTCAAATCCTGCCTCATTCTGTCAGGAATTGTAACTGGCAGAAGGTGTATCAGCAATGGAAGCAATATTTCTTGAGTTTGGTCTCATGACCAACTCCTCTCCTTTTATTTAGTTTTATTCATTTCATAAATATTACTTAGAAGGCAGCGAATCGGCAGAGCCATTAGAACGTCGGAAAGATTGCTTTGTGGTATTCGTGTCGGCTCTCTGTTCTCTCAGTTTAAATCCTACCGAGGTCAACTTTGCCTTTCATCCATTTGAGGTCGATAATAAGAATGTACCAGGTTAGTAATGGGGACGATTTTCCCCGCTACATCTCTCTCTCTCTCTCACTTTCTATCCTTCTCTGGAAGAAATCTGTTGTATTTAGACCTGGGAGAGGAGATGGGCTCGGTCAGGTTTAAAAAAATGCCCTAGAAACGCTATATGTCATTACGGCGCCCATTATGACTCCCTCAGGAGTTACAAGAAAAAAGGGAGAGAGAGAGAAATATTAATTGAAAGTTCTCGAACGGTGTAAAACAAAATCGAGGTTGGTGGTCCATAAATGGGGGACCGCTTGGCAGAAACCAACCAAATGATTCACCATTCTTCTAAGGAATATTTTTTCTAAAATCAATGCACCATATTGCTTGCTGCTATAGGATATAAGTAAAATAAAATGAAATAAAATAAAAACACCAAGAAATATCTTCAGTTTTAGTAACATTCTCAGGATAATTCAAATTAGAATTTATTTATTTATTTATTTGTTCATCTGTCCTTTACATTTAAGCTGACTTTGTTTATGTTCCGAGATATGGATGACAAGTGTTTGGATACCTTTCGTCATGTTTGATCTGCCAGGAGAGGAGGGAGGAGGAAGAAGAAGAGGTGGAACATTCAAGCGAGGCTGGCAACTAGCAACAGACTTGTTCAAGCACGTCAGTGTTGAAGAGCTGTGTAATTAAACAATATTTACTAAAGGAACTGCTGTATATGTATGTGCGTGTGTGTGTGTATGTAAGTATGTATGTGTGTATGTGTATGTATGTGCACATGTGTATATGTATATAAATTTAATATAAGGATGCATGAGTGTAAATGTGTATGAGTATACCTTTGTATCTAGAAATATATATAGAATTTTGTGTGCATATGTGTGTATAATGTGTGTTCGTGTATTTATATGACGTATATGAGTAGTGGTTACTATGAATAGCAGCGATGGATATCGAACTGCTTCAGATCAATTGTAAATTATACACTCACATACACACACATGTATACAATATACATACATACACATACACGAGCACACAGATATATACATACACACTCACATGTCTCTACCTCCCCTTTTTCCCCCTCCAAAATCAAAGTAATTCTACCAATAAAACCTACTAATGTTAGACACCAATATTTCAGTATTAGATTATTTCAATAATTTTATCTTCATTTCATCAATCATGGCAGTTTCCTTACCCACTTCTATAGAGTTTTCTCACTGGATCAAATATCAGGTTGTTTTAAAATGGCCGACAATGTTGCGTTAGTAAGACTCAACTAGCACAAGACCTACTTCTTTCTACATGTTAAAACACGCTAAAAAATAGGGACATCTGCAACACTCCATAACACATGTACATTACCATTCTAAAAACATTATCCCAACCAAATCCTTAACAAACGCCCCAAAATACCCCAAATAATGTTGATAATCTCAGTTGCTTCAAACACTAAGACAGCAATAACCCCAATAACCCAGCATGGAAGACCTCAGCCTGGTTGTCCATTCTACCAGAAATAGGAGATTACACCTTATTTTTGTTTTGAATATATATATATATATATGGATTTCTTATTTATGCACAAGACCAACAATTTTATGGGAGGGCAAAGTTGATTAACCCTTTAGCATTTAAACCGCCCGTATCCGACCAGAATTCTCTCACCTCTTTCAGTTCAAACAGGGTGTAACCAGCCGTTCATGCTGACATTATGGTATTGTTCTCAAAATAAATAATATCAAAATCTCATAGATTCGATATTATGTGAGGTAAAGCTTTACCACAAAAATATAATTGTTTCTACTTTTGGCACAAGGCCAGCAATTACCCAGTACATTACTGGTACTTTATTTTATCGACCCCGTAAGGATGAAAGGCAAAGCTAACCTCAGCGGGATTTGAACTCAGAATGTGAAGGGATGTGACTCTGTCCCACAAAGTATATTGTCCGACACTCTACCGATTACTGCTAACTGTTCTAGATAAATAATGATTTTTAAAAAATTTAAACACAAGGCCAGCAATTTGGGTGGGAGGAGAACGTTAGTTAAATTTACCGCAGTACTGGACTCATACTTGATTTTCTTGACCCCCTCACCCACACATGTGAGAGAGAGAATGAGTGCTTGCTGGTGTATTCTTTTCATAAAGCATAGATATTCTTTATTTTTGAAAAGTAGGGAGTGGGATGTATATATATATATATATATATATACATCTGTGTATGTGTGCGTGTATATATATACAGGGTGCAGACGATATTTGTTCGCAATTTTCAACTGCTAATTTTATGCAAATTTTTTTTACTTCCGTTGTCACTCTTGTCTTCATAAAAACAGTAACTATATTTCTGTTATTTATTTTCAGAATAATTGATTATGAATAATTTTGAACCTCCAAATTTGTGGAAGAGACACGGAGTTCTTCTTGGAATCCGCGCCGGGAGGACAAATAAGACCAGAAGATCAACTCCCAGAACAACAGGTGGCTCGCTGTCTCATCCAAAGACAGATGTGCCCAGAGTCATGCAGACAAAGTTTCCAGTGACAACATTGGTCTTAGGTGTTGTCAGCAGTCAAGGTGACGTCATGCCACCTCACTTCTTCTCGGAGGGCCTCAAGCTGAACACCGATGGCTACATCCGCGTTCTGAGCGAGGTAGTAAAGCCCTGGATTGACCAGGTAGCTGCAGGTAGGCCATACGTGTGGCAGCAAGACTCAGCGTCCTGCCATACCAGCCGAAAGACCCAAGCCTGGCTGTCAGAGAACTTCGTCGACCACACTTCACCTGACATCTGGCCTCTCAGCTCGCCTGACAGCAATCCCTCAACTTCTTTGTGTGGGGCGCAGTGGAACGAGACACCAACAGATCTAGCTGCAATATGAAAGACGATCTGAAGGCCAGGATCACAAGTGCCTTTAGTCGGGGGACAGTGACGAAGGCCTGTAGCCGGTTCCAAGGCCGCCTTGAGGGCATCATCAAAGCCAATGGCGGGTTTATTGAGTGAGATCGAAAGAACAAGTCATGAAGACAAACTGACCCAAGTTTGATAAATAAATCTTAAAAAATAAAACTACTGTGTTATTTTTTCATAGACAATAATCTTGCGAACAAATATCATCCGCACCCTGTATATATATATATATATATATATATATATATATATATATCATCATCATTTTACGTCCGTTTTTCCCTGCTTGCAAGGGTGGGACGGGAGCTGATTCTGGCTTGATTTCTACAGCTGGATGGCCTTCCTAACACCAACCTCATTTACAGTGAGTGCTGGGTGCTTTTTTTCCGTGGCACCTACACGTCCACTTAACAGTGTGGGCTGGGTGCTTTTTTGCCATGGCACCTCCACGACCACTTTGCAGTGGAATGATAGGGACCCCTGTCCCTATCATCTCATTTCTACAGCTGAGTAAACTGGAGCAATGTGAATTAAAGTGTATTGCTCAAGGACACAACACATCACCCGGTCTGAGAATTGAACTCACAACCTTTCGATTGCAAGGCCAATGTTCTAACCACTAAGCCATGTGCCTCCATATATATATATATATATTATATTGGCTCTGCTTGAACCTATAACAACATTGAGCTAAATTACACCTAGTAAATGAGTAGTATTTATTCTCATAAATACTACTATTAATATATGTGTGTGTACAAATAGTGAAGATGTAGTAGACAAAATGGGTTTTACAACAATATATTTGGAAATTTTTTCCATTACAAATGTTTCGACGGGTTTGATGACTATGCAGTGTGTTAGTTCCATAGTATCAATCTGACCTCTTCAGATGGTCTTCCGAATATTATTTTTATCCACTACTAGATGTAATCTGGGTTGCTTCAGGATGTTGAGTGCTTACCTCGGGATACCTCAAGATCTACCAGTTACAATACCATAACTGGTCATCTACCTGCATATGATATTAATATAATATAATACAGGATAATATAATATAATATATATATATATATTGTAGTGCCAAGTAATCCCAGTGGAAGGAAGACGAAGTAGGGGAAGACCATGGTAAACATGGGCGGAGGTGGTGAGAGCTGACCTTAGATCGCTGAAGTTCACGGAGATGACGAAGGACCATGACAAATGGAGAGATGCTGTGCTGAAGAGAACCTGTCCCACCCTTGCAAGCAGGTAAAAGTGGACGTAAAATGATGATGATGATATGTATATATATATATATATATATATATATATACACATTTATATATACCCCACTGCCTACATATAAATATATATATATATGTACATATATATTACCAAATCATAATATTATGAAATAAAATCAAACTGTTTAGAACTACAAGTGAAGTCATTCTTTTCCTTTTTTTAAATATATATGTATAAATATAAATGGAATAGAATGAAACGAAATTTCATTTCTCACTCATAGTACGGCAGTTACTTAAATGTAAGTATGTATGTATACATACGTACATATATGTATACAGAAGTACAGTAGTATGTATATATATACATACATGCACACATATATATGTACGTATTGGTTTACCGGATATTTATTATAATGCTCGGTTTGTTTGTAAACAAACAAACAGCCCGAATTACGCCGTACAGTGTTTAGGCAACCACGTCACCTTTATATATATATATATGTGTGTTTGTGTATATATGTGTGTGTGTGTTTGTGTATATATATATATATATATATATATATATATATATTTATTTCTTTAGGTTTGTTGGTCCACCACTGGATAGAACTGGTCATTCCGTATGGTCAATCCTGGTGTAATATTGTGAAGAGTACTCAACGCAGTGCAGTTCACCCATCTTCGTTTGTGTAGTTGGTGGTGCGAATACGGAGTTAATTATAAATGAAATAAAATAACAGGAGGCTGGACTGGTGTAAATCCTTGAAAGGTTTATTATAATAAACCTTTCAAGGATTTACACCAGTCCAGCCTCCTGTTATTTTATTTTATTTATGTATATATATATATTGTGCCCGATCTCTTTAACAATACACTAAAACACATAAAAAGAGGAACAAATCTCATAAAATTAAAAAGGTCTTTGGACAAATTCCTTCAAGAAATCCTGAATAAACCTCCTACACCTGAATATGTCACCGTATACAATAACTCTCTACTTGATGGGGCCATGGTGTCCAAATCATGATTTGAAAGAATTTGCAAGGTGGTGCTATTAACTTAGACATTGCCTGGGCCAATACTGGCCGAAACATATCAAAGTTTTATATATTTATATATATAATTATACTAGTTTTTGGACTCCTGAAGAAGGGCTAAAGCCTGACATGTTAAACTTTCTTTCCTCTTTCCCTTATAAAGCATGAAACTAATAAGACTTTTTGTATCTCTGTTTTGTCATTTCCTTGAACTATATATATATAATTAGTCCACACTGTAAATGAGGCTGGTGTTAGGAAGGGTATCCAGCTGTAAAAAACCTGCCAGAGATGCTTCCGTGCGAGCGAAACATGGTCTCCCAACCATCCCCGCATCAAATGGAACAAAACCATCCAACCCATGCCAGCGTGGAAGATGGACGTTAAACAATGATGATGATGATGGTGATAGATAGATATGTATATATATATATATATAAAACCTTTTTGCATATATCATTATTTTGTTGTATGTATAGTTTGTACCTTCGGTTGTTTCTCTTGGTATCACATTTTATAACTATGGTCTTTAACTCTGGACTTAATGTTTGTTTTTAACTTTCGAACCATTGAATAGTACTGTTGTATTGCAGCAGCTAAAGTTCGATTTACACACACACACACACACACACACACACACACACACACACACACAAGTATATATAATGTGTTTCTTTTTTTTTAAATATTTTAACTTTATTAAGAATCACCTACAGAAGTGTAGCTTCACTATAATTTGTTGACATAATCCTGAATGAATCGTTAAGAAATAAATACATACTGAAATATATATTTGTTTGAGTATGAAAAGAATTGCTGTAATGTCTTGGAACTATTATAACCAGAAATATTCTTAAATATTTATGTCAAGAAATTCTTTATCGGGCAAACACTATAAATTTTCATTGACCAACTGAGACACAAAGTTAAGGCCTTATTGAAGCTGACTGATTTCATCAGGAACTAAGGCAGTGTGTTGATCAGAACATGACAAATGCCATCCTTCAATTGAGTCAGAGTTGTTGGTTTTGAGCTATAAACTTTTTCCTTCGCTCCTCCACCCCCTCAGGAAAAAATAGCATGGCTTTAATTCAGGGGTTTTTGTTGGCCATTCATGTGGACCTTGACAACATCCTGGTAATTGGACATCAAGCTACTCACAGAGAGTGGATACAGAATGAAGTGTGTGTGTGTGTGTGTGTGTGTGTGTGAGGGGGGGGGGGTTCTTGTATGAATATGAGGTGATTCCTGTTGTCCCAAGTCGTCACAGGATGCCAAAAGTTAGTAATTTTCAATATGGAGTTTCTTTCCACCCACCCTGAACATAATCTACATACATATACTTATATTTGCACATATTATGTCATGTAAAATATATACCAGGATATATATATATATATATGTAGAGAGAGAGAGAGATTAAGAAGAATCAAAGTCAGTGTTGCAGCATATGTACAAACTTTATTGCTATATTACAATTGTTTTGCTATTGATCAGTTCAGGGTACAATCAAAATGATGGGGCCCGACTCTTTTTCGACACTTGCATGTGTTTGAATTCTTGCATCTATGTGTTTGTGTGTGTGTGTAAAGAGAAATAATTATGTATGTAGTATATAACAGAAAATGTTTTATAAACTTTTCTAAACATTTGAAGTATGTGTGGATGTGTCAACAGTATTGAAAAAAGAAAACAGAACGAAAATCTAATAATAATTGTGATAATAATAGAGTAACTTGATTGATGAATCCAGTATAAACAGCAACAACAACAGCAACAACAGAAGCAACAACAACATCAACAACAGCAGTAAGAATAGCAGCAGCAGCAGCAACAGCAGCAACAGTAGCAACAACAGCAGCAGCAACAGAAGCAACAACAACAGCAGTAAGAATAGCAGCAGCAACAACAACAGCAGCAGCAACAGAAACAACAACAGCAGCAACAACAGCAACAACAACAACAGCAACAGCAGCAACAACAACAACAACAGCAGCAACAGTAGCAACAACAGCAGCAGCAACAGAAGCAACAACAACAGCAGTAAGCATAGCAGCAGCAACAACAACAGCAGCAGCAACAGAAACAACAACAACAGCAACAACAGCAACAACAGCAACAGCAGCAACAACAGAAACAACAACAACAACAGCAACAGCAGCAACAACAACAGCAACAATAACAACAGCAACAATAACAACAACAACAACAACAGCAACAACAACAGTGACAATAGCAGCAACAACAGCAACAGAAGCAACAAAACAACAACAACAGCAGCAACAACAACAACAACAACAGCAGCGACAACAACAGTGACAATAGCAGCAACAACAGCAACAGAAGCAACAAAACAACAACAGCAGCAACAACAGCAATAACAACAACAGCATGACAGGTAAATAAATAGATATAAGAAAGAAAGTAGGGGGGGGGGGTGACTATATAATAAAAAGAGAGACAGATCAATATTTGGTTTGAAGATCAATCAACCAAATTTCAGTTAATTAAACAATCGAGATAAGAAATATATATATATATAATATAAATAATATATATATATATATATATATATATACATATATATTTATACATATATATATGTATATATATATATATGTATACATATATATATGTATATATATATATATATATGTATACAAAATATGTATTCATATATATATATGTATTCATATATGTATATATACATATTTATTCATATGTGTATATATACATATTTATTCATATATGTATATATACATATGTATTCATATATGTATATATACATATTTATTCATAAATGTATATATACATATGTATTCATATATGTATATATACATATGTATTCATATATGTATATATACATATATATTCATATACATATATTCATATATATATATATATACATATATATATATATATGTATTCATATATATATATATGTATTCATATATATATATATGTATTCATATATATATGTATACATATATATATATATATGTCTAACCCATGCTAGCATGGAAGATGGACGTTAAATGATGATGATGATGTATACACATATATATATATGTGTACATATATATATATATATGTGTATACATATATATGTATACATATATATGTATACATATATATACATATATATATAAATGTATATATATATATACATCTCTATCTATCTATCTATCTATCTAAACACACACACACACACACATATACATACATACATACATACATACAATATAAGAAATCAGGGGAGGTGGCAATAGATCTTATAGGTTTGTTGCTATAAGATATTAACATTAAGCCACCACCTCCATTTGAGATCAAAGACCAATCAATACAGACTATCTCTGTAATGACTTACACTGGCTGATGTTTCTCAGCCACAGTTATTAAACACTATCAGAGGATTCAGAACAGAACCAAACAGTTTTGGATTCGATCTTTGTTAAAATTCTGGTTTATCTCTTTAACACAATATGAAAACTGAGTGATGTGGACAAACACGATCTGTATACTTTTACTTTTTGTAAGTTTTATAACTTTTTTATATGTATATATATATGAGTGTATGTATGTATGTATGTTCTTCTTTTTGGTAAATATCATCTTGTTTAAGAGAGTGGGACTGGCTTTGTGCAGTGCCTTTGCTCACTATAAAAGCTTCACGGCACAGGCATTGCTTTATATCTGGAGATCTCTCTGCACTTGTCGTCACATGGTACCATGGGCCCAGCACTATGTGTCAATAATTGTCACAAGTGTAGTGTTTGTACCAGAGTTTTCAAGTAGCTGGCTGGACTAAAAAGTCACACTCGTTCAGCGCATCGGTAGGGGTTCTCCTACATGGATATAAAGTAGTGGCTGTACTCGAAAACGAGTTGGCAGCCACCATGTATGTATGTATATGTATGTATGTATATGTATATATGTATATGTATGTTCGTATATGTATGTATGTATATGTATGTATTGTCTTACATGTATGTATTGTCGTATATGTATGTATATGTATGTATATGAATGTATGTATGTATGTATATGTATGTATGTATCTATGATCATACATGTATGTATGTATATGTATGTGTGAATGTATCTATAAGTATGTATAAATGAATGTATGTATGAATATATATATGTATGTTTCTCTTTCTTTTAATTTTGAGTACATTTTACCGGCCACCTTCCTGGTGGCAAGGTTGTAAAAGAAAAGAAATTGTCATCTCTTGAATCGCAAGAATGTTTTGCAAATTTTGAAGGTGCCAGCTGTCACAGCCATTTGTTGTCTATGAATTAGGGAGCTGCGCTCTTTGTTCACAAATCCAAGTTCAGTCATACTTTGGTCCAAGTGGTTTGGTATATAACCCGTAGCACCAATAATGATGGGTATGAAGCTGAAGGTGTATCTTGAATACTGGATCTACAAACTCCTCATCAATGGTCCATAGCTGTCCTCCTCCTGCATTTTTCTTACAATGTTGACATTAAGTAGGCAGCTGGTCTCTACAACACAGCACGTTTTCAATGTGTGGTCCCAAACAACAATATCAGGCTGGTTGTCCTTTAATTTGCTGACAGTTTTTATTTTCAGGTTCCACCAGTATTCCTTAGTGCCATCTATCTCAACATATTCCTCCTCATTAATATATATGTATGTATATGTATGTATGTATGTATGCATATGTATGTATGCATGCATGCATATGCAATTATATGTATGTTCATCTACAATTATTTGAATTTCATCTCTCAAGAAGTTGGTTTCGAAAAAACCCCAAAAAACCCAGACCGCCCCCCCCCCCCCCCCCAAAAAAAAAAAAAAAAAACTACAAAAACAAAGATACAACATTTTAATTTAGATAACAACATTGAAGAGTTACATGTTGAACATGAGAAAAGTCTTGTATATTTCTATTGTTCCCCTTAAATATTGTATTTGTAAAGTAAGTGGTAGCTCTGGTTTGCTCTTGTTTGCTCTGGTTTGCTCTTGAATGTATTAATGTATGTATACAAATAATATGCACACACACATATATATAAATAAATAAACATATATATGTTTCAAAACATACTTACTTGCCATTTAAACATATATATATATATATATATATAAATATATATATATATATTTGTTTATTTATTTATATATATCCAGGAAAAACATAAACCGTTAAGATCTTCTTCCTGGATATGTCAATATTTATAAAACAAACATTGCATTTTATCTGATGAGAGCGTACCAAAGTTTTGGTACCCTTGAAATATATATAATAGAATAAATATGGTTTTATAAATATAGTTTCCATTTATTTAATATCATTGTATATATATATATATATATATATATCAATAATATTAATAAATGTTACTGGTTGGTTGTTTGTTCTATGTGTGTGTGTTTTCATTTTGTCCTTAATTCATGTTGGCGGAGTACTGATGGCGTAGGACAAAACAAGATGGCGTAGGACAGAACAAAGGAGAAGCACAAAACAAAGAAAAAAATCCCAGTCACTGATGAGGTCACGGAATGTGTGATGAAAGAACTTTGACAATATATAAACAACCATCCGGTTGTGGAACCAACCAACCGGAAATTTATAATAAATTGAAGTGAAAGCAACTAGTGCGTGTGTTTCTTATTGGCAACATGACCCTCCCAAAGTATAACAATATATATATATATATATATATATATATATATATATATATATATACATATATATGTATATATATATATATATATATATATATATATGTATGTATATATATATGTATATAACGAAGGAAGAGTGGTAAGGAACCAGGTGGACCATAACGCACCAGAGTACTCGATACTTAGGGTAAAAGAGCCGTTTCGATATATATGTATATTTGTATATATATATATATATTATTGTGTGAAATATAGATATACTATTGTGAAATATATATATATATATATATATATATATATATATATATATATTCTATGGCGGGTAAAATTCTCGAGATCCATGGACTAGTTCTCTCCAGCGGTCTCTGTCCCTCATTATCAGTGCCATGCTGGAGTGCTCCAGGGAGATAGATTGGTTCCCTACCTTTTTATCATCGTAGTGGACTATTGTATGCGCCTTGCACTGGAGAAACACCAGGACTCTGGGTTTACTGTAGCACCGGCTCAGAGCAGGAGAGTTAAGGCGAAAAAGATATCGGATGCTGAATTTGCCGACGACATAGTTTTGGTGACAAATATAGTGAAGGAGGCAGAGGATTTGATGCGGGTGGTTGAGACTGTGTCGATGAGTGTGGGGCTGAGAATGAATGAGACTAAAACAAAATATATGGTAGAGAATGTTGAGAAGCCAGAGGGGATCACTAATGTAGGTGGGAAGCCGCTAGAATTGGTTGAGGACTTCCTGTATTTGGGAGCAAAGATTGGAAATACGGAAGATGATGTGGTTGAGAGGAAGAGCAAAGCCTGGGCGGCGTGCCACAGCTTGAGATCGGTGTGGAAGTTGGACCTTCGTAAAGACCTGAAAATCCGCCTCTTCATTGCTGTAGTGGAGTCTGTACTGCTGTACGGGTCTGAGACTTGGACACTGACCAAGAAACTCACTCAGATGGTGGATGGGTGCTACACGAGACTGCTGAGGATGGCTCTGAACATTAATCAGTATACACTGAGGATGAAAAACTCAGAGCTGTATGGGAGCCTCCCAAAAGTCAGCTCAAAGTGACACAGAGGAGACTGAGGTTAGCTGGACATGCTCACCGACATCCAGAGTTGACATTGCACTCAGTGCTCCTGTGGGAGCCCCTACATGGACACACTGGAAGAGGTAGACCGAGGTTAACATATGTTGATGCCCTAAGGACAGACACTGGCCTGTTGGAGATGCAGGATATATATATATATATATATATATATCATCATCATCATTGTTTAACGTCCATCTTCCACGCTAGCATGGGCCTGGGCGAGAATTGTCCCACTTGAGGCAAGATTGGTTGTCTTGCTTGGGACTGTCTGGCGGGTTTTCTACGGCTGGATGCCCTTCCTGACACCAACCACATTTACAGTGTGGACTGGGAGGTTTTTACCGTGTTACCTACATGGCCACATTACAGCATGGACTGTGTGTTTTTTTGTTGTGACACCTACATGACCTCATTTATTTAGGACTGGATGTTGTGGTACCAACATAGCTTTACATCGAAAGGGGTGGTGTAGATGGCGGTGGGGGTAGGGATAGTGGGACGGGGGTGTATTTTGGTTAAGAGGTGCCTACTGACTGTAGGTTTCACTTTGTACTTAGGCAAGGTGGGCCTTCTGTATTACTGCGTAGCGCCAAAGATCTTGGTCCAGTGACATTGTCTTGGAGAGGTGTAAGTGTGTGAGGTTGGAATTTATCAAGTCATCCCAGGTTTTTCTGGGTCTGCCTACTCCGTAGCTACTGTCTATTTTGATCGCCCTGCACTTTTTTATACAGCTGTGGTCTTTCATGCACATCACGTGACCATACCAACGTAGTCTTCTCTCGAGTAAACAGCATCTGATCCCTCTTATTCCTAATTTCTCACTTAGTTCATTTATGCTTTGCCGTAAGCATATATTACTATTACACATCCAACGGAGCATGCAAGCTTCGTTCCTCTCCAGTCTGTGTAGATCCTCTGCACACAAGGCTCATGTCTCACTGACATGTAACATCGCTGTTCGTATGCAGGAATCATACAGCCTGCCCTTCATTTTTAGAGAGAAACCCTTAGCGGCCAATAGTGGTATAAGCTCTCTGAACTTTTTCCATCCCGTTCTGACTCTAGCTACTGTACTTTCGGAGCACCCTCCACCACTGCTGATTCTGTCACTCAGGTAACGGAAGGTGTCCACTATTTCTATAGAACCATCTGGGCAATGGAATGAGCTAGTATTCTGTGGGCATTTGCTGCTACTTATTGCACCAGAGCACCGGCCACATATAAAATCTATATTTTTAGTTAGCTTACCTGTGATCCCACTACATATTTTTTATGCACCCATACTTTGCATTTGGGACATAAAATGGAGTTTCTGCCTACTCCTTTCCTACACACTGAGCATGGCCATTTCCCAGACGGGACCAGTGCCCTATTCTCCTTCCTACATATTAGAACTTTAGTCTTAGACAAGTTAATTTTAAGGCCTTTTGATTCTAGGCCATGCTTCCATGTTTGGAATTTCTTCTCTAGTTCAGCTATTGATTTGACTATGAGTGTTAGATCATCTGCGTATAGAAGTTCCCATGGGCAGCCGTTATAGCTTGGAGGGCGATAATAAATAGGAGGGGGCTAAGGACGGAGCCCTGATGAACACCAACTTTTACGCTAAACTCTTCACTATATTCGTTGTTAACTCTAACCTTGCTGACTGTTTCTTTATACATGGCTTGTATGGCTCTCACAAGCCATTCATCAACACCTAGTTTTCTGAGAGCCCACCAAGTAATGGGGCGTGGGAGTCTGTCAAAGGCTTTCTCCAAGTCAACAAAAGCTAAGTATAGGGTTTACTTTTAGCTAGGTACTTCTCCTGTAGTTGCCGTACAATGAAAAGAGCGCCTGTGGTACTTTTACCTGACACAAACCTGAACTGCATTTCATCTAGATCAATTCACTCTCTGATTAGTTGCGCTATTACTTTTTCTGTGACCTTCATGACCTGGTCAATTAATTTAATGCCTCTATAGTTTCCCCTATCTAGGGCATCTCCTTTACCCTTGTAGCAGTTAATGATGATGCTGCTACCCCAGTCCTTTGGTACGACCCCATTCTGTATGACTTGGTTTACTATCCGGGAGACCATAGTGTGTCCCACCGTTCCAGATGCTTTCAACATTTCAGCAACTATTTCCGAAGGCCCAGCCGCCTTGCTCGTCTTCATATTTTTGATTGCCTTACTTATTATACTACCTTCAACTTGCACTGCTGGTCCCTCTATTGGATCGATGTGGGGGAGACTGTCTTTCTCCCATTTATTCTCCTCATTTAGTAGCCTTTCGTAGTGACACTTACAAGCTACCTTCTTATCAGTGTCAGTGATGGCAAGTACACCATCATCATTACGGACACACTTCTCCCCGACAATATCACGGTTTTCCTTGACACATTGCCTAGCAATCCTGAACACCTCACGTTTTTGGTCCTCGCGTTGTAGAACATGCTTGAACTTTCTTTCCTCTGCTTCCCTTCTTGTGAAGTACACTTGTCTCCTAGCTTCCCTCCTGGCTACTCGATAGTGTTCTCTACTTCCCCCATCCCGCCATACTTTTCAAGCCTGCTTTTTTGGCCTTGATCAACCCCTCCACCTTACTATTCCACCACCAAGTTACTCTCCTCCTGCCACAGATTTCATCTGTCCCCTTCAGCAGGTTTGCTTTAAGGAATACCCACTGTTCCTCTATATTGTACGACTCTAAATGCTCTTCCTTACTGTCGAAAGCATCAAGTAATATGCTTTTAAATTTATTTCTGGCTGTGGGGTCCTTTAGCTTCCATATTTTTCTCCTGAGGATAGTCCTCTTCTGCTGTCGAGTACGTCTCGTCCTGACTATGAGGTCGCTAATTATCAGTCTATGTTGGGAGGTGCATTCTTCATGGGGGAGGGATTTAGTGTTTACAACAGACACTCTGTCACGTCTTCTGGTAAGAATATAATCCATCTGACTGGCATGTTCCCCTGATCTATACGTGATCAAGTGATTGTCTCGTTTTTTGAAGTTTGTGTTACAGATAGTTAGGTTATTTGCGTCACAGAATTCCAAGATTCTGGAGCCTTCCTCATTTCTAGTACCAAACCCATAGCCTCGATGGATTCTGTCATAGCCATCACAGTGTTGTCCAACGTGACCATTTAGGTCGGCAGCAATAATTATGTAGTCACTGTCGGTTATTTGGGAGGTAGTGAGCATTAACGACTCATATAATCTGTCTTTTATAATGACAGGCAGTCCGGATTGGGGTGCATACGCAGATATTATTGTCACAGTAGTTCTATTGAGGACAAGTCTTATTTTAATTATTCTGTCGTTCACTCTATTTACATCTATTATCTTATCTACCCATTTTTCTGCTAGCATGACTCCTACACCACCCAGCCCATTGTCATTTCCCACCCAGAAAAGCTTATAGCATCGTTCTTTGTATATGTGTATATATATGTATGTGTGTGTGTGTATGTATGTGTGTTTGTATATATATATATATAATGGAGGCACATGGCTTAGTGGTTAGAGCATTGGCCTTGCAATCAAAAGGTTGTGAGTTCAATTCTCAGACCAGGTGATGTGTTGTTTCCTTGAGCAAGACACTTTATTTCACATTGCTCCAGTTTACTCAGCTGTAGAAATGAGATGATAGGGACTGGGGTCCCTATCATTCCACTGCAAAGTGGTCGTGGAGGTGCCACAGCGAAAAAGTACCCCGCACTCACTGTAGAGTGGACGTGTAGGCGCCACGGAAAGAAAAGCCAGAATCAGTTCCCGCCCCACAAGCAGGGAAAAGCGGACGTAAAATGATGATGATGATGATATATATATTTATATATATATATTAGGTCCATGGTTATCTGAAAAATGGGTGTCAGATGTTTGGACAGGGGTGCAATTTCACTGCTTGCCAAATTTTTTAAACTAATTTCTAAATTACCCGCCTTTGTTTAAACTCTTATGTCATATTTCTGAAAGGAAATCATAATCAACCTCCGGTGGCCATCTTTATTTTTCTTTTTTTTTTCTTATGAGAGGCTGAATGAGTTGGGGTCCAGAACCCGACAAAACTTAAGTACCTGTTTATGTCACTGTTGTAATTATATATGTATACTGTTGTGGAAAATATGGATATACTATTGTGAAAATTATAGATATACTGTTATGAAATATAAATATACTATTGTGAAATATTGATATACTATTGTTAAAAATAGATATACTATTGTGAAATATCGGTATACTATTGGGAAATATAGATATATGATGATTTGTTCTCAGAAGTCTCAAACAATTTTCGATTTGAACCAGAAGCTAAGAACATTCTTTCTCATAGCATCTGGTTATTGTTATTTTAACTCAAAATAACACAGTCATAGCATCAGGTATCATAGCGTCTTACATCACATCATCTGATATCACAATATTTGACGTCACAATGACTGAAGTCATAATATCTATGTAATATCTATGTTTCATTTAGTTATGGCCCTTTATGCTCTGAGTTCAAATCCTGCCGAGGTTAGGTTTGTCTTTTATCCTTATGGGGGTCAATGAAATAAAGTACCAGTAATGCACTGGGGTTGGTTTAGTCGACTTTTCCCTTCCCTTCAAATTGCTGGCTTTGTGCCAAATGTAGAAACAATTATAGTTATTTCAACTGATTCTTCAATTGAGTCTGATTTGTGAATGATAAGAATCTCTCTCCACCCTCTCTCTCTCTCTCTCTCTCTCTCTCTCTCTCTCTCTCTCTCTCTCTCTCTCTCTCTATATATATATATATATATATATATATATATATAGTAATAATAATAATAATTGTTTCTACTTTAGGCACAAGGCCAGCAATTACCCAGTGCATTACTGGTACTTTATTTTATCGACCCCGTAAGGATGAAAGGAGTAATAATAATAATAATAATAATAAATTTGAAGACTAAAATCCAAAGAGGGCTCGATAAGGATAAATATATATCAAATATATAAGAACCGTAGAGCAAATATTTATTTGATTAATAACAGATTAAAGTTTAAGCAAAGAATCGCTGCTTTCACCCTTAACGGGATCTTCTCAGAAGATCCCATTAAGGGTGAAAGCAGCGATTCTTTGCTTAAACTTTAATCTGATATTTTAATAAATATATATATATATATAAGTGGAAGTTTAGTCAAATCGAAGCTTTGGCTGTGGGTAAGCAAGCAAAGTCGACCTACAATATGAATGAGTTAGCAAAGCACTCAATAAGGGTAGGTCCTTAGAGTAATAACATACGTTTAAATAGCTTGACAAATTGAACATTGTGGTAGGCAAAACCGAACACACAATACCAAAGTAACATATATATATATATATATATATATATATGCATGTATGTATTGTACCGTAACTCCAGAGGGAATCATTGGGTGCAATATTGACATACAGTGTTTCTAGGGTATTGACAGAGCCTATCCCCCTCTCCATGTCTGAATACAGCAGATTTCTTCCAGCCAAGGATAAAGAGTGAAATAATTGTTTCTACTTTTGGCACAAGGCCAGCAATTACACAGTACATTACTGGTATTTTATTTTATCGACCCCGTAAGGATGAAAGGCAAAGTTAACCTCGGCGGGATTTGAACTCAGAATGGCAAGGGCCGTAACTCTACGCGTCAAAGCATGGCGTCCGACCCTCTACCGATACTGCCAGTCCACCAAAGAGTGAAATAATGGAAGTAAGAAAGAGATATAGAAGAAGAATCTACTCCAATACTAGAACGATATTTATTTTTATTGACCTTGAATGGATGAAAGGCAAAGTCAACTTATATATATATATGTATATATATATATATATATATATATATATATATAGGAAATATAATTATACTCAGGTGAATTCGTTAAAGTTTAGTTGATCTCTGTCAGTGTTGTGCACCAGCGTATCATTTATCAGTAAATAATAAATATGTTATTGATGTCGATAGATGATTAATGATTAATAAATAACAATTGTAAACATCAGTGGTAATAAAATACTTGTTGTGTAGTTGAACATGTACAGTAAAACATTTTACCTGAATTGGATAAAGTAAAAGATATAAAATCAAAGAACCACCAGACTGTTCAATAATATATTAATATGTCAGCTGTATGGCTGCTATCAGTTTTATATATAATTTGATGGTGTAGTTTTTAAAATGGTGGTGAATTGGCAGAGTTATTAGAATGTTGGATGGAGTGTTTTGTGTTATATGTTCTGCGCTATTCGTTCCAGTTCTCTGCACTCTGATTTCAAAACCCACCGAAGTCAACTTTGTCTTTTATCCTGTCGAGGTTGATAAAAAAAAGTACCAGTTGGATATAATGCTTTACAATATTTGTTCCCGCTCTCTGCTCTCTCAGTTCAAAGCCCACCAAGGTCAATTTTTCCTTTCATCTTTTCGAAGTCGATAAAAAAAATACCAGTCCAATACTGGGGTCAGTTCTTCCTCTATATCTCTTTCTCACTATCACTTTCTCTTTCTCCTTCTCAAAGAAATCATCTGTGTTCAGATAACCTGGAGAGGAGTTGGGCTCTGCCATGTTTAAGATGCCTGTGTGTTACTCAGGTGTTTCTATGACCCCATCAGCAGTTACATGCCTATACACAATGTAAGTTTAAACGATAAAGAAGGAATGTGGCATATCAGTGGAGGGTAGGGTAAGGATAGTAAGTATTACATCTCTCTCCAAGCTTTTGACTACAACTAAAATCATTGGATTCTCCTCAAACAGTCATTGTTGTTTAACATGAAGTCAGTCCTTATTAAACTGATTTATGATCAAAGGTGTTCTAGTTGTGACCTTACAGCCGTTTATACAGGTATAATGTATTTAGGACTAAGTAACACTTTCCAACATTGGCACAAGGACAGCAATTTAGGGGAGCTAGGGGAAGTGAACTATATCGACCCCAGTAACTTACTGGTACTTGATTTTATCGACTTAGGAAGGATGAAAGGCAATGTTGATTTTAGTGGGATTTGAACTCAGAACGTATAAGGTTGTAACTAAATATATATATATGTGTGTGCGTATTTTAATATATGGTATTTGTTGCATGCCTTCAATGTCTTAGGCATTCTTGGTGAGGATAGGTTATTCTCCATTATCAGGGAATGTAAGTGTGTCATATAATGCCTAATCATCAGTTTTTAATATATAATTGTTTCTACTTTTGGCACAAGGCCAGCAATTATCCCAGTGCATTACTGGTACTTTATTTTATCGACCCCGTAAGGATGAAAGGCAAAGTTAACCTAGGCGGGATTTGAACTCAGAATGGCAAGGGCCGTAACTCTATGCATCAAAGCATGGTGTCCAACCCTCTACTGATACTGCCAATTCATATGATAATCCTGAGAGTTCGCAGGTGAAACTCCAGAGCAACAAGGATCACTGTTTAGTCATAAATGAATATGTATATATATATATATATATATATATATATATATATATTTATATCATCATCATCATCATCATCATCATCATTTTACGTCCACTTTTCCCTGCTTGCAAGGGTGGGACGGGTCCTATTCAGCACAGCATCTCTCCACTTGTCACGGTCCTTCGTCATCTCCACCGTGAGCTTATATATATCTATATATATGTATATATATATATATAACGAAGGAAATGTGGTAAGGAACCAGGTGGACCATAACGCACCAAAGTACTCAATACTTGAGGTAGTAGAGTGGGTAATAGGAACCAGTAAGACCCCGACAGCTGAGCTCAAGCCGTTTCGACGGCTAATTCTGGACTGAGTCCAGAATTAGCCGTCGAAACGGCTTGAGCTCAGCTGTCGGGGTCTTACTGGTTCCTATATATATATATATATATATATATATATATTCACATCACAAAGCTGTAAATGTTTGTTATGATGCACACTTTATATATTCAAATGTAGCTAAAAATTATGTTTGACATAACTGTTTAACTTGCTTTATAGAGAAATATTTTCTTTCTTCCAGGTATTGGGTCTTGAACAGGTTTCTGGTGGTAAGTAAAACTCTTCTATTGAGTATAAAGTTATATCGTTTTGTAATTATTATGGGAAGGCCCAGCCTTGTCACAACCAGTAGTACATGGAGTCTACATGAAAAATGTTTTAAAAATCAGAAGTATTTGAGGAATACTCAAATAAATTTATAGTTCCGTTAATTGGACAAATAGAATCGTCATTCGCCGAAACCAGTTAGAGATACATTCATATAGTTTTATAGAATAGAAGATATTTTAATTGATCAATGGGTTGGTTATGGTTGGACGCTTTTAACCCTAGGTCTATTTGATGAAGGCTGACCTGTGGCTAGACATTTACAGAACTGTTTTCTTAAATAAACACAAAGTTGAATATTTGAAATAAGAAGTTGAAAGAATCTGTCTGATATACATATTTTAGGACCATTTGCAGCCATAACAAAGTGAATAACCTCATTTGACGTCATTGACTTCCAGGACGCTTTTCTTTTGATCTTTTAACTTCAGATGAATTGGTCTTTTTAATTTAGTCAAACTACCATTCCATCAAGCAAGTCTTTATATGTATATATGTATGTATGTATATATATATGTATCTTGTTCTTCTTTTTGGTAAATATCATCTTGGTTAAGAGAGTGGGACTGGCTTTGTGCAGTGCCTTTGCTCACTATAAAAGCTTCACGGCACAGGCATTGCTTTATATCTGGAGATCTCTCTGCACTTGTCGTCACATGGTACCATGGGCCCAGCACTATGTGTCAATAATTGTCACAAGTGTAGTGTTTGTACCAGAGTTTTCATGTCGCAGGCTGGACTAAAAAGTCACTCGTTCAGTGCAAAGGTAGGGGTACCCTATCAAAGGTATTCTCTAGGTCAACAAAGGCTAAGTATAGTGGCTTATTCTTCACTAAGAACCTCTCTTGTAGTTGCCTCACTATGAAGAGGGCATCTGTTGTACTTTTCCGAGGCCCAAAACCAAACTGCATCTCATCTAAATTGACGCTTTCTCTAATCAGTTGCGCTAATATTCTCTCCGCCACTTTCATAACCCGATCCATCAGCTTTATGCCCCTATAATTGCTCCTCTCTAGAGTATCCCCTTTACCTTTGTAACAATTTATGAGAATACGGCTGCACCAGTCTTTGGGTATGACACCACCATATATAGCTTGATTAATGATGTGTGCAACTAGTTTAGTGCCTACTTCTCCTGAAGCCTTCAGCATCTCAGCAACTATCCCTGACAGCCCAGCAGCCTTACCATTCTTCATTTCCTTAATTGCCTCTTGTACCCGATATTCGTCAATCTCAATAATATATATATATACATACATACTCTCCTGAGAGTTATGTGCCACACACATACACACACACATATATATATGTGTGTGTGGTAAGAAACTCTCAGGAGAACTGGATAGCAGAAGGTCTTCAGAGAAGAAACCTTGCTCCAGCGAGTGTTTTGGCCCTTAACTTCTAAATTATAATTAATATTCAGAAAATAACAACAGGAAAATCTTGTGTGACTGACTTATATTTATTTAATAGATTATCTGCTTTAAGGCAACTGATGTGTAAAAAAAAGTGAATTATTTTGTTTGAAAATTGATAAGTTTCCGGTGTTTTATTTGAAACAGAAAATCCGGAAGTTGCTGATATTTTACAAGTTTAAACAGGACAACTCGCTACAATCTATCTCACCCTGTTACAATCTATAATTCGATTTTTCTAACTGAAAAGGAAAGATTGGAAATGCAATAATCAATTGTTGTTGTTGTTGTCACAGCTCACATCCATGCAAGATTCATCCCCTCCTAAGAGGTAGCATATCATAGGAAGTTTCTTGGATGTTTTCATATTAAGGGTTCCTCGACCAAACATAAACAGTCAATTGCAATGGAATTCACCAATTTAAAAAAAAAAAAACCAACACAAATTATCATTTAGTTGAAACATTTCTGTTGTTATGGCAACATATTAAATGTAATCTCCATGAATGTCGTTCGAAGGATATCTGACTCTTCCATTGTCTCTTGGGATTAGATCAATCATGGGCAAACCAAGGCCCATTTAGCTTTCTGAGTCACATGCCTAATTTCAAAATTACCTTCAATAATTTACTAGTGCAGCCCACCCTATGATGAACAGCATACCATGTGGCTTATTGCTTGATAAAGGTTTTCCATACTTGGATTAGAGGAATAGCACAACACTTTCTGCTCTCCATCAGCTCACAAGCTAATTTCCCTATTCCAAGTCTTTCTTCATCAAGATCTGGTACATGTCTTTCTTCATCAAGATCTGGTACATGTCTTTCTTCATCAAGATCTGGTACAGGCAGGAGCAATTTTTTTCAAGCAAATGGCCTCATAGGATGTGGCTCACCATACGGCAGGCCACATTTCTAAAAAATTCAAGGCAATTCTAAAATTAGGTGCACCATTCAGAAAGCTAAACAGGTCGCATGTGGCTCGTGGACCGCAGTTTTCCCACGACTGATCTAGCACTAAACATTTTCCACTTCTTTCAACTCAATCCACAATCTACTTGGAATGTCCAAATAGGATTTTTTCTTCTTCGACAGACATCGTGTACATTTATCTAAACCCACCATCAGTTGGGAATGTCTATAGAATTAAAAGAAATTATTGTTCCTCTGAATATATAATACAAACATGGTAGCAACAGTAGCAAATATGGCTGCCAGTTCCAATACAGCCATTTGTAGACTATGAATTAGGGAGCTGCGCTCTTTGTCCGCAAATCCAAGTTCAGTTATACATTGGTCCAAGCGGGTTGGTATATAAGCCGTAGCTCCAATAATGATGGGTATGAAGCTAAAGGTGTATCTTGGATACTGGATTTTTAAACTCCTCATCAATGGTCCGTAGATGTCCTCCTTCTCCTGTATTTTTTTGACAACGTTTACATCAAGTGGGCAACTGATCTCCACAACAGAACATGTTTTCAGTATGTGGTCCCAAACAACAATATCAGGCCGGTTGTGCTTTATTTTGGTGGCAGTTTTTATTTTCAGGCTCCAGCAGTATTCCTTAGTGCCATCTGTCTCAATATATTCTTCCTCGTTTGTTTTCAATTTTGTTTTCCGAAGTGCGTTCTAGATGGTTCTAGCTATCACATCGTGTCTCATGGGGAGGTAGTAGCGAGATGACATTCTTTCGCAGCTGACAACAATGTGGCTTTCATCTTCGATCTTTGTTTTACATAGCCTACATTTATTGTCAGCTGATGGCCCTCCTCTAGTGTGCAGCAGTTATTTGGTAGGGAGTTCTTGTTCCTGTATTGCATAGAGATATCCCTCAAGGTGTGATGTCATAAACTCGTCGCTCAAGGTGTGATGTCATAAACTTATGTATGTATATATGCATGTATGTATGTATATATGTATGCGTGTATGTATGTATGTCTACTGATAGGAGAAATAGGAGTTATCCTTAGACTGGAGACATGTCTCCAATGTTTGCAATAGGGAGAAGTCCACTAAAAGCACCTGTGGCCAAGTAGTAGTTATTAAACCAGGTGACAGATGAAGACATAATACATCCCTCAGTATGATATTGGTCCATATTTAAAAATCCCCCCACACCACAACTGGAAGAAAATCCGAACTGAACTTCACCTTCCTCATAGACAATGTCTTCTCCATCCTGTCGGTTGGGACCACGTGTCGGAGTGACCTCCCTGGACAATGTCTTCTCCAACAAGTCGACTGGGACCACGTGTCGGACTGACTGCCCGGGACAATGTCTTCTCCATCAAGTCGGCTGGGACCACGTGTCGGACTGACCTGCTGGGACAATGTCTTCTCCATCCTGTCGGTTGGGACCACGAGTCAGACTCTTCTCCCGGGACAATGTCTTCTCCATCAAGTCGGCTGGGACCCCGAGTCAGACTCTTCTCCCTGGACAATGTCTTCTCCATCCTGTCAGTTGGGACCACGAGTCAGACTCTTCTCCTGGGACAATGTCTTCTCCATCCTGTCGGTTGGGACCACGAGTCAGACTCTTCTCCTGGGACAATGTCTTCTCCATCCTGTCGGTTGGGACCACGAGTCAGACTCTTCTCCCTGGACAATGTCTTCTCCATCCTGTCGGTTGGGACCACGAGTCAGACTCTTCTCCCGGGACAATGTCTTCTCCATCCTGTCAGTTGGGACCACGAGTCAGACTCTTCTCCCTGGACAATGTCTTCTCCATCCTGTCGGTTGGGACCACGAGTCAGACTCTTCTCCTGGGACAATGTCTTCTCCATCCTGTCGGTTGGGACCACGAGTCAGACTCTTCTCCCGGGACAATGTCTTCTCCATCCTGTCGGCTGGGACTATGTGTCAGACTCTTCTCCTGGGACAATGTCTTCTCCATCCTGTCGGTTGGGACCACGAGTCAGACTCTTCTCCCGGGACAATGTCTTCTCCATCCTGTCGGTTGGGACCACGAGTCAGACTCTTCTCCCGGGACAATGTCTTCTCCATCCTGTCGGTTGGGACCACGAGTCAGACTCTTCTCCCGGGACAATGTCTTCTCCATCCTGTCGGTTGGGACCACGAGTCAGACTCTTCTCCCGGGACAATGTCTTCTCCATCCTGTCAGTTGGGACCACGAGTCAGACTCTTCTCCCTGGACAATGTCTTCTCCATCCTGTCAGTTGGGACCACGTGTCGGACTCTTCTCCCGGGACAATGTCTTCTCCATCCTGTCAGTTGGGACCACGAGTCAGACTCTTCTCCCTGGACAATGTCTTCTCCATCCTGTCGGTTGGGACCACGAGTCAGACTCTTCTCCCTGGACAATGTCTTCTCCATCCTGTCAGTTGGGACCAGGAGTCAGACTCTTCTCCTGGGACAATGTCTTCTCCATCCTGTCGGTTGGGACCACGAGTCAGACTCTTCTCCCGGGACAATGTCTTCTCCATCCTGTCAGTTGGGACCACGAGTCAGACTCTTCTCCCTGGACAATGTCTTCTCCATCCTGTCAGTTGGGACCACGTGTCGGACTCTTCTCCCGGGACAATGTCTTCTCCATCCTGTCAGTTGGGACCACGAGTCAGACTCTTCTCCCTGGACAATGTCTTCTCCATCCTGTCGGTTGGGACCACGAGTCAGACTCTTCTCCCTGGACAATGTCTTCTCCATCCTGTCGGTTGGGACCACGAGTCAGACTCTTCTCCCTGGACAATGTCTTCTCCATCCTGTCGGTTGGGACCACGAGTCAGACTCTTCTCCCTGGACAATGTCTTCTCCATCCTGTCGGTTGGGACCACGAGTCAGACTCTTCTCCTGGGACAATGTCTTCTCCATCCTGTCGGTTGGGACCACGTGTCGGACTCTTCTCCCGGGACAATGTCTTCTCCATCCTGTCGGTTGGGACCACGAGTCAGACTCTTCTCCCGGGACAATGTCTTCTCCATCCTGTCGGTTGGGACCACGAGTCAGACTCTTCTCCCTGGACAATGACTTCTCCATCCTGTCAGTTGGGACCACGAGTCAGACTCTTCTCCCGGGACAATGTCTTCTCCATCCTATCGGCTGGGACTATGTGTCAGACTCTTCTCCCGGGACAATGTCTTCTCCATCCTGTCGGCTGGGACAATGTCTTCTCCATCCTGTCGGTTGGGACCACGAGTCAGACTCTTCTCCTGGGACAATGTCTTCTCCATCCTGTCGGTTGGGACCACGTGTCGGACTGACCTGCTGGTACAATGTCTTCTCCATCCTGTCGGCTGGGACTATGTGTCAGACTCTTCTCCTGGGACAATGTCTTCTCCATCCTGTCGGTTGGGACCACGAGTCAGACTCTTCTCCCGGGACAATGTCTTCTCCATCCTGTCAGTTGGGACCACGAGTCAGACTCTTCTCCCGGGACAATGTCTTCTCCATCCTGTCGGTTGGGACCACGAGTCAGACTCTTCTCCCGGGACAATGTCTTCTCCATCCTGTCGGTTGGGACCACGAGTCAGACTCTTCTCCCTGGACAATGTCTTCTCCATCCTGTCAGTTGGGACCACGAGTCAGACTCTTCTCCTGGGACAATGTCTTCTCCATCCTGTCGGTTGGGACCACGAGTCAGACTCTTCTCCCGGGACAATGTCTTCTCCATCCTGTCGGCTGGGACCACGAGTCAGACTCTTCTCCTGGGACAATGTCTTCTCCATCAAGTCGGCTGGGACCACGTGTCGGACTGACCTGCTGGTACAATGTCTTCTCCATCCTGTCGGCTGGGACTATGTGTCGGACTGACCTCCTGGGACAATGTCTTCTCCATCAAGTCAACCGGGTGCACAAGGCGGTCTGACCTTTAAGACATTTGTATATTATTCTATGTACTATACATGTACCTTTGATGAGTTGTAGTGCACCTGAGAACTGTACACAATAATTTCGTTATTATTATTATTATATTGAATGTGGTTACAAGAGACTGTGAAGAAATGATATATGCCCAATAAACGGTCTTATTGTATTTGTTGTAATTTTAAAAATGTCTTGATTCAATTTTATTGATTTCAGTTTCAAAGAATCCAAAATACATTCTATTTCTTTTTTCTGTTTCTCTCTTCTTTTTCAGATTTGATAGGTTGTTATAAAGCCAAAAAAAATGAAAGAGTATTTCCCATCTCTCCGGGAGACTATGGTTTGATGTCTATGACAGTCATCAAGTGTGCGACAGCTTGCGGAGAACTCAGCTATACATATGCAGCTTTGTCTCACGGCAAGTACTGTTTCTGCGGAAATACTGCACCTAACAATGTTGATAAAAATGATATTGCTTGCACGGAGAATTGTTTGGGTAACCAGGCTGAGGTTTGTGGAGACAGTGAACACGTTAGTGTCTACAACTCAGCACTGAACATAGCCAACTTGTCGTTATCAGAAGTTTCAAAAGATGGTAGCAAAGTCACGTTCTCTGCTGTCTATGAACCTTCTAGTTTAGATCTGGTTTATTCAATGGATTATGGTGATAGTGATGACACCTTCCGGACTGAAAAGGACTTGCCAACCCTATTCGAAAGGAATTATGTCCTTCCAGGAAACTTCACTGCCATTTTGTTTGCCGAAGGACGTTATAATTCAGCACCTGTGAGTAAAACTCTTTTTTTTTCTTTCTAACTTTATTTTATAGTAAATACGTAGTTAGGAATGTGTGTTCCAACAAAAATATATCTAAAAGTGGTCATTAGGCCTGCTCAAAATAACAGCCAAAGCTCCCAGAAATTGTACACTATCATTTAAAACATTTTAGGACAATGTGTTCCTGGATGGCATGGTTACAACTAGAAAGTTTTTAATCATAGGGTTTCTTTATTAAAGCTGACCTCTGACAAAACCCCTACAAACTCAAGAGTTATGTGAGCCAAGGAAAGAGTCTATATGTGGTCGTTTGACAGGCTAGAAACAACAACCAATATTGTAGTTCTAGATATTCTAAAAAATGAGATGGTAACAGATGGAATGCCTTTATTTTATAAATCAAAAGAGAATGTGGAATACCTCAAAATCTTGCATGGGTTCTCAGATTTTGCATAGTTCTTCGTTCTGCCTTAAAAGAATACCCTAGTTTTATGTGGGACAATTGCTATTGATATAGCAGCTAAATTTCCTTCAGATCCTAAAAAGGAAGAACTCATTGGATGATATAGTCTTAGATACACTATCTAGTGTGTCCATGTAGGGGCTCCCAAAGGTGCATATCTGAGATGTAGGTCCACATCTTCCCCTAGAAGAGGAAGACCAAGGTTAACATATGTTGATGCCCTAAGGACAGACACTGGTCTGTTGGAGATGCAGGATATGGCAGCGATAATGAGGGACAGAGACCGCTGGAGAGAACTCGTCCATGGATCTCGGGAATTTTACCCGCCTTAGATAGATAGATAGATACACTATCTCTGAATAAAAGACAGGATTATCACAGCTGGAATGACTTTGATAAAATGTATGCCGAACCAGGTTTGACCTAACTTTAAATCACAACAACAGCATCATCAGCAACAGCAGCAACAACAACAACTAGTTGTAAAACCCCAGTTCAACTCTGATCAAGTAGATCTATAATCAAATGTCTTCCATTCGTGACTATCCCATCTATGTATGAGAGACTACGTGCATGTTATTTACTGTTCATTTCTTATTCAAGTTGGCGAGGTGTAAGTTGAGGTAGTTTTCGCTGTTGTTTCTAGCAGGTAGAATAAAATTGTAGAGGCTCCTTCATTCACTCAGCAACAAGTTCTAAATACACAATTCACAGCATCTTTACCTAACATATATCTTTATATGCTTACAATACTATCTAACTTAACACGCATCTTTATGTTTACAATATTATCTAACCTAACATATATCTTTATATGTTTACAATATTATCTATCATATATCTTTATATGTTTACAATACTATTTAACATAGGATATATCTTTATATGTTTACAATACTATTTAACACCTATATATGGTTACAATACTATTTAATCTATCATATATCTTTATATGTTTACAATACTATTTAACATAGCATATATCTTTATATGTTTACAATACTATTTAATCTAACACGTATCTTTATATGTTTACAATACTATTTAACCTAACATATCTTTATATGGTTACAATACTATTTAACATAGCATATATCTTTATATGTTTACAATACTATTTCATCTAACATGTATCTTTATATGTTTACAATACTATTTAACCTAACATATCTTTATATGGTTACAATACTATTTAACATAGCATATATCTTTATATGTTTACAATACTATTTAATCTAACACGTATCTTTATATGTTTACAATACTATTTAACCTAACATATCTTTATATGGTTACAATACTATTTAACATAGCATATATCTTTATATGTTTACAATACTATTTAATCTAACACATACCTTTATATGGTTACAATACTATTTAACATAGCATATATCTTTATATGTTTACAATACTATTTAATCTAACACATATTTTTATATGTTTACAATACTATTTAATCTAACACATACCTTTATATGGTTACAATACTATTTAACATAGCATATATCTTTATATGTTTACAATACTATTTAATCTAACATATATCTTTATATGGTTACAATACTATTTAACATAGCATATACCTTTATATGTTTACAATATCAAAAGACGAAATTCGAACACAAATGTCTTCTTGCAGGAAACACAAGCAGTTGCAACTGTCAAGGTAGACATTCCGGTAACAAATGTCACTGTAAAATGTCCTGAATTTGCGGAAATCCACTCTGAGGTAGAATGCCTGGTCTTTGTTCAAGAGGGAATATCAATGAAAGCCACTGTTGACTTAGGCGAGGGAGAAAAGAAAACCTACCCCATTACAGGTAAACAGGGGACATGTTATGTTTCGTCTTCACAACTTTTATTTTTCTCTGTAACAGAGAAAGAGCAGTTAATTGGAGTGTGTGTGTGTGTGTATGTATATATGTATGCATGTATGTGTGTATGTATGTGTGTGTGTATGTATGTATATATGTTTGTGTGTGTATGTATGTATGTGTGTGTGTATATGTATGTATATGTGTGTGTGTGTGTGTATATATGTTTGTGTGTGTGTATGTATGTATGTATGCATATATGTATGTATGTATGTATGTATGTATGTATGTATTGGATTCTCAGATGTTTGATTCCCGAACCAGATGATGTGTTATGTCCTTGAGCAAGACAATTTATTTCGCATTGCTCTTCCTGCCAGGAGTTTCGACAGTAGATAGTATAGCATCATCAATGAAAAGACTAAAGACCAATGGAAGCATTGTTTTGTTGGTTTGATTGGATGAGTTCCATCCCAGTAAGCAAAAGAGGAGAGCTTGTCAATCGATGATTGATTTCTTAAAGTCCTTTTTTTCTTTTTATAGATGCAACTGGCTTTTTTGCTGGACGAGATATTACTGCCTCAAAAATAATACTCTCAGACAGCGGCGCCATGACTTATTTCAACTTAAATTCTGAGTTCAAGTGGGACGGTGTGTTAGTTGGCTGGGAACTGGAAGGTTCCACTGCAGGACAAGTAAAATTATTGGTAGGTTTTGTTTTTTAAATAGATACTACTTTATTATTATAGAGCACTTTAGGGTGGTGGATTGGCAGTATCGGTAGAGGGTCAGACGCCATGCTTTGCAACATAGAGTTATGGCCCTTTATGATCTGAATTCAAATCATGCCGAGGTTAGCTTTGCCTTTCATCCTTACGGGGTTGATAAAATAAAGTACCAGCCACGCACTGGGGTCAGTTTAATCTACATTCCCCTCCCCCAAAATTGCTGGCCTTGTGCCTATATAAGAAACCATAATTAAAGAGCGCTTTATAAAATGTTTTGCAGGATTTACTTATGGCGCTTTACGTTCTTTTGATTTGAAAATTTAGAGAGAAAGATAGACGTGAAAACAAGGTTTCATCATTCATGTTCTGAGTTCAAATCTTTGTCTTTCATGCTTGTGAGGTCGATAGAATAAAGCACCAGTAACACACTGGGGTCAATTTATTCGACTTACTCCTCCCCCAAAATTGTTGGACTTGTGCCTAAATCAGAAGGCATTATTATTATTGTGGATTGGCAGTATTGGTGGAGGGTCGGATGCCATGCTTTGCAGCATAGTTACGTCCCTTTATGATCTGAGTTCAAATCCCGCCGAGGTTAACTTTGCCTTTCATCCTTACGAGGTCGATAAAATAAAATACCAGTAATGCACTGGGTAATTGCTGGCCTTGTGCCAAAATTAGAAACAATTATTATTATTGTGTACAAAGGCAGTTGGTTGGCAGTTTCAGTAGAGGGTCGGACGCCATGCTTTGCAGCACAGAGTTACCGTCCTTTACGGTCAGAGTTCAAATCCCGCCGAGGTTAACTTTGCCTTTCATCCTTACGAGGTCGATAAAATAAAATACCAGTAATGCACTGGGATAATTGCTGGCCTTGTGCCAAAAGTAGAAACAATTATTATTATTTTGTGCATTATGGAACTTAGTGCATTCTATATATATGCAATGTTGTTATTATGCCAACATTGTAAAATACCAACATAAACGAGGTGGTGCAGGTCTATATCCGCAAAGGTGTCAGAGAAACACAAAATGATCAAAGCTAATCGTTCCGATACTGTAGTCAAAGTCCACAAAGAAATGTCTTCTAATTTCAAAAGTTAAGTGTGATGGAGAGATGTGTGGCTATGCCATATAGCCACACATCTCTCCATATCACTTAACATTTGAAAATCATACAACTCTGAAACCGATAAAGTTATTGTAAATAAATCTTCTTAAAGGACTTCAATATATTTTCAAATTCCTTTGATATATATATATATATATATATAAATATCAAGATTATACCAATTTTAAGCTAGTAAGACCATTATTCAGCAGAGTACTTGATACTTGGAATAGTGGAGTGTAAATCTCATCTGGAATTTGCTGTCGAAACAGTAAGAGCTCCGCTGTCAAGTCCTGACTACCTATTCCACCCTGCCCGTCGCTTCAATCTATCTAATTTCTCATTCTTTCTTCTGATGAAGGACTAACATCCAAAACGTTAAGACCTTCTTCCTTCTATTTCAAGCGTTAACCTAATATATTCTTTCCGTATACTGTACCGATTGTATTGTTATTTCTGTTTACCTTTGAATAAATAAAATATATATATATATATATATATATATATATATATATATATATATATATACATATATATATACATATACACAAATATATATATATATATATATATATATATATACATATATATATATATACATATACACAAATATATATATAAATATATATATATATATACATATATACATATACACAAATATATATATATACATATATACATATACACAAATATATATATATATATATATACATATATATACATATATACATATACACAAATATATATATATATATATATATATATATATATATATATATATATATATATATATATATATATATATATATATATATATATATATATATATATATATATATATATATATATATATATATATATATATATATATATATATATATATATATATATATATATATGGAGGCACATGGCTTAGTGGTTAGAGCATTGGCCTTGCAATCGAAAGGTTGTGAGTTCAATTCTCAGACCGGGTGATGTGTTGTTTCCTTGAGTAAGACACTTTATTTCACATTGCTCCAGTTTACTCAGCTGTAGAAATGAGACTGGTGTCCCTATCATTCCACTGCAAAGTGGTCGTGGAGGTACCACAGCAAAAAAGCACCCAGCTCTCACTGTAAATGAGGTTGGTGTTAGGAAGGGCATCCAGCTGTAGAAATCAAGCCAGAATCAGTTTCCATCCCACCCTTGCAAGCAGGGAAAAGCGGACGTGAAATGATGATGATGGTATATATATATATATATATATATATATATGTGCCAGGGCTTGATTGCAGGTGTGCCTTATTGTAAAAATATAAATATATTTCTGTTCAACTAACACCGATATTTATTTCCATCAATATTAAAGGTCCTGAGTCCTGTATGTTCTGACTCTTATTGTTACACCAGTCGAGATTGTGGTCAGTGTGTTACAGGAATGGCAGAGAACTGCGATTCTAGCATATATTGTAGCGCGACAAATTTATGTAACAATGCTAAAGTCACAAGCAGGCCAACATCACCTCAGTCAAATTTGGAGTATGAAGTGGTCTTTGCTGTGGTAGTAAATATCGAACTTGGATACAACTACATTAAACTAAATCAATCAATAGAGGTAAGCTCTTGTCTATTCACATGGTTTGTAATATACTCAGCTACACTCAGGTCTCAAATAATCGCTCCCCCTTCCACCTGTATATTAATTTTTCAGGACACTCCCCCACCTCGCTCTTATTCCACCCCTACCTGCTTATTAAATTTTGCTAATTTTTTTACCAGTGAAATATTATTTTAAGTAGTATCATTCATGCAACAATTTTCTTTAAAAAACATTATACATGACAAAAAAAAGTACATTACTAGAAATATCATACATTATAAAATAAATAGGATGGGTTGGGGTCTCAATATGTAAACTAAATGACCAATTTTGGTTTTTAAAAAAAATCATCAGAGAGAACTTTGAAAAATTACCGATTTTTCACATCACCCTCGTTTATTCCACCTCACCTCCCACTTATTTCATCGTCACCTATTATTTGGGACCTGCGAGTACATCAAAATGGATCAAGAAAAAGAGGTAATCTCTTGTCTAGTCACATGCTTCCTAATATATTCAACTCACAAGAGATATCATTGCATTAATTTGTTTTTCTTTTGAAAGCGGCTAGTTTAGTGGTTAGAGTGTTCGGTTCTAGAATATAAGATCGAAAGTTCGATTCCCGTGCCTCACATTTTTGAGCATTTTATCAGATGATGACAATGCTCAAACATGAGTTTGTGGCCATCATGTGTGTGTGTGTGTGTGTGTGTGTGTGTGTGTGTGTGTTATGTATGTTATGTACCATATTATTTATGTTTATATTGTTTGTTTTATTCAAGATTAAAACTGGTTACATCATTGGATGCGAGAATATAAATGGGGCCATTTCTGCAACCTCATTTGGTAATGTAGACAGTTATATAATGAGTACGACAAACTTAGGAGCCAAACATCTTGTTTCATCTATGACTACTAGTAGTGGTGGCTTTTTATTGAAAGGGATTGCTTCTCGTACTTCAGTAATTTCCTTAGTTCATACTTACTTTGATTCCAAGGAAGTTTATATAGAAGTTGTAATTACTGGGAAACAAAACACAGAAACTGCCAGAACACATTTTAGTGTACAAGAAAGAATTAACCAGATTATTATCAATACAACTGAATTTAAAAAGCTGCAAGTTGTAGAGACGTTTGAAATTCTACGACACAAAGGTAAGTATCATAAAGATATTTAATTTAGGCAGAAAGCTAACAATTCATGAAGTGTGGGGAGGAGGAGAGGGAGAATTTATTTACATTGACTTTATATTATTGATAAAGTTGACCATAGAGGGATTTGAGCTCTGAAGGTAAAAAAAAGTATCAAATACCACAAAGCATGTTGTCCGACCCTCTACCGATTCTGCTAAGCCACCACACTAATAGGTTTGCTTAATAATTGCTTCCACTTGGCATAAGTTCAGAATTTGAAGGGAAGGAGAAAATCAATTAAATCAACCTCACTGTGTTACTGGTACTTTATTTTATTGACTCTATAAGGATGAAAGGCAAAGCTAACCTCAGCAGGTTTAAAAAATGCTGTTATCAATAAGAGGAGTTGAAATTAATGCATGCTAGATTTCACAGGTCTAGCATCACTCCTTCATAAACAAAATATTAGGAAAATAATAACAATTATAAGGGAAAAACTATATTAGTTAAAAGAAGAGTTATTTCTGAAGGTTCGAATTCCCCAAATATATTTTTGTATATATATGCATTCATTTGTTTAGGGCTAAGCTTGGTGTGGTCTCTAGTTCATCGTGTGGTCTGTTGTACTAAAGTGAGGTCCAAAGTAACTGGGCTGTATTCAACTGATTGTATTCAATAAAGAATGGAGGGGAAAATTGATTAACTTTCTAGCCAATGACCAAGCACTCTAGGTCATGAACAAGTTAGTCTGAACAGCTCTTCGCTCCAAGCGCCACATGTTCCAGGCTGATGGACTAAAACACTCCACCAACACCTGCAAATCAATGAAGAAATGGACATAGGTATTAAGTTACAAATTCCATGTTATCTCCTTGGAGTTATAACTAACAAGTTGAAATCAGAAATTCGTTGCTTAAACTTTAATTTGTACTAATAATAAATATTTGCTCTACGGGTTTATATATACAATCCTTATCAAGCCCTCTTCAGATTTTGGCCTTTGTATTTATTATTACTATATATATATATATATGTAAAGTTATGTTGGTGCCGCGCCATAGGCCGAAACAAATGAGATCGTGTAGGTGTCACGACAAAAAAAAACACAGTCCACGCTGTAATGTGGCCGTGTAGGCAACACGGTAAAAACCTCCCAGACCCACACTGTAAATGTGGTTGGTGTTAGGAAGGGCATCCAACTGTAGAAAACCTGCCAGACAGTCCTATGCGAGCAAGACAATCACTCTTGCCTCAAGTGGGACTACCCCCGTCCAAACCCATGCAAGCGTGGAACACGGACGTTAAACGTTGATGATGATGATGATATATATTAGAATATAAATATTAATAAAATAGATGTTCTTTTGATCAATTACATTTTATTATACATATTTTGGATGTACAACAGTACATCCTCATCAGACAAAATATAATAATACATGACATACCCTGAGATGTTAAATGGTTAAGATTTAATCAAGGTAGTGTTTAACCTAAGAGAAAATTTTACATTTATACCCTAATAATGAGAAAATGCGAAAACGTAATAAATTCAATAGAGAATGTGTGAGTAAGAAAAACGTTGCTTAATGTACCAGTTATATAGATTTTAATATGTATGATACTACAATTTATCTAGGAAAGCATTTCATGAATTATAACAGTCTGTGAGAACCAATCTACTGTAAAACTCACTCTTTGATATACTCATTGAATTTTGTTTAACTCTTCAATATATATATATACATATATAATATTTATTTTTATAATATTTATTATTACTATATATATATATATAGTTAGGGAAGCAGAAATTTGTTTATTGTGATCCAGTTCGTGGTTAAGAAAGCCAGTTTCATGGACGGTTTCAACGTACGGTTAGGGGTAACTCCACAAGTTTGTAAGAATTCTGTTCAATCTTAGAGTATAAAGTATAAAAGAGAAAACACAGGTAAGCATTAAGAGAACGATTTTACCCATTGTGAAAATTTGGACGTGAACAACAATTATAATTGAGTGGCTGCTATTTGCAGTATAGCAATATAAGGTTGCACTTACCAAATACTTGGATAAAATTCTTCTCTTAATGCTTACCTGTGTTTTCTCTTTTATATTATATATATATATATATATATATATTATTTCTGAAGACGGCGTATATATGTGTTTGGTATGTATATTTAATCTTGATAATTTGTATAATTTTGTATAATTTTGTACATAGATCTGTTGAATATGCATACCAATTATAACACATATATATCCTAGAAACGATCGTTAAATAATGAACTTTTTTTGTTTAATATAAGGAATTGTTTATTCATTATTTGTTTAATATTTTATCTTGACTCTGTATACCGTTTATCTTTCACCGAAAGTCGTTTTTCATTACATCTCTTCTTTCCATGATATCCGGAATACATTGAGTTCTTCATACGGATTGGACACTACCGTAAACTCTTGGTAGATTTATCTACATATATATATATATATATATATATATATATATATATACATACATATATACATATAATACAGAAGACCCGACCCCCCATGGGTACAAGCCGAAGCCGAAGCATATAGACAATATGCCCCCCCCCCCCCACTGCAAAGTGGTCGTGGAAGCGGCACGGAAAAAAAGCACCCAGCACTCACTGTAAATGAGGTTGGTGTTAGGAAGGGCATCCAGTTGTAGAAATCAAGCCAGAATCAGTTCCCGGATGAGCAAGACATGGTCAGCCGACCGGACACTGCCCACAACAGGACAACCCGTCTAACCCATGCTAGCGTGGAAGAATGGACGTAAAACGGTGGTGATGATGATGAGGATGATATATATTATATTAGATAGTGAAATAGAGCTTCTGCTGTATTTTTTAATAAGTAAATTAGTCTAATAGTTGGAGTTATAAAAACCCCCAGATTGGAAAAAGGATGAGCATTGACATACATGGGACACGAACCCACATCTTTGACTACCATGACCACTGTGTTACCCTTGCACCAACTATTAAGCTAATTTACTTAGTCAAAAATAAGGCGGAAGCTCTATTTCACTATCTAATTTTCAAATTCTCTGCTGTTTGTAAACAAAGTTAATTTTCAAAACAATGCTAAGTTCTGTATCTTATATACATATATGTAGTGGATAAAATGTGATTCTTTTGATAGGTGTTTGATGAAAAGAATAATGCTGCCATGATTGTGATGTTGACAATGTTTATTTTACAAAAACAATATGTGACAGAATTTATCACTACATTAATTTGCTGGCTAACTACTTCGAACTAGTGTGCATGCATGTATCAACACAACGATACAATATAAGTGATTCCACAAGAAGACGGAAGAATAGATGAAACTTACTATGTGTGTGTATGTCTATTCTTAGAATATGTTATTCATCTCAAGGACTGCTACTTCATGTCTGGTGTGTCTGTGGTCGAGAAGGTGAGAACCAGTGAGGCCAGGAGAGAGAGAGATAGAGTGAAAGGTCTGCTACATCGTTAACCTTAACACGGACTGCTTGCTTTGGTCTCTTTGGCGTTCGATTCCTGAAGCCCTTGTATTTATAATAGTGCTATAGTGAGAAGGATGTGTATATGAGGTTGATTTATGATCAGCCATGTGGTTATCGTCTCCCAGGAAGCTGGGGTCACAGGTCAAGTGGAATGTACGTTTATCATCGTTGTCTTGACAGGACAATGGTGAGAACCTTCCAATAATGGGTGGTCCCAGAGGCGAGAAACCTCAGATTCGGTTTCGAATCTTCGCCGGTAAAATATAGGAGTATTCTGTTATATATATTTTGCTCTTAACGAGTTGGATACCTAAGTATATTTGTGAGCGAATAATAATAATAATAATAATAATAATAATAATAATAATAATAATAATAATAATGATTTCTTTATTAACCACAAGGGTTTACATAAAGTAGACATTAATAATAATAATAATAATAATTGGAGTGGCAGTATCAGTGGAGGGTCGGATGCCATGCTTTGCAGTACAGAGTTATGGCCCTTTACGTTCTGAATTCAAATCCCACCGAGGTTAACTTTGCCTTTCATCCTTAAGGAGTCGATAAAATAAAGTACCAGAAATGCACTGGGATAATTGCTGGCCTTGTGCCAAAAGTGGAAACGATTATTAATATTAGATATATTTGGTTTGTTTACATATAAACAGCCTCATAAAATACCATGAGGTCGAGATGATGACATCAGCCTTTTGTTCCAGCAGTAGCTTAGAGAAAACAATTGACAATTGTTAATTTTTTCAGAGTGTCTTGTTCCTTGTCAAGATTGTGTAATCTATCGTCTCTGCTATCTGCTGGAACTGCTGAGAATACATAGTATTCTCAAATGTATTCATCGGTTGATTAGCCTCAATTACATAACGAGCGATTTTACGGCTGTCTTTTCTGAAAATTAAAAAAAAAAAAATTTGTTTTCGCTCTTAATGTGGTGAAATACCTAAGTGTATTTGTGAATGAATAATAATATTATTAATATTATATGTATTATATATATAATATTCTGCTGAACGCTGCCAGATGGCGTTAGTCGCTGGTGTTTTGGTATAGCTCTCTAAATGTTTATTTATAAACATACCGTATTTCTTCCGAAATACGAAATTCCAATATATATCTGTGTACAACTATGCCTGAAGCTAAATTGTAATTCTATTACATTAATAATATATGGCAGTATCGGTAGAGAGTCGGACACCATGCTTTCCAGCATAGTTACGTCCCTTTACGATCTGAGTTCAAATCCCGCCGAGGTTGACTTTGCCTTTCATCCTTACGGGGTCGATAAAATAAAGTACCAGTAATGCACTGGGTAATTGCTGGCCTTGTGCCTAAAGTAGAAACAATTAATAATATATGTATGCATGTATGTATATATATATGTATGTATGTATGTATATATGTATATGTGTATATATATATATATATATATGTGTATGCATGTTTGTATGTATATATATATATATATATATGCATGTATGCTTGTATGTATGTGTGTGTATATGTGTATATATATATATATATCATCATCATCATCATCATCGTTTAGCGTCCATCTTCCACGCTAGCATGGGTTTGGACGGGAATTTTCCCACTTGAGGCAAGATTCGTTGTCTTGCTTGTATAGGACTGTCTGGCGGGTTTTCTACGGCTGGATGCCCTTCCTAACACCAACCACGTCTACAGTGTGGACTGGGAGGTTTTTACCGTGTTACCTACACGGCCACATTACAGCGTGGACTGTGTTTTTTTTTGTTGTGACACCTACACGCCCTCATTTGTTTCGGACTGGATGCTGTGGTACCAACATAACTTTACATTGGAAGGGGTGGTGTGGATGGGGTGGGGGTAGTGGGGCCGGGGTGTATTTTTATATATGTGTATGCATGTATGAATGTATATATATATGTATGTATGTATGCTTGATGATATGTATGTATATATATATGTATGTATGTATGCTTGATGGTATGTGTGTGTATATGTGTGTATATATATATGTATGCATGTATGTTTGAATATATATATATGTATGTATGTATGCTTGTATGTATGTGTGTGTATATGTGTATATATATCTATATCTATATATATATATATATATATATATAAATCTTTGTATATGTATAATAAAGCCAAAACAATGCAGGTATGGACATAGAATAAAGAATGCAAATGCAAAAGATATTGTTGACAATTAGTCTTTTACCTTAGATTTATTTAAATGTCCTTAATTTTCGAGATATCTCTTCTTCAGAGCGAAGTAAAGTTGTCAACCAGTGTTCTAAATAGCTTGCCAAGTCATATATATATATATATATATATATATATATGTATGTATGTATGCTTGTATGTATGTGTGTGTATATGTGTATATATATATATATATATATATATATATATATATATATATATATATATATGCATGTATGTATGAATTTGTAACATTTTTTCTTTGGTTTGTTTCTTTATAGGAGCTAACTGGACAAATTATGAATGGAATTTCGGTGATGGAGTTTTAGAAAATACCACAGAATTGAGTATTAATCATACTTATACAAAAGTGGGTACTTACAACGTCACAATATCCGCGTGGAACAATCTGAATAGGAAAGAAAACTTTACATTAGTTTATATAGAAGAGGCTATCACGGATCTAAAAATAGAAAACAAACTGGTGTCTACGACAGAGACTGCTGTTTTTCATATTAGTATATCTAGCGGTACCAACTTCACATGTTTATTCAACTTTGGAGACAATTCTGAGACCCAACTTGACACCACGGGTTTTGTTACAAATACGACTTTATCACATAGTTATCCACAATACAACATTTATACTGTTTCTATTAATTGTTCTAACAATGTTTCACAAGCATTATATTCTTTCAAGCAACATGTTATTGAAACCATCTCTGAATTGAAACTTATCGAAGAGGGAGCACTTACAGGTCAGGAAAAAGCACTAAATTTTTCAATTGCTACCGGAAGTGATGTTTCATTTAATTTAACTTTAAATGGGAACGAATGTGACTTCACTTTCAACCCTACTACAAAAATTGGTTCGACAGTAACATTATTTAAATGGGAAACCATTGGGTTAAATGATGTGGTCATTGTGGCAATAAATTCCGTTTCGAGTGCCACAGAAACGTTCCAATTTGGAGTTGAAACAGAAATAACAGGAGCTATATCAAATGTATTCGGTGGTGAAAAAATAAATGTAAGCGGAACTGTGATGTTTGAAGTAAAAATGGATAGTGGATCAAACGTGCTAATTGAATGGGATTTTGATGATGGGAATACATATAATACTCTATGGAATAATGTAACTCAGAGAATAAATCACACTTTCAATTATGCTGGTAACTATAGTGTGTCAGTAAACGTTTCCAACAAACAAAAAAAGCTAGAATTTACACACAATCTGTTAGTTTTAGCTCCTATTGAAAATTTGACACTGGAATGTGATAGTCCTGTCATATTTACACCTCCTGGCATTGTCAATTTCAAATTTGTCTTAGACAGTCATCAAGTTCCCACCGCTGCCACATTAGACATTAAGTATGGAGATGGGAATTCAGAGACCTATATCAAATTTGATGTGAACAAAACATATCAATATGCCTATGAAGATATTGGCAATTTCAGTGTAAAGGCAATAGTTAAAAACGAATTAAGTGTTGCATACCTCGCAACAAAAGTAGATGTTTTAGAAGCGCTTGAAGATCTCACCCTTAAAGTTGAACCACCTTATGCTGTGTTAAACGAACCTGTAGTTATTTCTGCATTTCTGTATCGAGGAGGCAACAAAAGAGTGAATATTACATGGGATTTGGGTGACGGTATCATCATTACGACTAACAGGATTGGTAAGTAAAGATTTTCACTGCATACTTCTATATTTATTTATTTGTAAGACTAGTAAGACTGAGTAAGTTTGTCCTGAAAGGTCTTCTTAAGACAAAAGAAAGTTTTAGAATAAAACTCTCTTCCTTTCTGTTAGCGGATGAAAGTTACTCTGCAATTAATTATACTATGTTTTGTGGGTTTATACTCCCTGCTATTAAACTATGGCATTTTCACCCAGAAAGTTTCCCTTCTGAGGTCCAACTTCGGGCAAGGTTGTTTGTGAAAGACCAGCAGTCGTCCCTGCATACCAGTCTCTGCTCTCCATGCCACGCCACCGATGTTGTCCAAAGGAAAGGCAATGGCCAATAGAGCTTGGCACCAGTGACATTGCAACTCATTTCTGCAGCTGAGTAAACTGGAACAATTTAAAATAAAGTGTCTTGTTGAAGGACACAACACACTGCCCGATCCGGGAATTGAACTTACAACTTCACGATTGCAAGCCCAATGCTCTAACCAATAAAACATGCACCTTCATTAATACAAGTACTAACGATTTAACCCTTTAGCATTCACATTATTTTATATATACAATTATATTTTCATGGTAAAGGCTTTACCTCACATAATATTGAATCTATGAGATTTTGAAAGTATTTAACATCAGTTTCAGCAACCAGTTACAGCCAGCTTTAACAGAAAGTGGTAGAGAATTCTGGCCGGTTTTGGCTGGTTTGAACATTAAAGGGTTAATAAACTATGTATTGATTCTTTTATTGCGAAAACCTTGTGTAATGCCTGCTCATAAATAGCCATTGCACTAATTCCTCATGTTACTTGTTTCTTACACAGGTAGCAGTCCTGATATTCCAGATACTTTAAATCACACTTATACAGCTGTAGGTACCTACTTAGTACGGGTGTCAGTGAAAAACATCTTGGAAGAAGTCACTATTACCCATACAATAATTTGTGAAGAAGCTGTTGTTTCGGGAATAGTGACAACAAATGCACCAAGACACTTTTCAGGTAATGGAGATATGGAGATACCGTTAAATCACACACGTTAAATCACACCGTTAAATCACACACGTTAAATCACACCGTTAAATCACACACTTACGTATATATGATGGAATATGTGTACATACATACATAAATACACACACACACATATATGTATTATATATAGTAGTATTATGAAGCGTTGAGCAAATTATGAATTTCGAATGCATGTTTGTTTAAAATTAACTGTTTCAACGTAGTTTTTTTTTTACTGTGATAAATAGTTAAGAAATAAAAACTATGTGAAAGATAAAGATCAAATACTTGTACTCCTCCTCTTCCTTTTTCTCTTCATTTTTTCCCTCCTCCCCATCCTTCTCCCCTCTTTTCTTCCTCCCATCCTTCCAGTCCAAACCCCCTCACATTATGAAGGACTGACTCATTTTTAATATCTAATATCTAATATCTAATATCTAATATCTAATATCTAATATCTATTCTCTAATATCTAATGATGTTATTTTTTAGCTCCCCAGGTCTATGTCTTGTTTTCTATGACTTATCCTCATACGCCACCAAGTAATTCCTATATGTGTTGGTTTAACAACACCAATGCTGACGAAGAATCTAAGTGTTGTGATAATCCTGAAAAAGCAACAAACAAAACTGTACTACGCCTCACTGACTCCAGTGCTATCACATACTATAAGGCTGGAATCTACACAGCTAAATTAGTAACATGTAATTTAGTATCAAGGAAAGAAGTCTCTTTTAAAGTAAGCATCATATATTTTCTTTAAGCACTCACCAGGTAATGTAGATTGGGGTATGTTGACTGGGGTTTGTATCTGGGTTAATGTATCTGGCGTCTGTTGACTGGGGTATATAGAATTGAGTATGTTGACTCGGGTATGTAAACTGGGGTATGTTTACTGGGATATGTAGACTCGGGTATGTAAACTGGGGTATGTTTACTGGGATATGTAGACTGGGGTATGTAAACTGGGGTATGTATACTGGGGTATGTTGACTGCAGTATGTAGAGTGAGGTGTGTGGATTAGGGTGTGTAAATTGTGGTGTGTTGTCTGGGGTGTGTAGACTGGGATGTGTAGACTGGGGTATGTGGGCTGTGGTATGTGGACTTTTTGAAATTAGGCATGCCATTCAGATAACGAAACAGGCTGCACTTGGCCTATGGCTAGTCCAGTTGATCGTCGAATAAATACAACTGCTTTAAATGTAATTTAGATAATCATCAGCCCTGATATAGGAAAAACAGCAATAGAGTCTTGTGAGATTTGAACTCTGAATAAAAAAAATGGAACTGTAGTGCTACATATCAGTTTGATCATCCTCATCAAACTCAATCTAATAAATTATATTTATTTGAACATTTTCAGGTTGTAGTAGCTGAAAATTTAATTGATATCCACGTAGACGTTAAGTACCAGCCTGACCTACCGCTCAATTCACCAGACAAGCCAGCAGTGTCAAATAAACTACCAGTTGACCTTCCTGCTAAATTCTACATTTCTGCGAATGGTATGTATTGGAATTAAGACAACATATTGCTCTTACATTAGATATGTGAAGTATATAGTTTTTATATATCGCTCAGTTTAGGAGAAAGTGCTATGTACTGACCATGACACTTTTCAGGACCCCAGAGAAAGGGAGGGAGGCAGGAATGTGTGCAAGGGAGGGAGGAAGGAAAGCATCACCAGACCTGGGGTAACCTGGCCTAAAAATAATTGTTTCTACTTTTGACACAATGCCAGCAATTACCCAGTGCATTACTGGTACTTTATTTTATCGACCCCGTAAGGATGAAAGTCAAAGTTAACCTCGGCGGGATTTGAACTCAGACCACAAAGGGCCGTAACTCTTTGCTGCAAAGCATGGCGTCCGACCCTCTACCGCTACTGCCAATCCACCTGGCTTAAAAATAATTGTTTCTACTTTAGGCACAAGGCCAGCAATTACCCAGTACATTATTGGTACTTTATTTTATCGACCCCGTAAGGATGAAAGGCAAAGTCAACCTCGGCGGGATTTGAACTCAGATCGTAAAGGGACATAACTATGCTGGAAAGCATGGCGTCCGACCCTCTACCGATACTGCCAATCCACCGCCCTTAAAAATAATGGCAGCAGAGAAGACTCCACTAAAGGTCATGTGGTGTACAGGATTAGGTCAACCACCCATGTAGGACCTGATTGGACTTGAACTCTCACGCAAGGAACTGGGACAAACACAATAATGTATCCCACACAACATTTTAATGGCTCTGACCACTGCCTTTCAAAACAAAACATTATATATTGTAGAAATAACGACCAGACACAATACATCTTTCTTCAATTTCAAACATTTCATATTTTCCTCGATTTTGAATTCCTATAATTTTTATTTCATTTTAAAGGAACCATTGACATTTTAAAGATAATGTTAACACACAGTGATGGTTCATCAACCAGTTGTCAGAATACTTCAAGTCCTGTCACCTGCATTTTGCCAAAGGTAAGTAGCTTAATTAATTAGTAGTCCATTAGTTATTACATTTTAAGCATTATTATCATTGTTATTATCTCACCAGGTCTTGGGGTACGTGGCTCACACTGCTGTTAATGTATGCGGTCCACATTGACATTGAGGTACGTGGTCCATAACGTCCTTGAGGTACATGGCCCACAGTGCTGTTGAGGTACATGGCCCACAGTGCTGTTGAGGTACATGGCCCACAACGTCATTGAGGTATGCGGCCCACAGTGATGTTGACGTATGCGGCCCACAGTGCTGTTGACGTATACAGCCCACAGCACCGTTGAGGTGCGTGGCCCACAGCACAGTTGAAATATGCATCCCACACTGCTGTTGAGGTATGCGGTCCACAACGCTGTTGAGGTACATGGCCCACAACGCCGTTGAGATACGTGGGCCCACAGTACTGTTAAGGTATACAGCCCACAGTGATGGTACACAGGCAAGAGTGCCGTTGGGCTTCGTCGCCCACAGTGAGGTACATGACCTACAGCGCCATTGAGGTACGCGTGATTGCAAATATTTACTCGAAATTATTAAAATTGTTAGTACTCAAAATTTAACATTGAGAAATATTTGCTTGTCACATATTTACTAATATAATGTAATATTTTCTTTTATAGCCAGGAGACTATGACGTATATATTTCTGCTCAAAACCCGCTCCCGTCTACTGCAAATCAATCGATGCAAATTAGTGTCTTTCACAGAGTTAAAGGTGTGTTGCTAAGTCTACCTGAGCAGAACAGATTAAATGAAGAAACCATTATAAAGGCTAGTCTACAAACTGTTTCAAACCAGGCATGTTTGGTAGTCAATTTCGATGATGGAACATTACCTTATGTCTACGGTGCTCCTGAAGCATGCCCAGAACAGTATAAAACTATGGCAAATGATCCCATCCAAACTGAAATGTATTGGAACCACAGCTTCACTAATTCAGGAACTTTCAAAGTCAACGCTTTTTTGACAGATATGTTTGCAAATTTCACATCTGAGAAATCAATTGTCATCTCTGGTACAAATTGTAGCCGTCCAAAGTTACTTTTGCGAGAAGTTAGCAGCAGCTTCATGGAACCTTTTGTTGGTAAAAGAAATAAGTTGGTACGGTTCCTGACCAAGACGACAATAGTTTGTGGACACACTTTAAAGAATATTAAGTTATGGACTGTATATCGCGCAGATCCAAATAGTGGAGAAATAAGTGAACAAATAACCCTGGTTGATAATCCTACAGTAAATTTTGCTGAATTAGCAATACAACCTAATACATTAGATGTAGGGTTTTATAAAATAACTTATAGTGTAACAATGGATCCATTAGAATTCCAAAATTCTGAAATCTTTCAGACAGTTGTTATCACATATTTGAAGATAATAAGTTCTGACCTAGTTATAATGATTGAAGAAGGAGGGGCATCAGAAAGACTGTGGGGTATTAATACAATATTGACACTTTCACCAATCAATTATTCCTATGATCCAGATGTTCCAAGAGATGGCGATCAGGTAAGATGATAATGTCTCCACAGATAATCTCTTTTATTTTCTCTCACAATAACTTTCCAGTTACATGTAGTTGCAATTTCACTTTCAACTTAGTCACATCTTATTCATCTTTACAATCCTTACAATAATACTTCTTCAGTCATACATTACTTATCATAACCCCCACCCCAAACTGCTCATTTATTTATTTATTTATTTTACTTTATGAGAGAAAGAATGGCAGTGCCACTGGGTGAAAGTAGTAGAAGACAGGATGGAAGAAACTTTAGTTTGGAGTTTTGGTCTTATTGATTGCAATAAAGTGCTCTCAGCTAAAACTATTGCTAACCCTGACAAGCTATTAATATTCCTAATAATTGTTTCTACTTTAGGCACAAGTACATTACCCAGTACATTACTGGTACTTTATTTTATCAACCCCGTAAGGATGAAAGGCAAAGTTAACCTCGGCGGGATTTGAACTCAGACTGTAAAGGGACATAACTATGCTAGAAAGCATGGCGTCCAACCCTCTACCAATACTGCCAATTCCCGCCATTAATATTCCTAATAATAACAGGTATAGTGTACCTGTAACATAGGTATTGTAACAGGTGTAGTGTACCTGTAACATAGATATAGTAACAGGTGTAGTGTACCTGTAATATAGATATAGTAACAGGTGTAGTGTAACATAGGTATAATAACCTAGAATCACATGAGTGTGAAGTGAATGATTTAACCACAAGGTCCTGTCAGTGTCTTCTGTTAAACTGTTCCAGAAGAGATTCACCTTTTAATTAGTATTCTGACAATCCTTCCTTTTCTCAAATAATTTTGTAGATTCCACCACAAGAGTTTAATTATATATATATATATATCATCATCATCATCAATATATATATATCATCATCATCATCATCATCATTTTACGTCCGCTTTTCCCTGCTTGCAAGGGTGGGACGGGTCTTATTCAGCACAGCATCTCTCCACTCGTCACGGTCCCTCGTCATCTCCACCGTGAGCTTCAATGATCTGAGGTCTGTTCTCACCACCTCCGCCCATGTTTTTCGTGGTCTACCTCTACCACGTCTTCCTTCAACTGGCATATATATATATACATATATATATATATATATATATATATATATGTGTCTTCCGCTTCTAGTGTGTCCATGTAGGGGCTCCCACAGGAGCACTGAGTGCAATGTCAACTCTGGATGTCGGTGAGCATGTCCAGCCAACCTCAGTCTCCTCTGTGTCACTTTTGAGCTGACTTTTGGGATGCTCCCATACAGCTCTGAGTTTTTCATCCTCAGTGTATACTGATTAATGTTCAGAGCCATCCTCAGCATTCTCATGTAGCACCCATCCACCATCTGAGTGAGTTTCTTGGTCAGTGTCCAAGTCTCAGACCCAAACAGCAGCACAGACTCCACTACAGCAATGAAGGTTAACGTATGTTGATGCCCTAAGGACAGACACTGGTCTGTTGGAGATGTAGGACATGGCAGCGATAATGAGGGACAGAGACCGCTGGAGAGAACTCGTCCATGGATCTCGGGAATTTTACCCGCCTTAGATAGATAGATAGATATATATATGTATGTGTGTATAGATATGATTAAACTTCTATTTCTCTTTATTGTAAGATTTGGGAATTCTTATTTTTTTAGGAATTTACAAGTTTCACGTGGTATTGTAAAGGATACAAACAAAGATACAGTGATGCTGGTGAAAATATGGTGGGTCCACCAGGTGTTCATTCCAATAAAGGTGGATGCTTTGGAAACGGTCCTGGAAAAATTAACTTTAACACCGGAGTTATAACATTTAGTACGGAATGGATGAAAGTAAACGAGTCATATGATTTCTTATTGGTTGTCGAAAAAGGAAATCGAAAATCAAATTCAACATTACGTGTGCAAATAGTGGAAGGGATCCCAGGCACTGCATTGATTGAGTGAGTATAGATCTTTTTCTTCTCTTGTCTAACAAATTCTTCGGTATTGACTTAGCAATTGTAAACGTTAAGATTACGTTGTATTAAATTCATCATCATCATCATCATCATCATCATCATCATCATCATCATCATTTTACGTCCGCTTTTCCCTGCTTGCAAGGGTGGGACGGGTCTTATTCAGCACAGCATCTCTCCACTTGTCACGGTCCTTTGTCATCTCCACCGTGAGCTTCAGCGATCTGAGGTCTGTTCTCACCACCTCCGCCCATGTTTTTCGTGGTCTACCTCTAAATTGTTTATAGATATAGCTGTGACTGTCAGAAGACGCAGCTATGGTCTGACCTCTTGCTGTTTTGACAGCTAATTCCAGACCAATTTAATAGTAGTTCAATCCTCATGTGTGTGTGTGTAGCAGCCAATGACAACTTCTTTTTTTGTCTTTAATGGCCTTCACCCTGTTTTATGAGTTATTTTATAGCATCTTTGTGCACAAGCACACAATTCTTTATATTAACTATATAAATATTATTTAATTGTGAGAAAAAGCAGAAGTGTGAAATAAAGTTATCTTTACTTGAGCAAATATCTACTAATATAAGAGCTATGTCCGTAACGCAGTAGAGATGACTGAGGAAGGAAGGGGTGATTACGTCGACTGAGGAAGAAAGGGGTGATGACGTTGACTGAGGAAGGAGGGTGGCAGCTTCTAATATCGTTACACCTGTGTGTATGTGTAGTGTATATGTATAGTGAATTGGCTACACATATTTGCTGTTATGATTATGTGTCTGTGTATATGTGGATTTGTGTAAATTAGATTTATATATAATATCTGTGTGAGTGTATATGTGTTTGTGTGTGTATATTTAGAAAGATACATAGATAATAGAATTACAAACACACACAAATCTACATATACATATATATAAACAGACGCAGTTAGAAAAAATAATTATTACATACATACACATCTACATGATATCTGAGGAAGGAGGGGGCATTACAATTAGCCGTCATTTTTGACGGCATGGGGCCGGCTAGTATTTAATAAAGATCTAAACTAACTTCATAGGTGTTCACCGGGTCTTTGTTCACTATCACCAACGGGCCAAGTTGTCAACCCATCAGCAAGAATTGGACTGACATCTTATTGCAGTAAAGGCTGCCAAGCTGACGAGAAAAAGTATTCCTACAAATGGGAATTTTTCTACTTCCAATATCGTTGGGATTGGCGCAAGATTGAAAACATCACAGAATATGCAACAGGTAAGATGTGTCAAGTAATTACAAAGGTGAGAATGTTCAATTTAATTCTTGATATTGTGCTAAGAACCCTTAAATAGAGATATGCTCCCGAAATGTTGTTTCTACTCTCCAGTTCCAATTTTCGATTATATAAAGTTCATTTACTTCATTTACTTCTGCACAGAATGCATTTAGAAATCCCATGTTTATACCCCCCCCCATCCTCCACACACATTCACACACACAAAGACATACACTCACACACACAAAGACACACACACACACACACATAGATATATATATTTGAAAATACAGCTATGAATCAGTAATGGTTTTAAATCAACTTTATTGAAACAAAAAATGTTATATTCACCCAGAGCATCCATGTAGTTCAGGATAAAAATGTGCAAACCTAACATTAGTATTCCTGAAATCCATAAAACCATTTCAATAAGTTGTGAAAGATTGTGAAACCCAGATCAGGCTGTGGACTTGCACAAGGCTGTCTGTTACCTAACAATAGTAATAATATTTTTATTCGAAGTATCATACCAACAATTTTTGTTATTTGACTTCTTTACAGGTCTCGACACAAAGTATTTAGTTGTTGCGAAATCGATCTTTAATGATTTTCCCAATGTGGATAAGTTTCGCGCCAAAGTTACAATTGCTGACGGCCTTACTATAGCTGTAACTGCAATGAATATTTTGGTCAACAAAGCACCATCAGGGGGTAGCTGTTCGATCAAGCCTACTAGTGGCGAAACTGGAGAAACACAGTTTAACCTGACCTGTTTTGACTGGGTAGATGACCAGAAAGTTGAACAGTATATGTTCTACGGTAGGTTATTTCATTCTTTTCTTTTAAGTCCTTTTTTTTTGTCACTTCTATTTCTTCAACATCCACCAGCTTCATTTTACCAGGGAATCGTTGGACATTTATTGCCCAAATTAATTATCCTGTTTTAATTACCAGGAGTTGTGACTGGTAGATAGTATCAGCAATGGAAACATTGTTTCCTTGGTCCAATTTGATGAGTTCCACTCCACTCAGTAAGTGGATATGGTCTGAGATCTTGTCAATCAATCGATAAATAAGAAATAAAATAATTTTTAGTAGGTACGTGGCTTAGTGGTTAGAGAATTGGATTGGCAATTGTGAGGTGCAAGTTCAATGCCCAGACCAGGTTATGTGTTATGTCCTTGAGCAAGACACAAGACACTTTATTTCATGTTGCTCCTTCTGCCAGGAGTTGCAGCCAGTAGATAGTATTAACAATAAAAAGACCAATGGTAACATTGTTTCCTTGGTTCGATTTGACAAGTTCCAACCCATCTTGTCGATCAATTCCTTTTAATTAATTATAAAAACAACCCCAATTGAAAGACTCTATGACTGTCTCTATTTCTTCATAATAATTTTGGTATTAATATATACTGGTTGTCTTTCCTAACACCAGCACCACTTTACAGAATGGACTGGGTGCTTTTATTCATGCCACCAACACTAGAGAGGTTGTCTTACTGGACTCAGGGGTCTTCTCCACCCCTCCATTTGACAGCATTGACTGAGTGCTTTTATTCATGCTGCTAGCACTAGAGAGGTTGTCTTACTGGACTTAGGGGACTTCTCTACCCCACACCAATTTATTTGGAGTGGTAGCTCTCCTAGACTGGTTGCCTACACTACGGCTTACAGAGCCTTCTTCATATAAGTAAATATGTCACAATGCCATTACTATAGTATTAGATTTAATTAAAAGATATTTTTAATATTTATATTCTATATGAGGGCGGTGGATTGGCAGGTATAGTGTCAGATAAAATACAATTGCAGTATTTGCCCTGCTCCTTTACAAATCACATGCCATAGTCAACTTTGCCTTTCATCCTTCCGGGGTAGATAAAATAAAATACCAGTCAAGTACTGGGGTTGAGATAATCAACATTGTCTTCCCACACCCTCAAATTTGTAGGCCTTGTGCCTAAATTAGAAATCAATATTTGTATTTTATTCTTTATTTGGTATGACTTCTCCAGTCGAAAGTTATATTTGTACATTTCCTTAAAACAATTCTATATAACAATTCTCTCTATATAATTGTTATAACAATTATACATATATATAAAAATTATATACATATATATATAACTCTCTACATAGTATATAACAATTATATATATATAACAACTGTATATACAATATTTACATATAACAATGATATTTATATAACAATTTTCCAATGTGTATTTTGCAGCAAAATACAAAGAGAGCAGTTTACTGAGACAGATTGCTTATGGTATTGATAAAACTGTCAACGCATATATGCCACTTGGTCCTGACTATGATGATTACAAAATGGAAGTTTTTGGAAAAGTGTTTGACACATTAGGCGCTTTCACCACAATTTCCATGGGGACAGTTGTAGTAAGTACACTAAATATATCGATATTTCAAATTTCCAAACAAATTCACCTGAAAAATTTATAGGTTGACTAAGATTCTCTTATGGAATGACCAAATGAGGTTTATTTTTCAACATAGCTGTATCATTTCTTTCCAGTGACTATTAATAAGAAGAGTTGAAATTGATACATGCAAGATTTCACAGCTCTAGCATCACTCCTTCATAGCCAGCCTATGAACTTTTCAACCGACTCTCCTATATATATATATATATATATTTGACCTGAAATAGGAGATCGAATCTTCGCTGTGTGGATGATTAGTTTAACCACCATCTCAGTGTGTTTGGCCTTTAACGTAAGTTGTAAGCTCTAATTCATTTGAATTATAGAGCGCTTGCCTCACAACTCGAAAGTGTTTCTCGTTAATTCATGGGCTGAAATTCGATTCTCGCTAATTTTTACTTATATATATATATAGAGAGAGAGAGAAAGATGTAAAATCATGACCGTGGTGGCAAGCTGTTTCAGCTTGTGTCATCTCCCCATGTATTGCGTCCTCACATGATTAGTGGTCTCCTCGGTCTCAGCACTGCAGACTTTCTCTCTCTTCCACACACTCTCTCTCTCTCTCTCTCTCTCTCTCTCTCTATATATATATATATATATATATATATATATATATATATATATACACTGTATTTTCTGGCGCCGAGGACGCACCCTAATTTTGACAACCAAAAAATTTGAAAAAAAATAATAAACAACCTTCGGCCTCCAGGATACATGGTAGATTTTTGAGACTTCATCATCATCATCATCATCATCATCAATGTTTAAAGTCCGTGTTCCACGCTTGCATGGGTTTGGACGGGGGTTTTCCCACTTGAGGCAAGAGTGATTGTCTTGCTCGCATAGGACTGTCTGGCGGGTTTTCTACAGCTGGATGCCCTTCCTAACACCAACCACATTTACAGTGTGGGGCTGGGAGGTTTTTACCGTGTTGCCTACACGGCCACATTACAGCGTGGACTGTCTGGCAGATTTTCTACAGATGGATGCCCTTCCTAACACCAACCACATTTACAGTGTGGGGCTGGGAGGTTTTTACCGTGTTGCCTACACGGCCACATTACAGCGTGGACTGTGTGTTTTTTTGTCGTGACACCTACACGATCTCATTTGTTTCGGCCTGGATGTTGTGGCACCAACATAACTTTACATTGAAGGGGCGGTGTGGATGGGGTGGGGGGTGGGGGGTGGGGGGGGGGGGGGGGTATTTTGTTAGAGATGCCTACTGGCTGTAGTAGGTTTTACTTTGTATTTAGGTAAGGCGGGTCTTCTCTATTACTTTATTGTAGAAAAAAAGTAGCATCGTCGACGCTGGGAAATACGGTATATATATATATATATATATATATATATATATATATATATATATATATATATATATATATATATATGAGGGTCGGCTGAAAAGTTCATAAGCTACCCAAGATACTCTCATGGAACTACCAAATGAGGTTTTCATTTTTCAACATAGTCCCTGGAAGAGTTGAAATTAATGCATGTAACATTTCACAGCTCTAGCATCAATCCTTCATAATTAGTCTATGAACTTCTAAGCCTACCCTCATGTATATATATATATATATATATATATATATATATATATATATATATATATATTTAAAAGAGTCGAAGTCAATGTTTCAGTATATGAACAAACTTTATTTGCATATTGTAATCGATATCAATCAGAATTGGAAATTCTTGAAACAGCCATGTGTAAAGCTTGTATCACATAGTAGATATGTATGTATGTATACTATTTTAGGTGAGACCGATGTCACAGACAAAACTACAAGGGATCCTAGATGAACTGAACAATGGATCAATGGCAGATCTGGAACAAGTAGCAGCTAACGGTGACTTACAGGAAACTAACTCCCTCTTCGCAACCCTGGCATCAGCATTGAACAGCGCTAGTAAGAGAGTTGACAAAGGTGCTATTGCATGTTTCAGCTTGGCTTTTAGTCGATTTACTATTGATCCCTTCCTTTATGTTTCATGTTTCCTGTTCAACTAATGATAATAGGTTTTATTGTAGAGGAAATATTTTAGAAACGGAAAGCGAATTAATTCTGATTCTGTTGTCAAGGCTGGTAACAAAGTTCATTTCTTTCTCTCTCTCTTTTTATAACCCCACTCTCACACCTATATCTTAACACACACACATGCACATACATACAGACACTCCCACCCACAGACATACACAAACAGAAATTCCTCCCCACAAACACATACATATTGACACACCCACTCAGACACACACACACACACAGACACATGCACAGTGTCCCCCCCCCACAGACAAACACATACATATTGACACACCCACTCAGACACACACACACACACACACACACACACACACACACACACACACACACACACACACACATAGACACATGCACAGTGCCCCCCCCCCCCACAGACAAACACATACATTCAGTGACCCCTCCCCCCACATACACACATATCCACACCCATTACATATATATAATGTTTGCAATGAATCATAGATCAGCTTCTATTTTAATTGGTTAAACTACATTAAGGTAGTTAGCCTAATTTAAGAAGAATTTAATGATCAGGTCTGGCTTCTGCCTGCTACCGGTACCATGTAACCCAGTACAGCCTGCTTCATGATCAAGTGATTTGCAGCTAAACTGGTAAGTGGGACCTCAACAGCAAAAAAAAAAAAAGAGCTGTTAAAAGGGCTGATGAACTCCTCTGAGTCAACAGCCATCAACCCCAACTATGGGCTAAATAGCCTCACTGACCCACAATTAGCCAAGCATAGTAAGGCTACACCCCTGACATGACCAAAACCAAACAGAAAACTGTGGAGGTCAACTAGGGAGGGGTTCCTCCAGAAGGAGTGAGAAAGCCCTGAATTCTGGATTATTAGTCTAATGGGAAACAAGTTAAAATTTTCTAACATATCTATTAAACTATTCTACTTGTATATGCTTACATCGTTTTCAGTTCAATATATATATATATATATATATATATATATATATATATATATATATATATATATATATATATATATATATATATACGTAGGTCCCGGGTTGAGTCGGGGATAACCACAGTAAGTAAGGTACTCAATACATGGCAGAGTAAACATTTTTTTATTTTATAGAAGGAGCTTCTACAGGACTAGTACTGTTTCATTCAGATGAAATCTTCAGGAAGCTTCCTGAAGATTTCATCTGAATGAAACAGTACTAGTCCTGTAGAAGCTCCTTCTATAAAATAAAAAAATAAAAAAAATATATATATATATATATATATATATATATATCATAATAGTAATAAAATAAAATGATTTGTTACGTCTTCATTATGTTTATTGAGTAGTGACACGTGTTTCACTATTGATCAACTCAAGGTTTGATATGTTTCAATCTAGCCCAACTCTAGAATGAAAAGCTCGTCAGACCTCTGCTGTGGTAAATAAACATAATGAAGACATAACAAATCAACTTATTATTATTATTACACTCTGCTGAGGTCGGTGGATTGGCAGTATCGGTAAAGGGTTGGACGCCATGCTTTCCAGCATAGTTACGTCCCTTCACGATCTGAGTTCAAATCCCGCCGAGGTTGACTTTGCCTTTCATCCTTACGGGGTCGATAAAATAAAGTACCTGTAATGCACTGGGTAATTGCTGGCCTTGTGCCTAAAGTAGAAACAATTATTACACTCTGCTTAGTTCTACACCTCTATACCTACTGGAAAGTATGCATCGAATGTTCACTCTGGTGAACCTACAGTAACTGGACATTACATTCCCTAGATATATATATATATATATTTGTATGTAGGCGGATAATTGGCAGAGTCATTAGAATGTCGAATAGAATGCTTTTTGGTATTCGTTTCAGCTCTTTGCTCTCTGATTAAAATCCCACTGAGGTCAACTTTGCTTTTCATCCAGTCAAGGTTGATAAAAAAAGTACCAGTCAAGTATTGGGGTCGATTTATCCTCTATATCCCTTTCTCACTTCCTCTCTGTCACTTTATATCCTTTTCTGGAAGAAATCTGCTCTACTCTGACTTGGAGAGGAGATGGGCTCTGCCAGACTTAAAATGCCCCCAAAATGCTGTATGCCACTACGGCACCCCTACTACTCTATCAGAAGTTACGGGTCCATACCACCATATACCACAAAGTAAAAATAAAAATGAAAATAATAATAATACGTCCTGAATATCTGAGGCTGCAGGTAGCGGCTTGATATTCATTTCAACAAACTTTCCAGTTAAATAACATCAATGACTGAGACTCAAAGAATGACAACAACAACAACAACAACAACAACAATAATAATAATAATAATAATAATAATAATAATAATAATAATAATAATGGGAGTACTATCATTACATTAGAAACAACACCACCAAAAAGCACACTGCACGTACCCAAGGCACACAGAACTGCGCTCGATAAAGCAGTCATAGTGCGCAAAATAATAATGATAATAATAAATATCGTATAAGAATACTTTGAAGATAAACTAAAGAAGACTGTGAAGATTTCGCAGGTGAGTATATCTGTCCTTGAGGACAATAATAGCATGTTGCATGATCAATTAATGAATGTGTGAAGAACCCCACCTCCCTTTTTTTTCACCTGTAGTAACTGCATGGAATTGTTGCATGCTAGAGTAGTATTTTTTTTTTTTTTTTTTTTTTTTTACAAAATAACTGAATATTTGAAATAAAATATCTTAAATATACATCTAAAGTAAAATAAATTACAATATTTGTTTTCTAGAAGTCGGA
>OZ024755.1:22037213-22042213 GCA_964016885.1 Eledone cirrhosa
AGAGGTGTAATTGGGTAAGGTCGGCTTTTATCACCTCATCCCAGGTCTTCTTGGGTCTCCCCACTCCGCGGTTTCCATATATATATATTCTAGATATATTTTAGCTGTATTTTATTTCATATTGCTATTAGTCATAGTGTATATTGATTTCTAATTAGTGGTTGAGCACTTTTAATAAACACATATCTTGATTGGACAATTTTACATTTGCCTTGGGAAGTTTATCGTCCTTTTCACACGCACACACACACACACACAAATACGCACACATACACACTCACAAACACACATACACATAAGCGTGTGTGGAAGGTATGTATGTTTATTTACACTCAGACAATAACATAAACATGCATCTGTTTACACATATACATACACATATACTCACATGACACATTTGTATGCACGTCAATATAGGTAAATACACAGGCACAAACACACATTCACACACAGACACACAGAGGTGTGAATGATGATAAATGTACATAATGATAGAGGTAGCACTATTGTATAAGTTTGTCACAATTTCTGTTTCTTAATGTGTTTCATTGCTATGCCTTTCTGAGACTATTTTATAATTCCTACAGAAACATATGCCAATAAAAGTGAACGGACTCCTACAGGGTATGGGAAAGACTATGAATATCGAATTCCTGAGCCTATTCCAGAGGTAAGATTATAAGGAAATAATTAAATGCTTCAAGTATATTTAGAAAACGATGAGTGGAATTTGAAAATTGATCTGAGTTAGAATATCTCTTACTGTTACTTTGGCTAAATAAAATTCATCATCATCATTTTACGTCCGCTTTTCCCTGCTTGCAAGGGTGGGACGGGTCCTATTCAGCACAGCATCTCTCCACCTCTCCATTTGTCACGGTCCTTTGTCATCTCCTCCCTGAGCTTCAGCGATCTGAGGTCTGTTCTCACCACCTCCGCCCATGTTTTTCTCTAATAATAACTGTTTCTACTTTTGGCATAAGGCCAGCAAGTACCCCAGTGCATTACTGGTGCTTTATTTTATTGACCTTGTAAGGATGTAAGGCAAAGTTAACCTTGGCTGGATTTGAACTCAGATCATAAAGGGCCGTAATTCTATGCTGCAAAGCATGGCGTCCGACCCTCTATCGATACTGCCAATCCACCCCCCTAACATGGCGTCCGACCCTCTATCGATACTGCCAATCCACCACCCTCATCCATCGTCTAATAATAATAAGGTGTATAAACCCACTGAACAGAAAAAAATGGGTATCAGGTCCCATGGGAACTGATACCCAGGTTTATATACCACATTATTATTATTAGAGTATTTTATTTAGTTAAAGTTACAACGAAGTCTTTTAATTAATTCAAATTTTAATTACATGTCCGTTTATGTTCATGTCACATTTAATGATTTTATTTAACCCTTTAGCGTTTACATTACTCTATATTTATATTATATTTTCATGGTAAACACTTTATCTCACATAATTATCTCACATAATATCGAATCTGAGATTTTGATATTTATTTTGAGAACATTACAGTATGAGTAGCTGGTTACAACCGGCTTGAACAGAAAAAGGTGAGGGAATTCTGGCCGGATACAGCCAGTTGAAATGCTAAAGGGTTAAAAACAACTACAAAAAAAAAACAAAAACAAAAACAAAACCCAGTAACTTAACCTCGCCACAAATAGAGATCAATATATGTACAATACGAGCAATGGAGTGACAGAATTGGTATAGCGTCGAGAAATGTGACATTTTGAAGGCAAATCTAGACGAGGTCTAATCTTCTGGTGTCAATAAAATAAAGTAGTAGTCAAGAACTGGGGAGGATTTAATAAACTTTGACCTTCCCCAAATTTTCTGGTCTTGTGTCTAAATTAAAAATTAATATAACTTGTTTTGAGGGACTTCTAATAGTAATAGGTAGTAATCTTCCAGTATTTCAAATCCATGAACCATTTATTTTTCTGGAACTAATTTCCAGAGACCTTTAGTTTTTATTATATATTCTTGTTTTATAGCCCTTTATGTTCTGAGTTCAAATCCCGCTGAGGTTAGCTTTGCCTTTCATCCTTACGGGGTCGATAAAATAAAGCACCAGCAATAACAGGGGCAGAGCATTATGCCAAATGGAATGTAACAAAAAGTAGAGAATAAGAAGGTTCTAGTTGAAAATTTTGACTCAAATGTTAAGTACTCTCGGGTCACAAATAATAGGGTGGGTTGGAATAAGTGGGTTGGGGTAGGGGCCATTTTTCTAAATTCTTATAAACGGTGGGTGGCGAGGTGGGGGAGGAAAAAAATCTGAAAAATTAATAAGCGGTGGGGGTGGTATGATTATTCAAGACCTGAGAGTATATTAGGGTGCTGAAAAGTTCTTGGCTTTGGGTAAAAGACAATACAGGAGGATCAGTTAATTATGACTTTTTTTTAACATATTCCTGTCTCAGATTCACACACTTATTGCAGTGATAACAGCTTTACCATTTCGCAATACACTTAAGCCAGGAACTTTTCAGCACAAGTTTTCTCCCTAGTTTTCTCGAATCCTTGTTCTTCCTTACTTTCTTCCTCCGTTAACAAAATGTCCTTTCATTCATTTACTTGCATCTTTATGAATTGTGTATCTGAAGCAGTGTTTTTTACTTTTCATTCTAGTTATCTGAAGCTGATTACCAGGAACAACAAGCAGACAAGTTTGACAGTAAAGTAGAACAAGACCGAGCACTTCGAGCCAAAGTATGTATATTTTATTTACAACATTAGCATTTTGTTGCTTCTGACAGGACCTGCTTGAAGAAATGTTTGAGGACTCCCCCCACCACACCCCATGACCCTCTCAGGAACAAATAGGCAAAAAAAAAGAAGAGGAAGAAGCATTTTGTGCAGTTTTCTGTCATATTTTCTTCGCTATTTCCATAAATGATCGTAAGAAATACAAACAGACGACAGATATATAAAGAGCTCTATATAATCAACAAATGTTTTATTAATTTATCTTTATTTGAAGCACTTCTATAAGTCTTGGTTTAAGAAGGACTGGTTCATACGGTTCATATTATACTGTCTTGTATTGTGTAGTAAATATTTTCAAATGGATTCAATAAGGACGTTTGGGTTGTGACATCAGATTATTTATGTCAAGTCACTCTTGAGTGCTACTGGTAGCGTGTAACCCAGTATAACCTGTCTCATGGTCAGGTCGTCGGCGACTAAACCGGCAACCTCACCAAGTTTACTTGGTGAGGAGGGTGATTTTGGACACTCTGCAGGACAAAAACAAAATCCTGACAAAGGGCGGAAGAACTCATAAGAGTCAACAGCCATCTAAAAAAAAAAAAGTCCTGCCAAATCAATGGGTGGCAGTAGTTCCAGCTGCATGCCTCAAACGACTGGTGTAGTGGTTCTGAGAACAATGTGGCTTTGCAGATGATCAATGCAAATTGACAATGGAAAGGTGCTCCCACTTGAGTTAGAAGAGAACTATTGACCTCCAGGAGAAGCAGCGACTCCTGATTCTATTCAGCAACCCAAAAAAATATAAGTACACCAAATCCAATGCGAGTGTAAACTCGGACAGATTAAAGATTAGAGATCAGATTGTGCGACTGACAAAGATTTCATCAGGTTTTATGGTAGAAACGTAATATTGCAGTAATCTGTCCAGGGAAGGAAATGTCTGAATGACTTAACCTTGGTTATCATTTACCATTCAATGACAATACTGAAGTACTAAATACAAAAATAAAATGTGGGAGAAGAGACCACGGTTGAAGCGCCTTTGATTATAGGTCAACTCCATCAGGGTTATCTTGACAACAACAACAGCAGCAGTTTATTTCACATTTAATAACACCTTTTAACAAAGTAATTTTATGTTACTATTCTTTAAAGTTGTTTCAAAATGATTGATCTTTATTTCTTTTTCTCTCTTTTAATCATTTCCTCTCCTTATTGCTCTCTCTCTCTCCCTTCCCCACCCCCTCTCTCTTTTAATCATTCTCTCTCCTTATTGCTCTATTATCTTCCCCCACCCTCTCTGTATTTCACACACACATACACACTCACAAATGCTTACACACAGAACATATGTGTTGAAATTTGTTTCACTTTTAAAACGTTTACAAAATAAAGCTTGACATTTTATGATATGTAGCTGCTAAGGAACTAATGTTTATAACAAATATCAGAGACATTTCTAAATATCAAGCGCAGTTTTCACATCAAAATTGGTAAAATTCTTGTCAAGATTAGCCCATTTATTGGTTAAATAATGTATATGTATGTATAGAAGAGATGAGGAAGAGAGTAAGTTACATATGTTGAAAGAGGGGGAAGAGAGTAAGTTACATATATTGAGAGAGTGGGAAGAGGGTAAATTATATATATTGAGAGAGAGGGAAAATGATAAGTTACATATATTTAGAGGTTAAATAATACTAGACGCTTTACTGTAGCTAGCGTTTCTAAGATTAAATATGGCTGATTTAAATTCGCCTTTGTATGTATTTATATTTTCTAAGCAAAGCTGTTTATACAAAAACAAAACGCATTGTTAAAAGGAACAAAAAAAAAAGGAAATGAAAAGAAGAAAAAGAAAAAAAAATGATTAAGCAACAAAAGAAAAGGAGATAGGAGGGACAGACACTCCAGTCTGAGCGGTGTTTCAGCTGCGCCTTGTGTACAAAATGGCAAAGGCATGTTGTTTATGTCATTTAAATTAGTGGTTTGACGAAGAGAGACCAACAAAATAAGGACCAGACTTTAAAAATAAGTATTGGAATTGGAGAAATGAAATAAACCCTTCAATGCAGTCTTCCAATAACTGAGACTAGTTTAATAGTCAAACTGAGATCAAACTGAGCCTAGTATATTACTGAGTTGTTATTTATTTATTTTTTTTTTGGAAGAGGTTGTGTAATTCAATCGATATTGATGTATTTTGAACTAAAAAACGGTAAAGAGACGAAACTGACTGTTGTCAGGTATTTGTTATTTTTTCTG
>OZ024755.1:22047213-22094713 GCA_964016885.1 Eledone cirrhosa
TTAGGTTATTATTATATTATAGAAATATTTGCTTCGAATTTAGTGTATCAGCAATTGTTGGATGGTATGTCAAGAATATAGGCAGTGAATTGGTAGAGTCATTAAAATGCCGGATAGAATACTTTGTGGTATTACTTATAGCTCTCCGAGTTCAAATCCCACTGAGGTCAACTTTGCCTTTCATCCTTTCAAGGTTGATAAAAAAAATACATATCCAGTACTGGGTTCGACTCTTCCTCTATATCTCTTTCTCACTTCACCTCCCTCTTTCTATCCTTCTCTGGAAGAAATCTGCTATATTCAGAACTGGAGAGGAGATGGGATCCGCCAGGTTTAAAAGTGCCCTAGAAACACTGGGTCGATACTTCCTCTGAATCTGTTTCCCACTTCCTCTCCTTCCCTCTCTATCTGGATATGTTTTAGTCTCTTTCTGATCTCATCAATGTTTGTTTATAAAACTGATCTATATTGTGAATTGGCAGTATCGGTAGAGGGTTGGACGCCATGCTTTCTAGCCTAGTTACGTCCCTTTACAGGCTGAGTTCAAATCCCGCCGAGGTTAACTTTGCCTTTCATCCTTACGGGGTCGATAAAATAAAGTTCCAGTAATGTACTGGGCTTGTGCCTAAAGTAGAAACAATTATATTATATTATATTTTATCTGATGAAAGCGCACCATAATTTGCTTTGGTGTCCTTGAAATATGTATAATGAAATAAATATGGTTTTATAAATATAGTTTCCATTTGTTAATATATTGTATTTTTACTCCAATAATTTGTTGAGTGCTTTATATCAGTTATAAAAATATTTGCTTGTTGTATCCCAACAAATTAAATATAACATCTACATATATATATATATATATAATTGTGTAAGTGTGTATTCAAGTATATATATATATATATATTTTTTTTTTCACTTAGGTTATGGCTACACCTGGTAATATATTCAGTTTTGCCAAAAATAAAGCAGCGTCTGAAAAATCTGGAACCATGTCTATAAATTTTATGGCTGGTGATAAAGATGACATTTCCATCTCTAACACAGAGGAACCCATTGAGATTGTTATTCCCAGAGACCAAACATTTAAAACATCAAAACCTGATTCCGTCAACCCAATTTTAGTAAAAAACGAAACCCTGTTTTTCCATACGTTCTGGGCAAACAATACAAATTCATCACTCCATATTGAAATTAAGCCTGACAACGCTACGGCGCAGCTCTTGGTATTTGTGCGCTTCAATAATACACCTAACATTACCGAAGGAAAATGGGATTACTTCCAGATGATTCCTTCCAAAATGGAGCTGGCTCGTAAGATATATAATTTACTTAATTTTTATTTTTACTTAACTCATTGTAAATATACTACAGTTAAATGTCTTTGTATGTGGTTTCTAAGGCGGCAGATTGACAGTCGTTAGAATGTCAGATAGAATGCTTTGAGATATTTGTTCTGGTTCTCAACTCTCTGAGTTTAAATCCTGTCAAGGTCAACTTTGCCTTTCATTCGAGGTCGATACTGGGTTCGATTCTTTCTCTATATATATCTTTTTAGTGTTGCCTTCTAAATATAAAGACTTTTTTATTCCCTCAAAATATTAGCACTTCTAAGAAACCAAAAAATTTCAAAAGAACCTCTGTTAATTTAGCTAAATTTTAGGTTAATTAAAAACAAAATTAGAATTTGGTTTGTCGCTCTAACACAGAGGATATGTAAATGCATTCGTGAGTTTTATAGCGAATAATAATATTTGATTTGTTTGTAAGCAAACAGCCTCATTACGCTATGTTTTTTTAGAAGAGAGGTACACAATCTTGACAAAGATATTTCCAAATGTTGAATATGATTTATTAAAGTGACTGCATCTAATTTCAGAAAATTATACCGAGGGAACATGGCCGAACCCTTACATGTTATTCGTTAGTGATGAGATCGTTGGTAATTTTACTGGTCGTGTCTATTTGGGAGTGAGACAACTGGAAGAAGATGAAATGGATTTATTTGAGTCCAACGCAACCATACCAGAATTTAAACCACACACAAGTCCATTTATGACTAATTACACTTTACAAACATTCACATCTGGATGTTTGTATTTCAAACAATCTATAACTGATTGGGTTACCGATGGATGCCATGTAAGTTACTGTATATTATACTTGTTTTGTTATATAGGTGGCGAGTTCTTAGAACGTCGGATAGAATGCTCTGTGGTATTCATTCCGACTCTCTGCTCTCTGAGTTCAAATCCCACCGAGGTCAACTTTGCCTTTCATCCTTTCGAGGTCAATAAAAAAAGTACCAGTCTATTACTGGAGATGATTCTTCCTCTATATCTCTTTCTCATCTCCTTTCTCTCACTCTCTATCCTTCTCTGGAAGAAATCTACCAGGTTTTAAAATGCCCAGAAACATTGTATGTCAATATGGTGCCTCTACGACTTCCCCAGGAGTTACAGGTTCATACCCACACATAGTATACTAAACATGACTTTAATACAACAGTGTTAGAATAGAAGTATGTATAATCAACGTAACTCTTCCCCGTAATTCATTGTTTTGTTACATAGGTCTGCTATATATTATACTAAACAATGATATAGATCAGCTATATATTACAGTAGTTCCCCAGTATTCATGGGGGTGACGTTCCTAGAGCACATGCAAAGAGTGAAAAACTGTGACTATTGCACGTGGTCCATAAAAATGCCAATAAACGTCAAAATATAAGCGTAAAATATAATTAAAAAATAGGGAGCGTTTTTTGCGAAGGGGCGTCCAATAGGCCAGGAAATACAGTATATTGTTATTAATGATTTAGCGTTAAAAAATATATATTGCCAAGAAAAAGCCATAAAAAATTACGGAATTACGATTCCACGAATATTCAGTGGTTTCCACGAACAATTATTAGTTAGGTTCTAAGGAAAATTCAGCGAATAACCGGGACCGCAAATGCCGGGGGTACACTGTATTCTAAACAATGATATAGGTCTCCTGTATTATATACAAAATGTTGTTTTAATACAAACTACAAACAGAGTCACAGTAGAAGTATGGATCATTTGTAATTAATTTCTCTAACGAATCTTTTTTCACTCGTTTTTTTTTTTTTTTGTTTTGTTTTAATTTTAGGTTGGTTATAAGACAAACCTGTCTCGGACACAATGTTTCTGTAATCACATGACTGCATTCTCAGCCGGATTGGTGGTGGCACCTAATGCAATCGACTGGGACCGTGTCCTCAACAACGCCAGTTTTGCAGAGAACCCAACACTTTATATCACACAGATTATCATTCTCCTTGTCTACCTAGGTTTTGCTGGGTGGTCTTTTTGGCAAGATAAAAAGGATACAGAAAAGGTTATTTTTCAACAATAACATTTTAATTTCTACATGGCACCATATTTATATTTAACTAATCTAGAAGGTCGACTGAAAAATTCATAGGTTGACCAAGATACCCTCATCAAATGATCAAATGGGGTTTGTTTTTCAACATAGTCCCTGTAAAAGAAACAATGCAGTTATTAATAAGAAGAGTTAAAATTAATGCATACAAGATTTCATAGTACTAACATCACTCGTTCATGGTCAGCCTATGAATGTTTCAGCTTACCCTCGTATATATATATATATATATATATATACATGTATACATACATGCCTATATACACATACATAAACGAGGGTCAGCTGAAAAGTTCATAGGATGACCAAGATACTCTCATGGAATGTCCAAAATGAGGTTTATTTTTCAACATAGTCCCTGGAAAAGAAACAATGTAGTTATTAATAATAAGAATTGAAATTAATGTATGCAAGATTCCACAGCTCTAGCATCACTCCTTCAGAGTCAGCCTATGAATCTTTCAGCATACCCATGTACATATAAACATTTAATGGAAACATTTTAAACAATTTGTAACTATTTATTTATTGTTAATTCCCAGAAAGGTAATATGGGAGAAAAGTTTATGTAGCTTTGTTGTTAGTGTTAGATTTTAAGTTCAATTTGAAAAGAATCCGCTTTATTTTTCACCATTCCAGGAATAAGATTGATTAAATAATGTTTCCAGAGTTAAACACCGTAGCTATATGTACATAAATACATACATTAATACATACAACATCTGACTGATAAAATGACAAGTCAGTCAATCATATTGGTGGCCCACCCACAGCTCCGGTGGACAGAATGGAGAAGGCGTTTCCCCGGATGACGGCAAAAGAGACTTCGGTATTATTGCGAATAATTCTATTAATCATCCTAATATGAAGAAAAATAAGATTGCTTATAAAAATTCCAGGGAATTCACTACACTTGTGGAACATAAGCCTCTGACTCTTCATTTCATGACATTTTAATTACTATTAGCGGCAGTAGATTGTCAGTATCGGTAGAGCGTTGGACACCCTGCTTTGCAGCATAGAGTTACGGCCCTTTACATTCTGAGTTCGAATCTCGCCGAGGTTAACTTTGCCTTTCATCCTTACGGGGTCGATAAAAATAAAGCACCAGTAATGGACTGGGGTCGATATAATCGACTTTCCCTTCCCCAAATTGCTGGCCCTTGTGCCTATAGTAGGCATCATTATTTTAATTGCTATTAATGCGGTGGATTGGCAGAATTGGTAGAGCGTCGGATACCCTGCTTCGTGGTATTGAGTTAGGGCCCTTTACGTTTTGAGTTCTAATCCCGCCGAGGTTAGCTTTGCCATTCATCCTTACGGGGTCGATAAATTAAAGTGCCAGTCACGCACTGGGGTCGATTCAATCGACTTTCTCCTCCTTCAAAATTGCTGGCCTTGTGCTTTGTGCCTAAATCAGAAACCATTAAAGTACCAGTAATGCACTGAGTTATTGCTGGCCTTGTGCCTAAATCAGAAACCATTATTTTAAATGTTATTGTATATTTAGATATTGTTTCAAGGCAGTACAAACTACTGGAGAGTGCTGGTAAATGGGAATATGGACTTTCTTCTAGTCTACACCGAATATATTACAACTGATATATTCTTATCAAGCATAGATTTTGTTATATAAAGTTGTCAGAAATGATAGAACACCAGTCTAGATGTCTTATATTATTTCACTTCGTCAATTTATAATTTAAGTTTAAATTCCTTTGAGAGCATCTTGCCCTTTCGACATTATCCAAGACACGGCAATTCTCCCTTTTTCTTACCAAAAATTAGTTGTGTGCTTTAATTAAAAGAAAAATATATATTTACATACTCTTGTAAGTAAATATTTATATAGACAGGTATTATTAACAGTCAACGATCTAATAGTAAAAATAGCAAATTAATATTACAGATGCATGGCTTAGTGGTTAGAGAATTGGTTTCACAATCGTGAGATTGCGAGTTTGATTCCCAGACCGGGCGATGCACTGTCCTTGAGTAAGACACTTTATTTCATGTTGCCCTTTTCTGCCAGGAATTGTGGGCTGTTGATAGTATCAACAATGGAAACATTGTTTCCTTGGTTTGATCTGACATGTTCCACCAAACTCAGTAAATGAATGAAGTCTGGAATCTTTTCGATCGATTCCATCGATTACATATCAGTACTGTGTATAATAGAGGAAAGAAATTACAGTTAATTATTTGAGATAGGTAACAATATTTTCAGCTTTATCTTGTAATCAAGGTTACTATTTATTTTGATCTGTCTAGCTTGGATTGACGCCATTGAAAGACAACAACCCGAATGACAAATATTACTACGAAATTATTGTTGCCACTGGGATGGGTAAAGACTCTGGAACGACATCGAAAGTAAGTCATCATTTGCCTTTCATCCTTACGGGGTCGATAAAATAAAGTACCAGTAATACCCTGGGATAATTGCTGGCCTTGTGCTAAAAGTAGAAACAATTATTTATATCTACATAAAGAAAGCATTATTTAACGTCCCTTTACGATCTGAGTTCAAATCCCGCCGAGGTTGACTTTGCCTTTCATCCTTACGGGGTCGATAAAATAAAGTACCAGTAATGCACTGGGTAATTGCTGGCCTTGTGCCTAAAGTAGAAACAATTATTTATATCTACATTTATGTAAGGGTGGTGGATTGGTAGTGACCGGTAGAGCATTGGACAACATGCTTTGCGGCATAGAGTTACAGCTCTTTACGTTCTGAGTTCAAATCCCGCCGAGGTTAGTTTTGTCTTTTATCATTATGGGGTTGATAAAATAAAGTTCCAATAACGCACTGGGATCGATTTAATCAACTTTCCCCTCCCACCAAACTATTATTTATATTTATATAAGGGTGGTGAATTGGAAGTGTCGGTAGAACGTCCGACAAAACTTCAAATCCCACTGAGGACAAGTTTGCCTTTTATCCTTTCAAGGTCGATAAAAAAAAGTACAAGTCAAGTACTGAGGTTGATTCTTCCTTTATATCTCTTTCCCACTTCCATTCTCTCATTTTATATTTCTCTGGAAGAAATCTGCTGTATTCGGACCTGGAGAGGAGATGGGTTCCGCCAGGTTTAAAAAAAGGGTCTTGAAATGCCGTATGTCAATATGGCGCCCCTTCGACCCCACCAGGAGGGAGTTACGGGACCCTGTCATGCATGCATGGTTGTAGTCAAGTCCAGATGTCTGTAATCAGTGAAGGGCAGCTTCAACTTACTATGTATCTTTCTCTTTAACATCGTCCACTCCATCCAAATATATACATTGTTTCTACATCGTACACTCCATCTAAATATATACCCTGTTTCTACATCGTACACTCCATCTAAATATATACCCTGTTTCTACATCGTACACTCCATCCAAATATATACCCTGTTTCTACATCGTACACTCCATCTAAATATATACCCTGTTTCTACATCGTACACTCCATCTAAATATATACCCTGTTTCTACATCGTACACTCCATCCAAATATATACCCTGTTTCTACATCGTACACTCCATCCAAATATATACCCTGTTTCTACATCGTACACTCCATCTAAATATATACCCTGTTTCTACATCGTACACTCCATCTAAATATATACCCTGTTTCTACATCGTACACTCCATCTAAATATATACCCTGTTTCTACATCGTACACTCCATCTAAATATATACCCTGTTTCTACATCGTACACTCCATCCAAATATATACCCTGTTTCTACATCGTACACTCCATCTAAATATATACTCCATTTGTTTTTATGTCAATCTTACTGTAACGGTTTAACATTTTCATTTCAGGTGTATTTTATCCTCTCTGGAGAATATGACGAAACGGAAGCAAGATCGTTAACAGACGATAAGAGGAAGATCCTTCAGCGCGGATCAACTGATGGTTTTCTGATGGCAGTACGAAGGTTAGATTCTAGAAACAATTAAGAAAGAACTATATGCCCACAATCTGCATTAAATGGTGTTAATTAATACGAAACATTGAGATATATATGTAATAAATGACTGATAATTTTTAAAAAGCCAGTACAATGTAGTAGAAAATACAAAGGGCAAATGATGACCAATAAAACAGTCCAGAAATATGTTGAAATATACTGGGTAAAACATAACTTTGTTCTGTTTTATTTCTCATCCTTTTCCCTTTGTATTTTTTACTGCATGGCTGCTAATATAAATTTCTGTTACAATAAGTATAAATTAATTGTTTCTACTTTAGGCACAAGGCCAGCAATTACCCAGTGCATTACTGGTACTTTATTTTATCGACCCCGTAAGGATGAAAGGCAAAGTCAACCTCGGCGGGATTTGAACTCAGATCATAAAGGGATGTAACTATGCTGGAAAGCATGGCGTCAAACCCTCTACCGATACTGCCAATCCACCGCCCTAGTATAAATTAATGTGCAGTAAGAATGACTGTTGATCAAAACTTTAGTAATAATATAAACTAACACTCCTCCTTTTGCAAATTTATTTTATAAATCACGCCTTCATACTTCAACAACCAATGGTTTCTTATATAGGCACAAGGCCAGTAATTTTGAGGGTGGGGAAAGTCAATTAAATCGACTCCAGTGCGTGACTGGTACTTTATTTTAGCGACCCCGTAAGGATGAAAGGCAAAGTTAATCTTGGAGGGATTTGAACTCAGATCATAAAGGGCCGTAACTCTATGCTGCAAAGCATGGCGTCCGACCCTCTACCGATACTGCCAATCTACCGCCCTCACAACCAATAATAATAATAATAATTGTTTCTACTTTTGGCACAAGGTCAGCAATTACCCCAGTGTACTACTTTATTTTATCGACCCCCTAAGGATGAAAGGCAAAGTTAATCTCGGTGGGATTTGGACCTTTTATGATCTGAGTTCAAATCCCACCGAGGTTAACTTTGCCTTTCATCCTTACAGGGTCGATAAAAGAAAGTACCAGGAGTACACTGGAGTAATTGCTGGCCTTGTGCCAAAAGTAGAGACTATTATTATTATTATTATTGGTTGTGAGGGCGGTAGATTGGCAGTATCGGTAGAGGGTCGGACGCCATGCTTTTCAGCATAGAGTTACGGCCCTTTATGATCTGAGTTCAAATCCCTCCAAGATTAACTTTGGCTTTCATCCTTATGGGGTCGCTAAAATAAAGTAGAGAGGGAAGTGCTCTCTTCCCAGCATTTTGTTGAAAGATGGGTGAGAGAAGCAAGAATGGCCCGAGTGAATGGGCCTACTCTGAGTATATATCTGTAAATTAAAGGTGGAAAACTGGGAGAGGGCACTTGCCTTGGTGGTCAGGGTCATTGTGGCTTTTTACTGGGCTTTCTCCACAAATGTCCCTCCGAAGTCTGCCCCTTATTGGGGAATTTTTCATTGTTATTTTTTGTTACATCCTCTGTTTTTGTTTTTTTACACGCAGAAATGCCCATTTGTACCGTCCTGCATTGTCCTGCACTGTCCTTAATGTCTACTTTATGTAAACCCTTGTGGTTAATAAAGAAATCATTATTATTATTATTGGTTATTATAGCCTCGGTGGTATTTGAACTCAAAATGTTTTCTTTATTTTATTCATCCTAGACCTCTTGGTGCATTAAGCTATGCACGTATATGGCATGACAATTCTGGTAAAGGAAAATTTGGTTCGTGGTATCTGAAACATTTCTTAGTACGAGATCTTCAGACAGGAATGAAATATCATTTTATATCCAATAAATGGCTGGCTGTAGAAGAAGACGACGGACAGGCAAGTTTCCATATATTATTTCTAGTTTCTACTTTTGGCACAAGGTCAGCAATTACCCCAGTGTACTACTGGTACTTTATTTTATCGACCCCCTAAGGATGAAAGGCAAAGTTAATCTTGGTGGGATTTGGACCTTTTATGATCTGAGTTCAAATCCCACCGAGGTTAACTTTGCCTTTCATCCTTACGGGGTCGATAAAATAAAGTACCAGTAATGCACTGTGTAATTGCTGGCCTTGTGCCAAACGTAGAAACAATTATTTCTAGTTTCTAATACCACTTCACTTTTCTGCTTTTTAAAATTGATTTTCTTCATTAAAGACCAATTTACTAGGTGCTTTATATGTTCTCTCTCTCTCTCCTCTCTCTCTCCCTCCCCCTCTGTCTCCCCCCTCTCTCTCTCCCTCCCTCCCTCCCTCCCTCTGTCTCCCCCTCTCTCTCTCTTTGCACACACACATATATATATATATATGAGTATAAATGTCTTTGGTTGTGTAATTTAGTAGAGGTTTATTCATTCTCTCTCTCTCCCTCTCTCTCTCTCTCTCCCCCTCTCTCTCTCTCTCTGCTCCCACCCTCTCTCTCTCTCTCTCTCTCTCTCTCTCTCTCTCTCTCTCTCTCTCTCTCTCTCTATATATATATATATATATATATATATATATATATATATAACAAAGGAATTGTGGTAAGGAACCAGATGGACCATAACGCACCAGAGTACTCAATTCTTAGGGTAGTAGAGTGGGAAATAGGAAAAAGTATCGCCGTTGGGGTCATACTTTTTCCTATATATATATATATATGTACATATGATCATCACCGTTTTACGTCCGTTCTTCCACGCTAGCATGGGTTAGACGGGTTGTCCTGTTGTGGGCAGTGTCCGGTCGGCTGACCTTGTCTTGCTCATACTGGAACTGATTCTGGCTTGATTTCTACAGCTGGATGTACTTCCTAACACCAACTTCATTTACAGTGAGTGCTGGGTGCCTTTTTTCCGTGGCGCCTGCACGTCAATTATAAATAGAGAGAGATTTAAAACTATTTCTTACGTTCTATTGATATTATCAGTTTTGCTGTTTTTCACCCTTCTATTTATCACCCTTCTATTTATCACTGTAGGTCGACCGAATTATTCCTGTTGCTGGAAAAGAACAGCTATTGAACTTCTCACACATGTTTGCTAAACGAGCCCAGAAGAATTTTGGAGATGGACATCTTTGGTTCTCCGTTGTTGGACGACCACCCGGCAGTCCGTTTACCCGACTCCAACGTGTATCCTGTTGTCTTTGTCTATTATTCACATCAATGTTTGCCAATGCTTTGTACTATGGCAAGGAATCTGGTGGTGGCGGAGGTTTCTCATTCGGTCCTTTCTCAATGTCCATCGAAACGGTAATAAAGCCAATTCATTCAAGTTGTTTTAAGGGGTTTTATATGTACGGGTATTCAATGTATACAGCCGTAAAAAAAAAAAAAAAAATAGATAAATAAATAAAACGAACACGTGAGACGAACAAACAAAAGCATCAACATCCTCGCCAGCCACTACTGGGCAATGCAGTTTCGTGCATATCTTAGCGACAAAAAATCTTTTGCAATTTCACTGCTTGCTATAGGCGCTATTTCCCTAGTTTACGCCTCTGCCAACAGATATTTTAAAATTATTATTTACGAGTAGATTGTATGTGTTAACGCTTCATGTTGCAAATCTTTCTGTTTTAGATATCCATGGGGTTTGTGAGCAACTTGATTGTTCTCCCAGTGAATTTAACGATCGTAACTTTGTTCCGTAAATCAAAACCTCGAAAGGAAAAACCGTCACGAATAGAACAAGCTTTGAAAGAAAGCAGTGAATCAACCACGGTGACGTCGGTGAACGATGTTCAGCCACTTGTAATGTCTGGCTGGGATGATATGTCCAAAAGTCAAACAAACCTCATTGGCTCAGATAAAGGTGAGAGCAGACGACATTTTGTAGTTCAGATTATTTATTCCTTTACAATGATTTATTCCTCTTACACACAACCAATATTTTAAAGAGAGGTATTCTTGAATCAGTTAAATTGATACCAATATATTACTGGTACTTATGTTATCAATACTGAAATAATTTCAATTCAGTAAGTTGAATGGACAAGCCAAAAAAAAAAAAAAAAAGAAGGCAGCTATTTTTTCTGCCAACACATTGCCAGGCGTAGCAGCACAATGAAGAACACAGTGGATACTGTAATCCTAGATACACGTTACCTTCAAAAGACGAGGTAGTTCTGACTGGAACGCTGTTTACCACACACGCCTGTCCATTCAGGGCAGATCCGAAGCTAAACAATAACAACTCTTTTTTTTGTATAAGTGATTTACAATGGCTTCTGATTTAGGCACATGGCCAGCAATTTTAAGGGAAGAAGGGGAAAGTCGATTAAATCGACCCCAGTGCGTTACTGGTACTTTATTTTATCAACAACGTAAGGATGAAAGACAAAGTTAACCTCGGTGGGATTTGAACTCAGAACGTAAAGGGTCGTAACTATATGCTACAAAACATGTTGTCTGACGCTCTACCGGTTCTGCCAATCCACATCCCTTATAATTTTTTTCTAATATTAGCAAAAGGCCAGCAATATGGGAGGAGTGTGAAACCGATCAATAAGCGTTTCATAATTGCTTCTACTTTTGGCACAAGGCCAGCAATTATTCCAGTGTATTACTGGTACTTTATTTTATCTACCGAGTAAGGATGAAAGGCAAGGTTAACCTCGGCAGGATTTGAACTCAGACTATAAAGGGCCGAAACTCTACCAGAATAAATACTGTTAATAGGGTCGTTAGGTGGCGAATTGACAGTTGTAAGAAAGTCGGCTAGAATGTGTTGAGGTATTTGTTCTGGCTTCTGTTCTCTCAAGTCTAATCTATAAATTACGTTTCCTGGATTTTGAAACTTTGCCTTTCATCCTTTCGAGGTTGATAAAAAAATGTACCAGTCAAATACTGAGGTCCATTCTTCCTCGATATCTCTTTCTCACTTCCATTCTCTCACTCTCTCAATATCCTTCTCTGGAAGAAATCTACTGTATTCAAACCTGGAGAGGAGATGGGCTCCGCCAGGTTTAACAAGTTCCCCAGAGACGCCGTATGTCAATACAGCGACCCCACGACTCTATCAGGTGTTACGGAACCATACATACATAATATAGTCATTATTAATAAGGATTATTTCCAGTTTCATCCAGTTTGGTCCAATATCTTTTGCGTTTGTTTCAGATTTGAGTCGGCCGGGGACGTCCGTGTCCAGACCACGTACACCGGCTGTTCGGAAAAAGGCAAATGGTGATGATAACAAGAAAAATAAGAAGAAATTCATGTTTCCTTGGTGGTGTCGTATTATCTCTTGGATTCTGTTGTGGCTCACAGTTGCTGGTTCTTGTGCTGGTGTCACATTTTACGGAATCACTTTTGGAAACGAAAAATGTACTAAATGGATTTCGTCCATGTTGATATCTTTCTTCTCGTCAGTGTTCATTACAGAACCGATAAAAGTAAGTAAAATAATAAAAATTATGTAAACTACCCTCCTCACTTAAAGATATCCTCAGGTCTAAGGGAGAGTCATATATGTGATTACTAGACTTGCAAGAAATGACAGTCAAATTTCCCTAATAAAAAAGGACACGTTAGATAATGTCGTCCAAAATATACTATATAGGCCGCAAATTAGCAGTCATTAGAATGTCGGATAGAATGTTTTGTTGTATTCGTTCAGGCTCTCTGGTCTCTCAGTTTAAATCCAGCCGACGTCAACTTTACCTTTCATCCTTTCGAGGTTGATATAAAAAGTACTAGTCAAGTACTGGGTCGATTCTTCTTCTATATCTTTTTCTCCCCCCCCCCCCTCTCTCATTTTTTTTATCGTTCTCTGAAAAATATCTGCTTTATTCAGACCTTGAGAGGAGAAGGGCTCTTTCAGGTTTAAAATGCCCAAGAAACGCTGTATGTCAATATTGCGCCCCTACGACTCCCTCACAAGTTACGAGATCAAAAAGAAAAGGAAATACTATGAAAAGTTAATGGTATGGTTCCACTGGAAGGCCTTTGATAATATGCCTGCTTGATCACATCTGACCAAAGGGTAAACAACAACAATACCAGAAGCGATAGATCTTTAATTGTATCAATCATTAGCTTGTGGGACATGGGTACGGAGACTAGTTTCAAAGACAAGTAAACCAAATAGCGAACTAATTTATATGAAATTTAAAAAATTGTACTCCTATAAAACTTTCAAATATATAAATGAATAAAAAGACGATTGAGAAATAATAATTGATTAGATCTGTTATTATCGAATTCCAGGTTTGTTCTGATCAAACAGACATATTGTATCGACGACTACATTTTATTATATCTAAAAGGTTGAGCGACCACGTAAAAATCTCATTGTGGGATCAAACTGTTGACTCGAGATGATCAGGAAAAGAGAAAATAAATAAATAAATAAATAAATAAATAAATAAATAAATAAACGCAATATGAAAATAATTCTAATTACTTCTATGAAAATCCAATTTAACAGCAATCGTTAAAGACATTGATTTTTTAAAAGTTGTAATCTTTAAAATGTTATTAATACACATAGGTCTTCGGCATGGCAATCTTATTGTCATTGATCTTGAAAAAACCCGCCGAAGAAGAGGAAGAAGAAGAAGATGAAACATTGGAAATGGGAGAAGATGAAGAATTTTTACACACAGCCGACGGTAAACAACTTGTTTTTTGGGGTTTTTAAAAAACATTATTGTACAGACTTGCAACGGAAGTCGTGATTAGAATGTTATATTATTATTTCATGATTTTATCAAATATCTCTCTCTCTCTCTCTCTCTCTCTCTCTCTCTCTCTCTCTATATATATATATATATATATATATATATATATATATATATATATATGGAAAAATAATGAGAGAGGTGGATTACACACACATGCATATATATACACATATGTACACACACACACATATATATGTATATATATGGAAAAATAATGGGAGAGGTGGATGTGATGTTTCATTGCAATAACGCTATCATGTAACTTGCTACACGTGAAAAACTGCTCTAACCATGTGATTCTTCTCCTGTAGGGTTTGGTGCCGCAAAACCCAAGAAGACTGCTTATAAACCCCCTGATCAAGAAGCCCTAGGAAAGATGCGAGAACAACGTCTGAAAGAGATCAAGATGTGGGAAGTTATAAAAGAAATCATATTCTATGGTTTCTTCTTGTGGATTCTAATGGTAATTAGTTACCGTAACAGAAGTCCCTGGGCTTATAGAACGAAATATGCTTTGGAAGGTATTCTTATTCACACCGGCAATGATTTTGATGGAGTAAGTAAATAATTTCAGAATTGAGAAATCTTCGTTTGTTGACTTTTGTTTAAAATACGAAAACCAGCATAATTTACGAAACCTTTGTCTAACATTTACATTACTCTTAATTTATTGTATTTTTGTGGAAACTACGCCCAATCATGGAATACATGATATACGTTATGTGTATATAAAAAGCCCAAAGAATCTTTCAATGGGTGTAGGAAAAAATAACCGAAAATTTCAATTTATTAATTCATATATTTTGGATAAAATACATCTAAAGTTGGTCTTTACACAGTAGTTTCCTACTTTAAAATAACGGTTTCTGATTTAGGCTCAAAGCCATCAATTTGGGGAGACGGAAAGTCGATTAAATCGATACCAGTGTATTACTGGTACTTTATTTTATCAACCCTGTAAGGATGAAAAGTAAAGCTGACCGCGGCTGGATTTGAACTCAGAACGTAAAGGACCGTAACTATATGAAGCAAAGTATGTTTCTGACGCTCCACCTACCGATACTGCCAATCCTCAAGGATTGGAAATAATAAAAACATATTTTATTTTCATCAACTCAAACCTCTTTTCTATATTTATAGTTCAAGGTTTCTATTTTACTTGATATTTATTTCCATCACTACCCCTATCGCCACTAACAAAACTCGCCCATTACTATTATTGCAATGCTTGTGCAAGAAGTAACATTTTATTGAATGTGTAACCATTTCTATCATATCATTTATCTATCACTAAACTTTGGAACTTAATGTTCTTCCACAGATTACCAATACCCAGGCTTTTTGGGAATGGGCCAAGAATGATCTTGTTGACGGTCTCCGGGCCACAAAATACTACAATGGTGCGCCGCCTCTTCAGTTGCGGGGCTATATGAGTGATAAAACATCGAGAATCATGGGATACGCTGTCATGAGGCAACACAGGGCCACCCCAAGTAAGTAATCCATTTTCGTGGCTTAAGTAAAATATATTGATTAGTATATAGCAGCGATCCGTGGAAAGCATATATATATATATATATATATATATATATATATATATATATATATATATATATATATATATATATATATATATATATATATATATATATATATATATATATATATATATATATAACAAGGAGGGTGTGGTAAGATACCAGGTGGACCATAACGCACCAGAGTACTCGATACTTGGGGTAGTATAGTGGGTAATATGAAAAGGTTCAGGACCCCAACGACTGAGCTCCGGCCGTTTCGAAAAATTTCCTATATATATATATATACACACACAAACACGTTTAGTATATCGCAGCGATCCGTGGAGAGCATATATACATACATACATACACGCGCACGTGTGTGTGTGTTGCTGTCAACTCGATTTCGAGCAAAATCACTTTCTTACTTTAAAAGAGTCATTTGTCTATCAGGTATGTTGTCTCCACCGTGGTCTCTTATGTAGCTACCTCGCTCCGCTAAAATCTTTTATGACAATTGTAGCGCCGTGGAATTGGGTCTGCGCTCTTGTGCTTTCGTCCAAAAAAGATGTTCAACCATTTTTATGTGATTGTAGCAAATAATTATTAAATATATCTTATTAATTCATTAATTCTTGTGTTGTTTATTTTATTTTTACAGAACAATGTAAAATTGCCAAGCAGTTCGAATCACTTGGTTTAAATTGTCATAAAGATTATTCATTGTTTAATGAAGACAAAGAATTATATGGAACAAGCTGGGAAAAACCGAACTTCAACAACACGTACAGTAATTTAGCTGAAGAATTTCAATACCAAGATTCTTCAAAATTGGATGGTTATCCTTATTACGGTAGCTTAAGTATGTATAGCGGTGGAGGTTATGTAGCTAGATTGAAAGGTAGCAAAACGAAACTTAGAAACACAATGGAGAGATTACAAAACACTAGTTGGATTGACAAATTAACCCGAGCCGTTTTTATCGAATTTACTATATACAACCCTCAAGTAAACTTATTTACAGTTTGTACCTTACTGACCGAATTCACTAGATTAGGAGGTATAGTGACATCGTATCGATTTGAACCATGCATGCTATTGCCCTATATGACACAGGCGGCCCTTTTCCAAACACTCTGTGATGTTATTTTTGTCATATTCCTTATATATTTTCTGATAAAAGAAGTGAAACTACTCCTAAAGTTGCGTAAAAATTACTTAAAAGAATTTTGGAACCTTGTAGAGCTAGGAATTGTTGTGTTGTCCACAGCAGGTATATTTATATTTATATATAAATTATTAGAAACGACACGTCTTACGGATTTATTTAGAAAAACCCAGGGTAACAAATATATGAAATTTCAATATGTAGCCTTTTGGAACGAAATGTTTTGTATTATAGTCGGTTGGTTAGTCTTCTTGGCAACTCTTAAATTCATGAAGTTACTTCGCTTCAACAAACGAATGTCCATGCTGTCTTCGACATTAACAAACAGTGCACCGAGTCTTTTGAATTTCAGTTTGGTTTTCTGGATTTTCTTCTTGGCATTTGTACAAGTTTTTTATTTATTGTACTTCCGAGAGATGTCAGACTTCGCCAATTTCATCACAGCGGCTGAAACTGGATTCCTAATGATGATGGGAAAATTCGACTTCTTTATGATGAAACTTATCCAACCAATTCTCTGTCCTATTATATTTGCTCTGTTTGTCATCACCATCACGTTCATTCTCTTAAATATGTTCCTTTCGATTCTAAACGAAACATTTGCCTCTGTTAAAGAAAATCTCGATAAACAAAACAATGAATATGAAATAGTAAACTTTATGGTGGGTCGCTTCAAAACGTGGACTGGCATCGGTATGTCTGGAGCTGTGTCCCCCGAAGAACTAAATGGTAAAAAATCAATAGTAGGAAAAAATAATAGTTCCGATGGACAGATCGAACAATTTCCAGATAAAGTTGACCAACTTTTGAATTCTATCTCCCAAGTTTACATGGAAACAGACACGTTAGAAGCATTCTTTGATGACCGGAACGAAGCCGGAAAGAGAGCATTAAAGAAGATCATGAAACAAAGCCAGACAAACAATGCCTACCAAACATTTCCAAACGACGACTATGGATTACCAAAAGTGCAGTCGAACTAACCACACACTTTAAATAAAAGTAGCAATATTTACTGCAAATCAAAGACTCTTGAGTTTGTACATTTTAATTGTCCAAAACCATTCTAATTAGTACTACAATTACATAGCTTGTAATTAGAAAAGTAGTGTTACAGTCAGCGCTGGGGTTTTGGGAGTGGTATTTTATTTGGAAACATGCAATTGTTACATCTGCACTCAATTAGGTTCTAATTCAAGTGAAAGACTATAATTTCAATGCTCCCCAAATTTTACTGACGAAGAGAAATCACAAGGCAAATCTTATCTGTATATAATAAAATAGAGTATATATATATATATATATATATATATATACTTCAGTAGAGTCTGTATAAAATATCTTTATCGATACAATCTATTGTAAAAGTGATCTTGTTAAAAATGTTAATCCAAGAATACCAACTGTACAAAAAACAAAAAAAAAAAAAAAGCTGTAATATATATATACAATGTTGATTTACATGATTGGAACACAATTCTGTCTTGGTAATTCGATTGGTACAGTGGTATTTGATAGATTTTATTCTTTTCATGGTTACAGTTTCGTAAATTATAATTTTCTTTTAGTTATCATTTAAAAGTTTTCTGGTTTGGCTGAAAAAACAACAGCAACAACATTCCATGGACACACACACACACACCACACCACACACACACACTATACGAAAAGTTGCGCATCACCCCAACGAAAACTCTACGTCGCACTACCACATACAATAATAATATAGGGCCGACATATTAAAACGACAAAATGTATGTTAATTTCAACAATGTTTCCACACACACACACACACACACACACACACACAGAATTCAAACAATTATATCAACAACAACACAATAAAGATCGCTAAACACCACATATTTCTACCAAACGATGTACTAAAGTAATAAATATGCAAATAATATTTTTGTCTGCTGTTGAGTCTTTTTTGTTTTGTTATTTCTTTCCTATTAAAAGGAAATGTGTTTTTAACAGCGGCGTGCAGAGCTCTGGTGATGCTCGGGGCAAATCTTGATTGTATGCCCCAAAGACCCAAGTATAAGGCCTAATATACTGAGAATATTATGAGAAAGGAAAACATTTTGAATAAATAAACACACAAGAAACATGAAATAAATGCTTTATTCGATTTTAATATAAATCAATCAAATTTATTAAGTTCTTTTCCCCAAATGATGCCCGGTACCAACACACCGTCGGCCTCACCTCTGCACGCTACTGGTTTTGAACATCATTGGTGTTATATAATCTATGCATGTATGGTCCTGTACCTCCTGGGGAGTTGCAAGGACGCCGTAATGAAATACGATGCTTCTCGGACATTTTTAAAATCTCGCAGAGCCCATCTCCTCTCCAGGGCTGAATACAGCAGATTTCTTCCAGAGAGAATAGAAGTCAGAAAGAGCTATAGAGGAAGAATCGACCCCAATACTTGACTGGTACTTTATTCTATCGACATCGAAAGGATGAAAGAAAAAGTTGACCTTGGAGGATTTGAACTTAGAGAACAATAGCAATGACCTCATTTTGTACGCACTGTCTGTGAGGGGCTTGATGTCCAATTTCCAGGTCATTGAATGTGTCGTCGAAGTCCACATGAATGGCCAGCAAAAAGCTCTGACTTAACACCATGCGATCTTTTTCCTGTGTATATGGGATGGTGGAACGCATTCATCATGTACTGACCAACATACTACCCGAGTTTCAGCTCTCTAAGTTCAAATCCCGCCAAGGTTAACTTTGCCTTTCATCTTTTCGAGGTCGATAAAATAAAGAGTTGATTAAAAGACATTCCAGTTGTGTTCAATGGTCTTTTTTGCTTATTCAGTGTATTTAGATAACAATATCCAATGAACTCTTCCATTTGTTAAACGGTAGGGCACACGATGAATATTTGGTGGCTATTTTTCTCTGGGTGAGCAACCACGTAAAGGTTCCTTCGTTGACTTGTGCTATAAAATTTTTAATGAGTTCTGGCTGTTGTGAGCATGCGCAAATGTCCGAGGAAAGAAGCTGAACGCTGGTTTGGGACAGCACTGTTGAATTTAACTATGACCTTGCATCCTCAAGAAATAAGTTTTGCGACAGTAAGTGAACTTCAACGGCTTAAGTTTTAATAGTTGTCTCACTATGAGAAAGTTACAGTTAAGAAAAGAGGCCGTTCAACACCTGATATTCAAATATCTCAGCCAGGAATAAGCAACAACAAGAGGTATATTCGTACCTTTAATTCTGAATGGTACCAACGAAAAGTTGGTTCTGCGGCTGTGAAGTGAAAAATGCATTGTTTTGCTTCATGTTTGCTGTTTGGAGGTGATGTAACGTGGACGAAAGACGGTTTTAGAAATATAAACAAAACGAAAAACATGAGAAGTCAAAGAAGCATGTTGAAAATGTGGTTTTACTGTCACTTTTAGGAAACGTAAATATTAAGGAGAAACTTAGTGATGTATACAGATTTTCAATCAATGAGCATAACATGAAGGCTAAAAAGAACCGTGAAATTTTATGCAGCAAAATATTTTTTTTTTCTAACATTTTGGCTATTTCAACATTCTTCTCAAGATCACCACAACGTGTATCCATTCATGAGAAGCATATGGACGTCAGCATTCCACGTTCATCCGTGGAACTTTAACATGCAGACCGTGAAAATTTGCAACCTTTAAAAAGCTGCCTTACTGAAATTCAGTCAACATCAAACTTCTGCAGAAACAACAGCAATTAAAAAAAACCTGAATGATGATAATTTCATATTTTGGTTAGAGTTTTTTTCATCAGATTATGCCTCATGTTGAAGTAATTTACAACCAATGTAATCTCGAAAAAATTAGTGTGTTTAAAGTCAATGAATATATAACATTTCAAAACTGTTATTTTAGAAATAAGAAACTCAAAGTACTGTGAGAATCCTTCAAAGACACTCATGTTAGAAGGAAAGGAAGTGTGTGGCTGCATATGTGTTGATATAATGGACAGATATTCTTCCACTAAGCACCTAGTAGCTGCTAAATTGTTCAACAAAAAAAAATCTTCACTTGTTTTAAGAATGAACTGCCTACAGAAACGATAGTACTAACAACTGAAGCATATCACATGATTGACAAAGAAAAGCTTGAAACTGAACTAAAAGTATTCTATTGTTGATTCGATATGCATAAATATTGTAAATTAATTGAGCAACTGATATTTATCTTAGAAAATAATCTAGATTGTGTTCTCAGTGAAATTACGAAACTGATAAATATTCTCTTGTGAATTTCCATCAGAGCCAGAACGTTGTTTTACAACACTGAAAGAATAAACATTTTCTAAGGAGCACTACGTATCCTGAAAGACTAAATGCACTTGCAGTGCTTTCAATGGAGAAAAGTTTCATCAACAGTCATCCAAGGATCAAGGAGATAATTATTAACATTTTCGCTCAAAGTAAAACATTTTAAAATGAATTGATCAAGCTTGAACTGTAACAATTAATTAGTAAGTAAAAAAAAAGATTTTCGTTCATTTTATATGTTTGTTTTGTTTTACACAATATCAAAACAATGGCTAACAATTTCTGAAGCAGCACACCCCACTTATTTTAGCCACGAGTCACCACTGGTAGTGAATATACAATTATTGTTTCACATAGTTCAGAGTTTCGTTTTTTGTTTAACGAAATGACTAAATTCCTCAGCAAACAAAATAGATATTTATTATCTTTTATCATTGTTTATTTTAAAATTTAACTTAATATTAGATTGGATGTTTGAAAATAATATAGAAGATTAAATTTCAGAGACTGTTCTAGTTCGTATCAGCTAGAGGTTAGCTAGCGTTTGTACACCGAGTTCAGTGACGGTAGAAACGGTGGAGTATCGGACGATGTGCATTGTATTATTTACATACATTAACAGCAGTGAATGGGCAGTATCGGTAGACTTTGAGCATTGAGTTATGTCCTTTTACGTTCTGAGTTCAAATCCTGCCGAGGTTAGCTTTGCCTTTCATCCTTACGAGGTCGATAAAATAAAGCACCAATAATGCACTGGGACCGATTTAATCGACTTTCCCCTCTCCCCAAATTTGTTGGCCTTGTGCCTAAATCAGAAACCATTATTTACTTATGTTCTGTTACATTTAGAGTTCGGGATTTTTTGAAATGGCTTTGTTAGGAAGAAAGGCTGAGCTTGATCAACCAAGATTCGATCACTTGGATACATTGCTGAACTCAAAGTTAGAAAGAAGGCATTCTATCTGATGTTATAACAAATCTGCCAATTCGCCGCCTTTGTTTTGTTACACTGACCCAAGACCAGCAATAATTCCACCAGTTTTACAGCTAACAATAGACAGGCCTCAGAAATATACCCTTAGCTACTTTACTGAACTAATTCCACCAGTTTAACAGGCCTCAGAAATATACCCTGAGCTACTTTATTGTAGCATGTAATTTAAAATAAAAGCTATTGCATATTCCCTTTAGAACAGTGATTCCCAACGTGAGGCGCACACCCCACAGGGGGTCAATTTGAATATTTAAGGGGTCCATTTGAAAATGATGTTAATGAGAGCAAACTTCAGGTTTTACTTTATTACTTTTACGCCAAGGAAACTTTGGTACACAATTACTGTCAGAAACTTCTGTCTCATCTTCTCCACACATGTGATTGTACATCTGGCACCACCTACACCAATGTAACTTTGGTACACATTACTGTGAAAAATTCCTGTCTCACCTCCTCCATATGTTATTGTGCATCTGGCACCACATACACCAATTTGTTGACACTATGCAGTTAATCACTGCTGTTTTTATATAAATGGGGTAGGGTCAATCATTTTTTGAAATGTTAAGGTGGGGCATGGTGCACAAAAGTTTAGGAACCACTGGTCTAGAGTTTTAACGATTTTATAGACACCCATCTGTAATTTGCTTGTGGTGGGCTGAATAGAAGATGACATGGTTTGAAGATACAGACAAGCATTCGGTTTATTAAATAAACGTAAGGGAGGGGGTAATGAAAAAAAGGAAGAGAGAAGACTCACATACTCAACCATACACCATAACAAAGAGCGCTGGAGCCTCCCCAGGGCAACTGATAGCAATGTTAGGATTCTAAGGAAAAGTTATATAAATATTTTCCCTAAGTTGTTTATTTTATAAACTCCGGAATAATATAAAGACACGGAACCAAACTACATATTTTAAAGAATAAATACTTTTAGCAATGGACACATTGAAATCTGATTTAGAAAACAATTATTAATGGCCCAACAAGATGAAATTTCTGAGTCACTGCAGTAGGAAGCAACACATTAATACACAATGTTCGTCACAAGTATGAAAATACACTCTTGACAGATGCATTGTGTTCGAACACGAAAGAGCCGTCATCGCCCCCATCTCTCTCGCTCGTCCCACAGCCCCTGCCCCCATCTCTCTCGCTCGTCCCACAGCCCCCGCCCCCATCTCTCTCGCTCGTCCCACAGCCCCCGCCCCCATCTCTCTCGCTCGTCCCACAGCCCCCGCCCCCATCTCTCTCGCTCGTCCCACAGCCCCCGCCCCATCTCTCTCGCTCGTCCCACAGCCCCCATCTCTCTCGTTCGTCCCACAGCCCCCATCTCTCTCGCTCGTCCCACAGCCCCCATCTCTCTCGTTCGTCCCACAGCCCCCATCTCTCTCGTTCGTCCCACAGCCCCCATCTCTCTCGCTCGTCCCACAGCCCCCATCTCTCTCGTTCGTCCCACAGCCCCCATCTCTCTCGTTCGTCCCACAGCCCCCATCTCTCTCGCTCGTCCCACAGCCCCCGCAGACAGAATGAAGAAGGCGTTTCCCCGGAGGATGGTAAGGGAGATGCGCTGGAAGAGCCATTCCATCTCACGAGGCTCACACCTCCGGCTGGCCAGCTCAGTGCCTATGGTGGTGAGTATGGAGATAGCCCTAGGTCCAAGGATACCAGAAGTCTCCACTGGCAAGGGCACGACTGCAAACCTGTCGCAGAGCGACCGGTACTTGGAGAGTTTGACCTCCTCAGCCCGCAGTGCAGCAGAACCTGGGTTAGTCGCAGACTGCACCAAGTTGCGGCTGGAGAAAGTGTCGCTGCAAGTGGCAAGTTATTCCAAGACTGGAGACGATCAGGTCGTATCAATATTTACAACAGAGTGGAGACTCCACTTCAAGACACTCGAGATGGTGGAAGAAGAGGTGGCGGTGAAAGACACTCGAGATGATGGAAGAAGAGGTGGCGGTGGTGGTGAAAGACACTCGAGATGATGGAAGTGGCGGTGGTGGTGAAAGACACTCGAGATGATGGAAGAAGAGGTGGCGGTGGTGGTGAAAGACACTCGAGATGATGGAAGTGGCGGTGGTGGTGAAAGACACTCGAGATGATGGAAGAAGAGATGGCGGTGGTGGTGAAAGACACTCGAGATGATGGAAGAAGAGATGGCGGTGGGGGTGAAAGACACTCGAGATGATGGAAGAAGAGGTGGTGGTGGTGGTGGTGAAAGACACTCGAGATGATGGAAGAAGAGGTGGTGGTGAAAGACACTCGAGATGATGGAAGAGGAGGTGGCAGTGATGTTACAACAGCTGACGTATCAAGAGAAGTTCATATTATGGTAGGGAACGAGTTAGTCTTAATGTGGTCACTTAACTTGCTAAAAATACCAACCAAATCTTACCAACTTTCAAAGAGGAATCACCGAAGACTGCGACGTTAGCTTTAGATGGTCGAGGGTAGGACTAATAAAAAGCGAATGTGCGCGCGCGCGCACACGACATTACACACGCACACACACACATACATATAGATATATGTATACATGTACACACACACATGGCGACGTAGGATGCCAGACAAGTTACCAAAAATTCGTTTATAAGAAATATTTATCTTCCCAATTATTGATTTCATATAAAAAACTTTTAAAAGTTTCAAATTGTTTACTTAAAGGAAAGTTGCCCCCCCAAAAACACTGTACAGTTGATATTATCCCCCCCCCTCCCCCAACAGCACACGACACATTTGTCTCAACAAGTGAGGATAATTATCACTTTGGGAATAAAAAGTTAGACTTTAATTTCTAAGGAGAGTAAAGAAAATACATGTTATTTTGTTTTGTCAGACAACAAACAAATCATTGCTATTATATCACTAACAAAGATTTAAATATACATCACAAACAAAGCATTGTTATTATGGTGAGTTCAAATCCCGCCGAGGTTAACTTTGCCTTTCATCCTTACGGGGTCGATAAAATAAAGTACCATGGATTGGCAGTATCAGTAGAGGGTCGGACGCCATGCTTTCCAGCATAGTAACGTCCCTTTACGATCTGAGTTCAAATCCCGCCGAGGTTGACTTTGCCTTTCATCCTTAGGGGGTCGATAAAATAAAGCACCAGTCATGCACTGGATTATTGCTGGCCTTGTGCCTAAAGTAGAAACAGTTATTATACAAATATATATATATATATATATATATAATTTAATATAGAAATGGCTTTTGCAGGACTAGAACTGTTCCATTCGAACGAAATCATCAGGAAAGCCTGATGATTTCATTCGAACGAAACAGTTCTAGTCCTGTAGCAGCCATTTCTCTATTAAATTCTGTATATACTCTACTAGTGCATTGAGTATCTTGCTTACCGTGGTTACACCCGATTGAACCCGGGAGTCGTATATTTATATATATATATATATACATATACACACATCACAAACACACCGTTGCTCTTATTATACAAAGCTTTAAACATATACATCATAGTGGCATTCCCCACCACCACAAAAAAGTAGTTCGGATAAGCTGAGATTGTATATATTATACAGATTTATTTATAAAACTTAGGTATTTCTTAAATACCTGGTTCTGACATCGTCAGGAATTCCAGGTAAATCAGTAAACCAGGTAAAACATTTAAAATAAATAAAACAAAACATTATAAAACGGTAAAAACTTTACAATTTCGTGATTTCTATATCAGTTAAAAGCCTGTATAAGCAGGTTTTTTTACAGCATGCCTTAAATGAAATTTAAGCGTTTCTAATATTTAATCAAGTTCGTTTTTTTTTTATTTTTTATATATATATTTCTTTCGGTGTCACACTTTTTACTCTCATTCGAAAAATTCATAGAATAAGTATAGACTACATACCGTACAGGAAGAATTTTGGTCGTATCATATATTGTAATACAAAAATATAGATATGTGTGTGTGTATATATATAAAAATAAAAAAAATAAAAATCACAAGACAATGAAAATAAAATTCCTGAAATAGTTGAAGTTTTCACAAGTATGGCAAGATTTCTTCGGTTTTTGTTTTTTAAGGTACATAAGAGCGGAATATCTTCATACACATTGTATTCATTATATGCATTTATATTTTCATTCTAAACATCAAACCCCAAAAGAACTGGTCTACATCATTGGATGCAAATGAAGTCGCAAGTTTATATGAGAGTGATCTTCTAGAGAGATGTCTTAATGAAGACTAAGAGGGTCTCTTGCTCCACACACAAAGGGTGCCTTAAAAGTTACAAGACCATTATATATATATAATTGTGTATTGACGTTCGGGACACCCTGTATATTAACAGTACATTGGTTTGTCTTCTTTCTTTCTTTGGTTGTTTACTTGCTTAGTGATGCGAAATTAACTCCTCCTGGACACTCTGAAATATTTTTAGATGTTTCACATAGTCTTCAGAAGCGGTCAAAGATGAAATGGGAGAGTTCGGTTCTTCAAAGAACATGACGATTCCAGCATTACATTTATTGAGGGCAAACCTCGAGGATTTCGCCCAACCAACAATAACATTCGGATTGACTGTTAAACAGCGGTAGTTATCACCTTCATAATAACACTGAAATATTTGGGTTTTCACTTGTGATCGTGGAACCCTGAAACTAGCCAGCAAACTTTTCAACAGGTTTCGGGGTACTGGCGCATTCAACGAGGAACGGATAACCTTACCGTTTAAGTCGAATATGATTGCGCCTCTTACAGCAGCTGTCTGTTGACTAAATATAGTCTCCATGTATTTTTTAGACATCGCTGTACTTCTCTTCACACACAACTGGCTGTTGTTTACTGTTTAAATCTCGGAGTGAGAGCGATGACAACCTTTATGCTCCTTGTGTAGTTAACAATTCTATAACAATTCATGAGTGTCATGTGTCTATATAAATTTTAATACATCTCTCTCTTTATATATATATATATATATATATGAGAGAGGGAGATAAAAAGATGTGTACTCTATTTTCTCAGCCGTCGCGCACACACACATATATAAACATATATACATGTGTGTACACGAGAGTAATTTATATTAGTACAAATATATGTGTGTGCGTGTGTATGTAATTATATTTGTATAAATATAATTATGCATATTGCCTCTAAGAGAGAAAAGAAAAAAATAGAATGCACGGAATGCAGACAGCCTGCGGTTTCTATTATAAATCCCCTCTACTATAAATCCTTTCGTCTCTCGGTTTCTTTATATGAACATCTAGCCCATCTAGAAGATTTTCGTTATGTCTCCAATGCTTTGACGACCTAATCTTCGAGAGACTTGAATGTTTGATCAATGTCAGAGTCCCATGATCAATCAGGCTGCACTGCCCAAGCGATTTGGTGGTCTTGGTCTTCCTAAATGTTAGTCCCTCTCTCTCTCTTGCTTCCTTTCCTCCACCCACGCTTACTCCACCCTGGTGAGCAACATCCTCTCCTCTCCAACATGGACTGGTTCCAACAAGGAGTTGGATGAAGCTCTTCTAGGATGGAATGAGTTGGGATTGTCTGTTCCTGACAAGGTGGAAGATAAACGGAGCCAGAGAGCTTGGGACAGCATACATTCGAAGGCCACCTTTGACTCTCTCTTCAACCAGTCAGATCAGTTCTCGAGGTGCAGCTTACTGTCTGCTAGCGCCAAATACTCAGGCGACTGGGTTGATCCCCTACCCGTGGCTCACGTTGGTGGCCTAAATCAGCTTGGACGAGCTTCGTGTCTCCATTGCCTCCAGAGTGGGACCCGACGTCTGTACGGGTCTGAAATGTCGGTGTGACAAAATTCTCGACTCCACAGGACTCCACGGTCTATCTTGCCGCTTGAATGCCGTTCGCTTCGCGAGTCGCACCGATCTAAATCACATCATCAAGACAGCTTTGGCCCGGACAAACATCCCCTCAAATTTGGAACCGTCTGGGTTGTCCAGAATTGATGGGAAAAGACCTGACGGTTTTACCCAGTGCTCTTGGTTAAGAGACAGGTGCCTTATCTGGGACGTCACAGTTAGTAACTCTTTTGGGTCTTCCCACATCCTGGATGCAGCAGATAGGGCGAGGGCTACAGTATCCGAAGCTGAATGGAACAATATCCTGAATTACCGTAATCTGTCGCCTAACTACATTTTCCAGCCTGTGGCGTTCGAGATATTTGGGGGAGTCGGGCTACCGACTGCGAGGTTCTTACCTTCACCGGCGGTTCGCCTAACAGAGGTAACTGGTGATGCTTGTGAGGACGCTTGGTTGTTCCAGCGCATCAGTCGCGCCATCACCCGAAATTATTAGAGAGGTTTCCCAGTGCTCCACGCAATCTTTTACTCTGGTAGCGGTTCGTTTGTCCACCCATTTCGCCTGCTTGTTGTTGTATGTGGTCCTAGATATATGTATTATCTGCTTGAGAGTTTTTTCCTTTCATTTTTCCTTTCTCTTTTTAAAATTATTTGTAATGTTATATCCTTACGGGGTCTATAAAATAAAGTACCAGTAATGCACTGGGTAATTGCTGGCCTTGTGCCTAGAGTAGAAACAGTTATTTAAATACAAAATAAAGACCAACTTAAAAAAAAAAAACAATAAAAAAAAACAGCTTAAAAAACTCAGGTAACAAAATTGGTTTCAATCAGGATTGAAATCAGAACGCTCTAGTTCACCGTTCTGACGATTCTAATGAACAATTAATTAGATTTATATAAAAACAAACAAACTCTCTTTCGTGTGATAAGAAGTGAGTCTCGATGTTTCGAGCATAATGTATATATGGCTATATTATTGAATGTTTTGTGTTCAAATCCCGCCGAGGTTAACTTTGCCTTTCATCCTTCCGGGGTCGATAGAATAAAGTACCAGTAATGCACTGGGTTATTGCTGGCCTTGTGCCAAAAGTAGAAACAATTATTGAATATTTTGTGTGTGTATTAGAGAGTCGGGACCCGATGACCGAAGTTTTGCTGTTTCAGCATCAAATTCCAGACGGTATAATCCTGACCTCTCTCTCTCTCTCTCTCTCTCTCTCTCTCTCTCTCTCTCTCTCTCTCTCTCTCTCTCTCTCTCTCTCTATATATATATATAATGAATAGGGTGAATACCCTTAAAGGCTGAAAAAAAAAGTTGCCATCGGCCGCTACGAGGAATCGAACCCCGTACTTCTGGAAGATACAGGGGATCGATTCCTTGAAGCGGCCGAAGACAACTTCTTTTCCCGTTTTTAAGAGTCTTCGCCCTATTTAATAGCAACTCTGAACTTGAGTACACTATTCTTTATATTAACTTTATTCCCTCAGCGCTTCGTAAAAGACCAAGAAATTAGCTATGTATACACGATATATATATATATATATATATCTAAAGGCCCCGTCGGTCACAAATGACCATGGGATTTTCATCTAGAAAGTTCCCCTTCGAAGCAAGATTGTTTGTGGAAGACCACCAGTCACCCATGCATACCAGCCTCCCCTCTCCACGCCACCGATGATGTTTAAGGGAAAGGCAATGGCCGATACAGCTTGACACCAGGGACGCCGTAACTCATTTTTACAGCTGAGTAAACTGGAGCAATATGAAATAAAGTGTCATGCTCAAGGACACAATGTACCACCCGATCCGAGAATCGAACTCACAACCTTCTGTTTGCAAGCCGAATGCTCTAACCACTAGGCCATGCGCCTTCACACATACACATACGCGCGCACGAACATACTCACCAGGACGCAGTACAGCCGACCAAATATTCACACTGTGGCAGGTCTTCGAGAAATCGTGGGAGTATAGACCTCGATAAGGCATACGACCGCGTTCCACGGGACCTGATGTGGAACTTTCTGCATGAGTATCAGGGGCGATAGCTTTGTATTTTTGCATCCCTGTGTTGGTTTTGTTTCGTTTATCAACTATTTTCTCATGTTTACGCGGTCCACCTGCTATTCAAACCTGGATAATTACCCTGAACACGGATTACCATGGATTAACCAACCTCTAGATTGCTGGATTTTGAACTGATATATATATATATAATGATAGTAATAAATGGAATATATATAGTTATGTTATTTGAACATAACTGTTGATTACATATCAACAAAGTCTCTAACACATTATTTATATATATAGAGAGACATTTATAAATGGAGATACCCACTTACCTTTGTCTATACAAGATGCTAGGAAGCTGAATGTGCTGTTATGATAGAATACATAAGGTAAGTTCCACCAGTTAACTTTTATATGTATTGAAAGACATTTGGGTGTTTATTTTTTTTAGGAAGATTGATCTGGTATTTTTTTTTTTCGATCGCATAGGGACTTTCCCTGTTGAGATGTGTTAGAAATAGCAGCCAAATCTCCCTAGAAAAAACTACCATAGGATACAGTGCACAGCATCATCTTCGATTCACAAAACGATACCTTGTTGGGTTAATCTTTCGAGGTCTGCCTCTGCAGAGCTGATCTTTGGTTAAACAACAGACCCTATGAATATATGTGTGTGTGTGTGTGTTTACGCGCGGAGAGCTCCCAGTACAATCGAGTGTGACCTGTCATAAAACGGGTAAATTTAGGGAGTGTATATTTTTGCCACTGTGGGTATCATCAAGGTAAAACTAATTATAATTCTGTGACAATATTATAAAGCATTTTATTTCAGTTGTTTATTCTATTAATCTCGGATGTTGGAAAAGACAAAAGAGTCACTGACTGGTGTGTTTTATAGGGTTTCTACCTCTAATACAAGGGTAAATGGTAAAACCATCGACTCTCTAACAATCCACTATTAACACTCAAGCTTCTCTAATTCATACAATTGCTGCAAATGCATGTTATCAGTTTTAAGGCGCTTTAAACTGGTTCAGTACCACCAACAGACGACAGTTGACTACTTAAGACTCGCATTGATGATCTCTCTCTCCTTGACTATATTTGAACCAAATATCTACATACGTGTATATATCTTCCAATGCCCGATTTTTTCTCTCAAATCACCCGGGGTTCGTCGTTCAATTACTCGTACATTATAAATCTAGTGAAGCATGTTCGATTCGTGTACATATAGATTATGCATAGTCGTATATTTTATATTATGCATAGTCGCATATATGTATATTTTTATATTTATTTATTTATATATATGTAGCACAAAATATCCGTGTTTGGCAAAGAAAGTAGCGTAAGAGTTGATATATCATGTATGTCTATACCCAAAACAAAAAAGGGCTACCTTAGTTTTCAAGGCCCAGTTATAGCCACCTCCCCGTACTCTGCATGGTCTGGGGAGCTGGTCATTACTAGACATTGAAACGAAAGTTAGCGCTTTCCTATTCTGTGTATGAACATAAAACATGTATGTATGTATGCATGTATGTATATATTTTTTCTCATATATATATATACAACGTTAAATAGCTTTGAATTTATTTTGTAAGGATTACAATATTACAATTTATTAATAACCCTATATATATTTTAATGTGGCTGTATGGTTAGGAAGTTGTCACTGAGATAACCTGAAGATTGAGATAGACTCATTGAATGGATTTGGTGAACAAAGAATAGTTTTAGTTTACCCGTGCAACAGCTTGAAAACACCAACTCGCACGCGCGCATATACTGTCACACACCATACACACATCCATACATACAACATACAGAGACACTAGTAACCTCCCCTTGACTAGGTTTTCATGTGTCTGCGCACGAGCGTTTCTATTCTAATGGCCAGATTTTTTTTTCTCTGTTCATCCGAGCTTCGTCGTGTTCGATTAGGCGACATGTGCATACTGGAATATATATGTATTGAAGTAGAACACTCTCTCCCACTTTCTCTCTCTCTTTCTCACTGTATATATATATATATATGTAGATAAATCTACCAAAATGTACGGTAGTGTCCAATCCGTAATTGTATTAAATCTTTGTTGGTTTTTTCAATAAACAAATATCATTATTTCTGAAGACAGCATATATATGTGTAGGTATGTATATTCCCTCTGATAGTTTGTAAAAAATTTACATAGATCTATAGGATATGCATACCAATACTAACATATATATCCTAGAAACGATCGTAAAATGATGAATTTTTTAATATAAGGAACTGTTTCTTTGTTTATTCATTATTTTATTAATTTATATATATATATATATATATATATGATGAATCAGGGGCCTTGGAACTGGGGGAGGGGCAGGTGGACCTCAATATATTTTTCTCTCCAAACTACCAAAACTCATAACCTTTATAATATTTTTTTTTGTCATGTCAACTTTTTCTCCACATATCACTATTTGCCAATTGCTAGCATGTGTATTCAGAGACAGATTTAATAGGTAATTTTGCTGTAATCATTTCATAATGAACTTCATGTGATCATTCCATGAGAGTATCTTGGTCAGCGTATGGACGTTTAAGATGGCCCTTGTATTTATTTAAAAAAAGTCAGTAATCATTTCATAATTATTGAAAGCATTTTCTGACCATTTAGAAGGCAAAAAGCTAAACTAATCACTACAACTAAATTAACCAAATCCCCCCCCATTCGGAAAGGCTTCCTCTGCCTCAGTATGGAATCAATAGATAGTTTCTTGTTGCCCTGAGGTCTCTATATGAATGCCGCCCTAGTTTAGATGATTGGTTAGCTTTACTAAAGTTATTTTTTTATTTGTGGATGTTGCAAACTTTAGTATAGTTTATATATCATCATCATCATCATCACCGTTTTACGTCCGTTCTTCCACGCTAGCATGGGTTAGACGGGTTGTCCTGTTGTGAGCAGTGTCTGGTCGGCTGACCATGCCTTGCTCATACAGGAACTGATCTGGCTTGATTTCTACAGCTGGATGCCCTTCCTAACACCAACCTCATTTACAGTGAGTGCTGGGTGCTTTTTCGTGGCGCCTACACGTCCACTTTACAGTGTGGGCTGGGTGCTTTTTTGCCGTGGCACCTCCACGACCACCTTGCGGTGGGGGGGGGGGGCATATTGTTTATATGCTTCAGCATGTACCCATGGGAGGTCGGGTACCCTGTATTACTGCGTGACGCCAGAAGTCACGGTCGTGTGTCATTGACTTTGAGAGGTGTAGTTGGGTAAGGTCGGCTTTTATCACCTCATCCCAAGTCATCTTGGGTCTCCCCACTCCGCGGTTTCCATCAACTTCTAGTGCTCTGCACCTTTTTATGCAGCTGTCATCCTTCATACGCATCACATGTCCATACCAGCGTAACCGCCTCTCCTGCACGCAGCATTTGATTCCTCTTATGCTCAGTCTCTCTCTCAATTCATTTATGCTTTGTCGTTCACGTATATTACTGTTACACATCCATCGGAGCATGCAGGCTTCGTTTCTCTCTAATCTACGTAAGTCTTCCACCTTCAGCGCCCAGGTCTCACTACCATGCAACATCGCTGTTCGGATACACGCATCATACAGTCTGCCTTTCATTCTGAGGGAGAAGCCTTTTGCAGCTAGCAGTGGTAGTAGTTCCCTAAACTTCTTCCATCCCGTTCTTACCCTAGTTATTGTACTTTCTGAGCACCCACCTCCGTTGCTAATTCGGTCACCTAGGTAGCAGAAGCTGTCTACTGTTTCTACAGGGCCCTCCCAGAGATTGGTGGTACTTGTTTCCTGTGGCTGTTTGCTTGCTGTTTCAGCACAGCTGCTGCATGTGAATCCTACATTCTTAATTAAGCTTCCTGAGATCCCGCTACATCTCTTGTGTACCCATTGTTTGCATTTGGGGCAAAGAATGGAGTTCCTACCTACACCTTTCCTACATACTGAGCAAGGCCATTTCCCTGAGGGGATCTGGGTTCTGTTTTCTCGTCTACTTATAAGGACCTTAGTCTTTGTCATGTTGACTTTGAGGCCCTTTCTCTCTAGTCCCTGCTTCCAGGTTTGAATATATATATTCATTTATTAACGCTAAATAGTGAGTCTTGTTACTCTGGAGTTTCACCTGTTTATCACAGGGTCATCACATACGGATATATATATATAATAGTAGAAAGTGGTGGGTTATATACACAGTAGTAGAGCACTCAGTCCATGGCACGAGTTTGGTAGAAGTAGTTCCACAACAGTTATTTCACCATACTGAGAACAAATGTTTCACCTTATTTGGATCCTCAGCTTGGTCTGAGGATCCAAATAAGGTGAAACATTTGTTCTCGGTATGGTGAACTAACTATTGTGGAACTACTTCTAAATATACTATGCATGGTTGGCTGAAAAGTTCATAGGCTGACTATATGAAGGAGTGATGTTAAAGCTGTGAAATCTTGCATGCATTAATTTCAACTCGTCTTATTAATAACTGCATTGCTTCTCTCCAGCGACTATGTTGGAAAATAAACTTCATGTGATCATTCCATGAGAGTATCTTGGTCAGCCTATGGAGGTTTAAGACGGCCCTCGTATTTATTTTAAACTGGAGAGTGGGCAGTGGGAATAATAGACCAGTTTGGGCGATTCCCTTAACCCTTTAATGTTCAAACCGCCCAGAATTCTCTACCTCTTTCTGCTGAAACTGGCTGTAACTAGTCACTCAAATAAATACTTTCAAAATCTCATATATTTGATATTATGTAAGATACTTATGTGAGATAAAGCCTTTACCATGAAAATATAATAGTACATATAGAGTAATGTGAATGCTAAAGGGTTAAAGACGCAACTCTTTTTCTTAAAGTCTGGATTACTGTTTCGTGAGAATGGATGTGAATTTCAGATGGTAATGAAGAAAAAAAAAACAAATAATTTATGTTAGTCAATGAAATATTTTATCAAATTTAATGGTTTTTCACATAAAACAATTTAAAAATCAAACACAGACAAAGAGAGAGAAAAAAAGTCAATAATATGAAGACAACATCAGATCCCATTAAATCCAACAAAAGGTTTCAATAAAAAGTATAAAAATAAAAAATAAAATAATTGCATTGAGATCTCTTAAAGAAAGCTGACAATTCTTGCAAGAATTGGAGAATATTCTTAAGTGAAATATATCAGTTTTAATTTGTATTTATTTATTCATTTAGTTTTTTTTTTCCCTTGGCAAAACAACTGAAAAAAAAAAAAAAAATAGTCCCCAAAGGAAGGTTTAATTAGAGACAAAAATAAAAAAAATTATTATGACCAATTTCAAAAAAAGTAAAAAATGCTACCCGGGGGATTTAATGTTTTTGTTTCTGTTAGACATTATATGTTGATGGTTTACTAACCAAATATTTCATGGTTAACTGATTGTAACTAAATATTTCCTGGTTGACTGATATTAACCAAATATTTCATACAATGATGAAAATATACAAAACCCTCCAAAAATATTTACCCCCAGTTGTAGTACATATTAAATATTTGTTTCTACTTTAGACACAAGGCCGGCAATTTTAAGGGGAAGGGGCAAGTCAATTAAATCAACCCCAGTGCATTACTGGTACTTTATTTTAGTGACCTCCCTAAGGATGAAAGGCAAAGCTAACCTTGGCAGGATTTGAACTCAGAACGTAAAGGGCCATGACTATGCTGCAAAACATGGTGTCTGTCGCTCTACTGAATTTTGCCAATCCGCTGCCCAGTATATATTAAATAATTGTTTCTACTTTTGGCACAAGGCCAGCAATTACACAGTGCATTACTGGTACTTTATTTTATCGACCTGGTAAGGATGAAAGGCAAAGTTAACCTCGACGGGATTTGAACTCAGACCGTAAAAGGACGTAACTATGCTGGAAAGCATGGCGTCCGACCCTCTACCGATACTGCCAATCCACCGCCAGTATATATTAAATAATTGTTTCTACTTTTGGCACAAGGCCAGCAATTACCCCAGTGCATTACTGGTACTTTATGTTATCGACCCCCGTAAGGATGAAAGGCAAAGTTAACCTCGGCGGGATTTGAACTCAGAATGGCAAGGGCCGTAACTCTATACGTCAAAGCATGGCGTCCGACCCTCTACCGATACTGCCAATCCACCGCCAGTATATATTAAATAATGGTTTCTGATTTAGATGCAAGGCCAACAATACCAGAGGAGGGAAAATCGATTAACTCAACTCCAGTGTATTACTGGTACTTTATTTTATCAACCTCTGTAAGGATGAAAGGCAAAGTTAACCTTCACAGGATTTGAACATATTAAATAACTGTTTCTACTTTGGGCACAAGGCCAGCAATTATCCCAGTGTATTACTGGTACTTTATTTTATTGACCCCGTAAGGATGAAAGGCAAAGTTAAATTCAGCGGGATTTAACTCTGACTGTATAGGGCCGTAACTCTATGCTGCAAAGCATGGTGTCTGATGCTCTACCGATACTGCCAATAATGGTTTCTAATTTAGGCACAAGGCCAACAATTTTGGGGGAAGGGAAGTCGATTAAATCAACCTCAGTATGTTATTGGTACTTTATAAATAATTGTTTCTACTTTTTGGCACAAAGCCAGCAGTTACCCCAGTGCATTACTGGTAATAAATAATGATAGCTGTTACACATTAACATTCAGTAAAAAAAAAAAATACATTTACACTAGAATGTCACAAATTATTGCTGAATAAAAAAGTTAAAACAAACTAAATCTGATATAATATATATGAGGATGATGTAAAATATGGGAGGGGTTATATAACTTAAACTGTACAAAGATAAGAAATGTTATTTCACTGAATTTGTGTCACAAATGAATGAAGTAGTCAGCCACCATAACACAAACAAGTATTAAATTTTAATATTTTTACACCAAGAATATTAATGGGAAAATATGAATTAACAAATATTTTCACCTGTTGTAATACCGAGTGTCCCCTATTAAAGTATTTTCACCTGTTGTACTACCAAGTGTCCCCTATTAAAGTATTTTCACCTGTTGTAATACCAAGTGTCCCCTATTAAAATATTTTCACCTGTTGTAATACTGTGTGTCCCCTATTAAAATATTTTCACCTGTTGTAATACTGTGTGTCCCCTATTAAAATACTTTTACCTGTTATAATACCGAGTTTTCACTAGTTATCATACCAAGTGTCCCCTATTAAAATATTTTCACCTGTTATAATACCGAGTGTCCCCTATTAAAATATTTTCCCCTGTTGTAATACTGTGTGTTCCCTATTAAAATATTTTCACCTGTTGTAATACCAAGTGTCCCCTATTAAAATATTAAGATAGAGTTAAAAACAATATCATTAAAAGAATTTATAATATTAGTAATCAGCAAGACTCTAGAAATTTGAGTTTTATATTATTTTTTAATATTAATTTTTCTTAGAAAAATGCACTATGGCTTATATTGGATAGCAACATAAAAATCATGCTAGGGCTTATTTTTACTATAATAGAGGAAATACAGTATTTTTTTAAATAACCAAAATTTTCTAGATTATGATTGAAAATTCCTTAATCAAATTATATTTATCAATATTATATTTATATTTATCATGTCAAGATTTTTTTTTATTTCCCTTCCAATTTACTATTGACTTTAGGATTAAATATTTGTTTTTAAAAACTAATTTGTATATCTTTAAATGACTTATAAACAAACACAAAATAAGATTTAACCCTTTAGCACTTAAATCGGCCGTCTCCGGCCAGAATTCTCTCACCTCTTTCTGTTCAAACCGGCTGAAACTGGCCACTCATGCCTACATTAAGGTATTACTCTTAAAATAAATAACATCAAAATCTCATAGATTTGAAATTATGTGAGATGATTATGTAAGATAAAGCCTTTACTGTGAAAATATAATAGTTAATATAGAATATGTAAATGCTAAAGGGTTAAATTGACTAGATCTTATTCATGTAATGAAAGGGGAAGGGTATAAACCAAAATAGTTTAAATTGTCAAAAACACATACTTTCTTTTAAATAGGTTCACGCCCAACCAAAATGCTAGAATGGAAAAGCAAACATTTAAAAATACATGGTGTAGCAAAAGTAACGCCTTTTTGTTTGTTTATTAATTTATTGAACGAAAATAAATTACAGTAGTTTAAGAAAATTTTTTTGTTCAATAAAAGTTGATAAACAAAAAAGAGTGTTACTTTTGCCCCACCCTGTATATAACAGTCAAATGAATGCATATTGCTCAAGAATATATACTGTATTATTCCACATATAAGAAACTTTGAAACAATGGTAAAGATTCTTGTCATATTTAAACTATATTTCAACTACAATAATTCATTTCTGATAAAATCATAATTTCAACTCTGTTAATTAATAGTTTGAATTTTGAAAATAAATAATTCTATTTTCAATGAAATTTTTCTGTGAGAATATTCTAGAATGGCAGCCAAATAGAGGAAGGTTCAATGATGAGAGATTGATGATGTATTTCAGACATTCAACTAAATAGTGGAGCACAGAGGATCAGTTAAGAGATGTTCTAGTGTATTGTTAGAGACCATGAGATATACTAGGGTATTACTAGGGGTTATGAGATATTGTAGAGTTATTAGGGGTTATGAGATGTTTTAGGGTATTGTTAGAGAAAGTTCTGGATCTTGAGATAAGGACGATCTTTCTGGACCTGGACGGTAAGTTGTTGGTCCTGGACATGAGCAATAGCAAAGGTGGTGCCTTTAGACTGGTGGCAGAACAGCTGGACTTCTTTAGGCACCTGGAAGCCTTTTTAAGAATGTCTCACCTTTTACTGTTAGTGGGGGACTGGAACAGCAGCTTGAATGCATGCTGAGATTGTGAGGAAGTAGTTGATAAGAGTGGTGGGTGCAAAAGCTTCAAATACCTGATCAGCCAGTTCCAACTGTCTGGCAGGTAATGACTAGAGTTCCTGAATGCGCCAGTTCCTGGACCAACCACATAGGGTCATCTATATTGTATATAGATAGGTTTTTCCACATTTCCGATCACAAATTTGTGATCTGCATGGTTGACCTAGATAGACCATGTAGGTTAGGACCAGGTTACTGAAAGCTTAACGCGTTATTCCTTGTGCGTAAAGCTGACAAAGACTGGATCACCATTTTAGTTAAGTGTAAGTTGACAGAGGTGGGGTGGTCAACAACGGGTAGTAGGGTGTTCTCAAAATAGAGATTAGAATAATTTCAATAATTTAGTAAAGAATTAACAATAGAAACAAATATAAAGAAGGGGTAGTTGGTAGCTAAATTAGATGAGGCGATTAGAAGTGGCATTGCTACTGATGTGCCAACGGCGAGAATGGCATTACACCATTTCTTCAATGTGAAACACGAATGCTGCATTGTCAGAGTTTAGGTGCATGTTATAAGAAATGAGGGAACAAAAGCTGTTTGATGGGCCCAAGTGGCAGTGGCGCAGTGTGGTAACAAAACCATGATTAGGTCTTTGATGGACCAAGATGAATGCTTATTGAACACTTCCAGGCAGATGTGTGCGGCCTTTCGCCAGGACTTTGCTCAACAGTGCCACCCACATTAGTTGATAGTGATATCATATTAAACACAAGACAGAACAAGTTATGCTGGAATATATGGAAGCTAAAGGACCTTTCAGTCAAATATAATTTAGAAAGGCCCTACACGATGCATTTGATGAGAGGGGAGATAAATTAGATACTTATGACATAAAGGACAATCTCATGTGACAACCTATTGCAAACTACTGATGAGACTTAAGGCTGGAGCAAAATACCAAGTAACCAGAGAGTGACCTGGTGGTGGAATAGCATAGTGAATTACGGCCAAGAGATAGGCATAGAACAACTGGAAAAACAGGGGTAGCAAAGGCCAGTACCAGATAACTAAAAGAAAAGCCAGACAACAGGTATACATAGCTCAGAAAGAGTCTGAAAGAAGAAAGTTTGCCAATGTCTTGTGATGTGAAATTTTCCACATTGCAAGGTAGTGTGAATAGGGATGTTGTTGGAGAAAAGTGTGTTAGAAATGACACTGGTACTAAAAAGAAAAAGAGGCCTCAAAATGTTACTAGGAAAGGATGATGAATGTAGAGAATGAATGGGGGGAAGAGAGAGACAACCTCCAGCTTACCCAACAGAAGGATGAGCTATTTAAATTGACAGTTTTAAGGTCAAAGAAGCAATAAAAAAAATGACGTATGGTAAAGCCGCAGAGACAACTGAGATAGTCGCTTAGATACTAAAACCATCTGGAGAGATAGGAGTTGAACTAGAAACCAACATAGTCAATCAGGTAATTCAGGATGGAGTCATACTTAATGACTGGTGTAGCAGTACAATCATAAATTGCTACATAAATTGCTAAAGGTAACTCTCTAGAAAGAAGCAACTAGAGGAATAAAACTAATGAACCAAGTTACGAAAGTGGCGGAAAGAGTTATAGTGCAGATAATTAGGGAAAGAGTCAAATTAGACAAGACGCAGTTTGCTTTTATACCTGGGAAAAGTACAACCGATGCCCTCTTAGTGAGATAACTACAAGAGAAGTTCCTAGCCAAGAATAAGAGAGTATATTTAGCTTCTGTTGATCTAGAAAAAGCCTTTGACAAAGTACCTTGATCTGATATCTGTTGGCCCTTAAGAAAACTAGTCATGAAAGAATAGGTTGTGAGAGTGGTGCAAGCCATGTACAGAGGAACTATCAGTAAAATTAGAGCAGAAAGTGAGTTTAGTGAAGAACTCAAGGTACATATAGGAGTTCATCAGGGTTTGATTCATAGCCCACTGCTATTCATCTTAGTTCTCAAGGCCATAACAGAGGAGTTTAAGACTGGCTGTCCATGGGAACTTCTCTATGTGGATGATCTGGTCCTTATAGCTGAATCCATAAAAGAAGTAAAAAAAAATAAATTCTGACAATGGAAACAGAATTTACAATCAAAAAGGTTTGAGAGTAAACTTAGAAAGATCTAAAGTATTGTTAAGCAGGAAAGAAGACAGGAACCCGATCCCGTCAGGGAAATGGCCCTGTTCGATATGCAGAAAAGGAATAACGATAATGGTGATAATGGTGATAATGATGATAATGGTGACGGAAGTTACCACATTACTGTGAATATGACTTAGCTTATAACAACTAAACTAAATTATAACTTAGATTGGAACTTCTTTCTAAAGTTGGAATAATATACTATTAAATTTCAGAGCAGTTGTTTTCATTGGAGTTCTAGCTTTTTTTAATATGTTCATGTACAATTGTGTGTGTGCATATATAATTCAAAGAATATACATATTCAAATTTATGCATATGAGGGTCGGCTAAAATGTTCATAGATGACCTCATGGAATGACCAAATGAGGTTTATTTTGTTAACATAGTCCCTGGAAAGAAACAATGCAGTTATTAATAAGAAGAGTTGAAATAAATGCAAGCAAGATTTCACAGCTCTAGTATTGGTCCATCATAGTCAGCCTATGAACTTTTCAGTTGACCAACCCTCATATAAAAGCTATTGTGTGTTTAGGCATGCATGTGTGTGTGTGTGTGTAAGAACATTGGTGACTATATATCTGTTTTTATGAAACTAATCGTTAATGTATAATGAAGATGTATTTTCTGTATTAATTAACAAATTATGTGTGGCATGACATTCTTTGGTAGGTCTTTTAAAAACAAAACAAAACATAACAAACAAACTTATTGAATCCCTTGTATAAAGAAATACAAGAAAAAAGTAAAGACAATAACAGGCTAGAAAATAGAAATGATATGTTGGAGTTGAATATGAAATAGTTTATAATTTCAGACCATCTTGTAGTTGTGTAATGGAGCTTTATACCGTATATACTTGAATATAAGTCTACCCCCACCTATTTTATATCTGAAAAATCTAAACCCCATTTATAAGCCGAGGCAGTTAATCAACACATTGTTTAGATAATGTCCCAATTTCACCATCAATTTTTTTTGGTCATATATTCCTCAGCTTATATGCGAGTATATAAGGTAGGCATTTATAAATTAATTTTTACCTGAAGTAAGGTATGATATATGATTGACACCTGATGAATATTAAATAAAATTTGATGCCAAAATAAATTATGAACTATGATGTAAAACAATATTATAGGATTTATATATATATGTTGTGTATATATATATATATGTATATATATATATTATATATATATATAAACACTTTCATACATGAGCACACACTGATGAATCCCACACATACACTTTATTTACAAATCCCCCCCACCCACCCCCGTTTCTCCCATTCAGTCATGGATTAGAATAGTTTGAGCAAATGTGGTAAGTTTTGAAATGTGTGAAAAGAACATGAATTTCCTGAGAACATTGTTCATGGAGAGAGAGAAAGAGAGAGTCAGAGAAAGAGAGAGTCAAAGACAGAGAGAGAGAGAGAAAGAGAGAGAGAGAGATAAATAGATAGATATACAGATAGAAAGGAAGAGAGAGAAATGAGATTATTCCATGACAACCAAACATAGCGTAGCAGATGTGTGTGCTACACTAAGGCATAAGATATTTTTTCATAAGTTGGCAACAAAACAAAAAAGATGAAGAAGATGCCATCAATGTCCTGTACCATTCACATATGAACTCTGGCCAACAAGCTGAAGATTCTGTACATGGGTGTACATTTTCAGAGCTGGACCTAGTTTCAAAGACAGACCTGTAAGGACATCACTTCTTTTCATCAACAGGAGAGATTTGCCATCAATCTCCTGAAAAATAAATGACAACAAAATTTAAAATAACAAATGTTTTCACAAATTGTAGGCATTGATCTAACATGAGCACTTAATTCAGTAATCCTTATTTTAAAATGAGTATTGTTTAACCCTTTAGCATTTAAACTGGCCATATCCAGCCAGAATTCTCTCACCTCTTTCTGTTCAAATCAGTCATAACTGGCCACTCATACTGATGTTAAGGTATTGTTCTCAAAATAAATAATATCAAAATCTCATAGATTTGATATTATGTGAGATATTTATGTGAAATAGTGTTTACCGTGAAAATACAATAGTATATATAGAGTAATGTAAATGCTAAAGGGTTAAAGTGATGGCAAATTGGCAGTCGTTAGAACAGATAGAATTCTTTCAGGTATTTGTTTCAGATTGCCTTTCAACCATTCGGGATCGATAAAAAAAAAGTACCAGTCTAGTACTAAGGTAAAGTCTTCCTCTGTATCACTTTCTCACTTCCATTTTGTCCATCCTTCTCTGGAAGAAATCTGCTATATTTCAGATCCGGAGAGTTGATGGCCTTAGCCACATTTAAAAGACAAAATGCATTAGAAACACCATGCATTCTTTTAAATCTTGAAGGAAAAGTTCTAGAACATTCTAAGAAAAAAAAAAGTATGTGGAACCTAAAATTTTGATACATAAATTGCCAGCGTAATGTATTCTGGGTAAAAATAAATAATTCACAGAAAGAGGGTGTTCATCATCATCATCATCATCATTGTTTTTACGTCTGATTTTCCACACTCACATGGGTTGGACAGGTCCTTTTCCCCACAGCATCTCTCCACTCACTGCATTCTTTTGTCATCTTCTCATCTCCTCTGTGAGTCTTGTCCAATAAACAAAGTAAATTTATTTATTTCAGGTGTTGAAAGGTATGGTCATGGCAAATCCATTACTTTAGTGTGTCCAAAGCTAGGGTGAGTCTATTCTACAATAACTCTGCTTGAGTACTGACCAGCCATTGATGGCATATCAAAGCCTTGCTAGCATGGAAAATGGACATTAAATAATGATGATGATGATGATGACAATGAAGATGATGATTATGATGATAACGGCAATGACATTGATGATGATGAATAGGTTATTTTGTAGTCGGAACTGGAATTGATGTTACCTGTTCACGAAAAGCTTCTGCTTGTGTGACAAAGCCAGCTGATTTAAAGAAATTCACAACATCATCAATGCTCCAATTGGCTGCATCAGGGTATGGACCTTGGAAGTCCCTTAACATTGGTAACGAGACAGGTTCTTCTTTTACACTGAAATCAGTAAAATATCACAGTATTGAAATAATAATATAATACAAGGTGTCACAATGTACAGGCGTTACAGCAGACAGGTGGGGCAACACAACATACATGTGTCACAAGGTGTCACAACAGCAGGTGCCACATCTTGTAGTCAACTCAGATAAGACAGAGTAACAGCGTTGTTTCAATAAAGTCCAGATCTCAAGCTACAGATGGTATTCCTGATAAATTGGTAATCTTGGGTATAAACTGTAATGAGGGTGATACCTTCAAACTAATGGCCCCCTTAACCCTTTAGCATTTAAGCAGGCCATATCCAGCCAGAATTTTCTCACCTATTTCTGTTCAAACCAGCTATAACCAGCTGCTCATACTGATGTTAAGGTATTGTTCTCTAAATAAATAATATCAAAATCTCATATATTCGATATTATCTGAGATAATTATGAAGTGAAGCCTTTACTGTGAAAATAAAATAGTAAATATAGAGTAATGTAAAAGCTAAAGGGTTAAACCCTGACAAACAAAACAAGCTATTGCAAGACAAATGAAAAGAAAGTAAACCCTTTGAATTTGTCAAAAATATTTAACTCACCATGGTTTTTCCTCAGGTTCTGGTTGAATTGGAGAATCTTGTGGAGTTGGAAGACCTGGTGGGCTTGTCTCAACATTGTCCCGATGGTTGCCTAAAGTATGAAGAGTTTAATGTTGTTAGGTGTATTAAACATTTTAACCTACCAATATATTTTATATGAGCAAATGAGGTAGCCATGACATGGTTGAACTTAGAGAAATAGTGACCAAATCTTCCTCAAATCACTCCCATATTTGCCAACATCTTTACAGAGTGTACTGGGTGTATTTTATTGTGACATCAGCACTGTAACCACTTTACAGAGTGTACTGGGTGTATTTTATTGTGACATCAGCACTGTAACCACTTTACAGAGTGTACTGGGTGTATTTTATTGACATCAACACTAACATCTTTACAGAGTGTACTGGGTGTATTTTATTGTGACATCAACACTAGAGGCATTTATCATGAACTTGGCAATGTTAAACCTTCCTTTCAACTTTACATTGTTTCCACTCCTTTGTCAATCTCTTTACAGAATTTGCCCGACATTTTCTCCACTTTGAAATTCCCAGTATACATTCACTATTGATTTCCTTATTTAGGCAAAAAGATCTATCATTTCGGGATGTTTGTTTACAAACGCACCGAGCATTATAATAAATGTTCGGTGAATCCATCCGTACATATATATATGTGTGCATGTATGTATATATATATATACATACTACTGTACGTCTGTATACATACATATATGTATGTACGTATACATACTTAGATCTATCATTTATTTTATGCAAACCTCTAAGAGAGATGAAAAGTAGACTCAGCCCTAACAAGATTTAAACATTAGAGGAATAAACCAAACATTATGAACAATGACAGAGCCTCTACCCACTTGCTAGAAATAACAACCAAATATCCATTTAAGAGAGGGGTGGGGATAGACAAACTGATAGACAAAGTCACAAAAGAAAGACACATTAATTGGGCTGGTTGTTTTATAATAAAGATTTAAATAAGATATAATAAAGATTTAAGTAGACATAGTAGTATAGTTAATACAAATCATTATGAGATATGTAATAAATGACTGATAAGTTTCCGAAAGCTGGTACAATATGGTAGAAATATATAAAAGACCAGTTAAGGAAGAACACATTGATCGTTTGTTTTTGTTTTGAAGTGTTTTCGTTTTACGTTTGAACAGAGGGTCGTAACCCCGAAATAAGTTGAAATATTCTGGGTAAAACATTACTTTGTTTTACTTTATCATCCTTTACCTGTTATATATTTCTACTACAATGTACTGACTTTTTGAAACTTATCAGTCATTTATTTTTAAATAAGTATTTTTAAGAGTAACTTGAAAAGATTACCATTGGTGGTTGGCATGGAGGACTCATCTGGTCTTGCAGTATCAAATTCCATTGGCTGAGCTTGAGAATTTTCAATTTCTGATGTACACTGACCACACACCCACTTTCCTGCAATAGAAACAATCAACTTAAAGATTAGTCTGAAGAAAGAAGTATGGTAGAATGACTGGTACTACAGTATGGTAGAATATAAGTTAAGTTAGTTAAAGTATGTTCATTGGGCCGGTGCTTATCCCCAGTTTCCTTGGCAACTGAGAGGATAAGACTTCCTCTGGACAGGACGCCGGTCCATTGCAAGATTGATTCCCCAGCTACTGCTGGTACTCACTCTTCACTGAGTATACTGGAGCAATGTGAAATAAAGTGTTTTGCTCAAGATATATATATATCATCGTTGTTTTAAGGTCTGCTTTCTTTCTAGCAAGAGTTATATATCATCATCATCATCATTCTTCGACTACTGTCGAGATGATGGATCTCACTCTCATGCCCCAGAACTCCCTGTCCCCCATATAGTGCGGTTCCCTGAGGAACAGGAACCCTGGTGCAGTCAGTTGCGAAATCCATCATCTTTTCAAATAGCTAATAATGTGTGTGGGCGCCACTACTACACACATGTGAAAGAATTTGACAGCCAAGTCTTGAAGAAGGTGCTTTCTTCTAAAGAACTCCTGGGAGCTCTTAAGAGCTCTTGGAGTCAATGGCCATCCAAAACCAGCACGGCCCGCCGAAAGGCACTGCAGTGCCGGAAAAGTCAACTTCCTGCTACTAGTATGCTGGTAAGCTAGTACAACGTATCTCCAGACGGATAGAGTGGGTCTGTAGCTTTGGTTAGCGACTACTCTAGTGCTTGCAACAGAGTTATATATATAAGAAAAATGATGAATTATATGCACTCTGTCTGTGCATAAAATGCTCATTTTGGTACTACCACTAGTAATTTACTGAATCATATACATTAAATCAAAAAAAAAAAAATATATATATATATATATTTATATATATATCGGCCTGCCCGCCCAGCCAGTGGGATTGCGTAATTGTATGGCTAAAACAGCCCGACAGACTGGTCGGTCAAGGTGATATATATATATTATTATTCTTTATCATTAAAATTAATATAAAAAATAATAATTATATATAATTATTAAAAAATTTTTTTTATCCCAAATTTTTAGAGAAAGGCCTCAAATTCCATATAGCTTAGAGCCTCGGCAGGTCAAAGTTCAGCCCTGCCCATACCATCTCTCTCTTCATGAACCAACCCTCAAACAGTACTGATTATAATTCTTACCTTTCGGTTTTTCATTCACACATGGATGATGGCATTTCATGTGATATCCTTTGTCACAGGCATCACAAAATAACATGCAATCCTGCATAAAGAGATATATAATAATAATAATAATAATAATAATGGTTTCCAACTTAGGTACAAGGCTAGCAATTTTGGGGTAAGGAGAAAGTCAATTAAATTGACCGCAGTGTGTGACTGGAACTTTATTTTATCAACCGCATAAGGATGAAAGGCGAAGCTAACCTCAGTGGGATTGAGATGTTCAAGTATTATAGACCAATTAGTCTTTAACCCTTTAGCAGTTACATTACTTTATATTTACTATTATATTTTCACGGTAAAGCTTTACCTCACATAGTATCCCATA
>OZ024755.1:22099713-22102213 GCA_964016885.1 Eledone cirrhosa
ACTGTTGAGTGCTACTTATAAACTGTTGAGTGCTACTTATCCGATATATGCATAGTTTTATTGTTCTACACACAATTATCTCACCTAATATCAAATCTATGAGATTTTGGTATTATTTATTTTGAGAACAATACCTTAAAGTAAGCACGAGGAGCCAGTTATCGCTGGTTTAAACAGAAAGTGTTTAGAGAATTTTGGCCGGATACAGCTAGTTTAAATGCTAAAGGGTTAAGGTAGGAGAGAGAGAGAGCTATCCTTTGACAATTGACAAAATCCCAGAACTTATTCACTCATCGAGTGGGTTGGAACTTGTCAAATCAGACCAAGGTAACAATGTTTCCATTGGTATTTCTATTGTTGATACTATCTACCATTCGCAACTCCTGGCAGAAGGCAGCAGGAGCAATGTGAAATAAAGTATCTTGCTCAAGGACATAACACATCATCCAGTTCAAGAATCCAACTCACAACCTCATGATTGTGAATCCAATTTTCTAACCCCTCAGCTACCCAAATCCTTCACAAGGAGAGACATAGTATATTGTCTAGTTTTGTTTTAATAACCTCTTACTTTCACCTTGTTAAAGGAGAGAAGTAAAATCAACTACCTTAAAATTATTTAAACAGAGAAGTGTGATTTTTTTTTTTAACGCACACACACACACATATATATATATTATATGTATCCCATATGAGCAAGACAAGGTCAGCCGACTGGACACTGCCCACAACAGGATAACCCGTCTAACCCATGCTAGCATGGAAGAATGGACGTAAAACGATGATGATGGTGATATATATACATATATACATGAGTGTTTATATATATATATATAATATATATGTATATATCATCATCATCGTTTAACGTCCGTGTTCCACGCTTGCATGGGTTTGGACGGGGGTTTTCCCACTCCAAACCCATGCAAGCGTGGAACACGGACGTTAAACGATGATGATGATGATGATGATATATACATATATATATTATAAATATTTATATATAAGATATATATACATATATACATATATGCATGTGTGTGTGTTTATATATATATATTTATATATATATATATATATATATATATGTAAAAGGTAAACAGAAATAAAAAAAAACAGACAGCACAGTACATGGAAGAAATATATTAGTTTAATGCTTGAAATAGGAAGAGAGTCTTAACGTTTCGGACACTAGTCCTTCATCAAATGATAGAGTTATAGATAGAAAGTAAAGAGTGATAAGAGGAAGGAAAGGGGGAAAAATGAGGAAAAGAAGGGGAGGGGAGAGTAAAAAGCATGTGCATATTCAGTCGGCCATCTTGGAGAGTGGCTGGTAAAGGGATATCTTCCGCATTAGAGAGGTTTAGGAAGGCAGGTAACAAATGTATATGTGGGGTGAACATGTGAGTATGCACGCGTATGTTGGTGTGTGTGTGAAGGTGTTGAGTAAAGTGGTTGGAGGAGCTGAAGAGTCTTTACCTAGTGGTATGACCCAAGGTATTCAGTGAGACAGCCTGTCCAATGTAAATGGACCCACAAACGGAACACCAGAGAGCGTAGACAACGTCGGTGGAGGTTCAAGCGAAGGAGTGGTGAGGCTTGTTATGTAGGGGCAGGTGTTACAGTAAAGGGAGCCAGGAGCAATCCTAGAGGAGGGGGGAGGAGGAACTGTGCACAAGATAGTCACAGAGATTACGGGCTCGCTTAAAGCAATGATGGGTGTGTTGGGAAAGAAGAGAGAAGTGACGGGGGTCAGAAATGAGGCACATGGCTTAGTGGTTAGAGCATTGGCCTTGCAATCGAAAGGTTGTGAGTTCAATTTTCAGACCGGGTGATGTGTTGTTTCCTTGAGCAAGACACTTTATTTCACATTGCTCCAGTTTACTCAGCTGTAGAAATGAGATGGTAGGGACTGGGGTCCCTATCATTCCACTGCAAAGTGGTCGTGGAGGTGCCACGGCAAAAAAGCACCCAGCACTCACTGTAAATGAGGTTGGTGTTAGGAAGGGCAGCCAGCTGTAGAAATCAAGCCAGAATCAGTTCCCGTCCCACCCTTGCAAGCAGGGAAAAGCGGACGTAAAATGAAATGAAATGATGAAATGATGAAGGTTGTGGCGACGTAATGGTAAAATAGATGGATGGTAGGTGAGGGAGGAAAATGTGGGTGTTGGGGGAGGGGTGGTAGGTGGTTAGTGGGTGGCAGGGCTGTGGTGCGGACAGTATCTTGGGCGTGGGTAAGGGCAGCTTGAATGACGGTGGGAAGATATCCATGCTGGATAAAGTGAGAAGCCATGTGTTGAGACAGGATCTCGAAATCGTGGTCCTGGCTACAGAGCCGATGAAGACATTGGAGTTGGAAGTTTGGTGTGGATGGGGTGGGGGGAGGAGGTGAAGTTGAGGTAGGAGTGGGAGCCAGTGGGTTTGTAGAAGAGGGAAGTAGAGAGGGTGTGATGAGTGTGACCGATAGAGAGAGAGAGAGAGATGTTGAGAAATTGGACGG
>OZ024755.1:22109713-22122213 GCA_964016885.1 Eledone cirrhosa
GGGGTAATGTAGGAAGAGGTAAAGTTAGTCCATTACTGCAGTAGTGGAGACAGCTGGAACTCCTCCACCACCGCAACTAGCTACCCCATCACCACCAGCACCACATACATGCCATCACCCCACAACTAGCTACCCCATCACCACCAGCACCACATACATGCCATCACCCCCAGCACACCACAACTAGCTACCCCATCACCACCAGCACCACAGACATGCCATCACCCCCAGCACACCACAACTAGCTACCCCATCACCCCCAGCACCACAGACATGCCATCACCCCCAGCACACCACAACTAGCTACCCCATCACCACCAGCACCACAGACATGCCACCACCCCCAGCACACCACAACTAGCTACCCCATCACCACAGACATGCCATCACCCCCAGCACATCACAACTAGCTACCCCATCACCCCCAGCACACCACAACTAGCTACCCCATCACCACCAGCACCACAGACATGCCATCACCCCCAGCACACCACAACCAGCTACCCCATCACCACCAGCACCACAGACATGCCATCACCCCCATCAGATGAAGATTCAGGGAAATAAATTAAAAAGGGAAATGAAATGTCTACAGGTGGTGGAGAGAGGGGAGAAGGAAGGGGGCATATATAGAGATATAGTGGAAAGGGGGGAAGGAGGGATATAAAGAAATACAGTGGAGAGAGAGAAGGTGGTGGGGAGAGGGGAGGAGGGATATATAGAAATTCAGAGGAGAGAGAGGGAGAGAGAATGACAGACAGACAATAACTGGTACAACAGTATCATCATAAACTACTACAAAAGTAAGGGAGCAATACTAGATAGATGTAAGTACAGAGGTATCATGTCAAGGGACCAGGTCAAGAATGTTACTGAAAAAGTTATAGAACTAATTAGGGACAGAATGAAGATGGAGGTGATGCAGTTTGGTTTTAGGCTAAGTAGGCAGATTGTATGATGCCTGCACACGAACAGCAATGTTACATGGCAGTGAGACATGGGCATTGTGTGCAGAGGACCTGCGCAGACTGGAAAGGAATGAAGCAAGCATGCTCTGTTAGATGTGTAATACTAGTATACGCGAACAGCAAAACATAAATGAACGAAGTGAGAAATTAGGAATAAGAGGGATCAGATGCTGTTTACTCGAGAGAAGACTACGCTGGTATGGTCCCGTGATGCGCATGAAAGACGACAGCTGTATAAAAAAGTGCAGGGCGATCAAAATTGATGACAGTTACAGAGTAGGTTAGACCCAGAAAAACGTGGGACGATTTGATAAATTCCGACCTTACACACTTGCACTTCTCTAAGACAATGTCACTGGACCGAGATCTTTGACGCCACACAGTAATACAGAAGACCTGCCTTGCCTATGTACAAAGCAAAACCTATAGTCAGTAGGCACCTCTTAACCAAATATACCCCCCAATTCACTACCCCTACTCCATCCTCCCACTCCCACACCAACACCACCCTTTCTCTGTAAAGTTATGTTGGTACCACAACACCCAGTCCAAAATAATTGTTTCTACTTTTGGCACAAGGCCAGCAATTAATCAGTACATTACTGGTACTTTATTTTATCGACCCTGTAAGGATGGAAGGCAAAGTTAACCTCGGCGGGATTTGAACTTAGATCGTAAAGGGACGTAACTATGCTGGAAAGCATGTCCAACCCTCTGCCAATTCACCAAATCAACATTTCATTAGAACCACTGATCTCTCAGATGGGCCATGACCTCATCTCACTTACATATACCTCAACACCCTAATTCATACGATGATTTGCATGCTTACATCTAACTCTCTCAAAGTCTTTAAAATAGGAACAACACACATTTCTCCTCCCCATAATATATATTTATATATGTACGTATAAATGCATGTTTATACTTTGTATGTATTATCTCTTGAAGACTTTAAAATAGAAACAAGGACAAGCAAAGTCATATCCTTGGCACAATGGAAGAATCTTCTCTAGCCTTTGTTTGACAAGTTTTCTATGGTTGGCTGCTCTTCCTATCACCAACCACTTTACAGAGTGTATTGGGTGCATTTTATCATGTCATCAACACTAGAAAAATATTTGGGCCCTTGACACAGTTGAACAGTCCTTTCAACTTTTTCTGTTAGATGGTTTCTACAGCTGGATGTTTTCTATTTATATTACATATTATCTATTATGTTAGACCATGTCATATATTTGAAGATTTGGGATAAACTTAAGGTAAATATGACTGCCATTTTTTTAAAATTAGAAGCCTTAGCTGTGTAAACATTTTCAACTTTGTACACAGAAAAACAGACTATTCTTATGCATTTCAGATTATTCTTATGCAATCCAATCCAATCCAATCTATCCATCCATCCATCTATTTATCAATCTCTGTCTCTATGACTGATTACCAGAATCCATATTTGTTTCAATGTCTGATAGATTATCTCCATATGTGACTAGCTCTATATCTAACTGTCTCTATGGCTGACTACCTGTCTGTTTGTCTGGCCGTTTCTTTGTTTCACTATTGGTCTGTAACTTTGTCTAACAGTATGCCTGTCAGTCAGTCGGTTGGAGTGCCTGACTGCTTATCCCCATGTCTAATTCCTCTTTCTCTCTCTCAAAAATCTTACCCCATCTCCGGAATCATCACATACGAAGCAAGTTTTGCATTCTATACATTGCCATGGGGAGTTACGTGCCCTTGTTGCAAGCTCTTCGCAATAGTCCATACATGAAGGGTGAACTGGAGAGAAAAACAAAAAGAACACAAATAACATTCGGGTCTATGATCTTTATAAAAAATTAAATGGCATTTTATTAGCATCACTGAAAATGTTTTTAGAATACAAACCAAACAAAAGTTAAACATGAAATCAAAAAATTTGAGACAAGGGACATTACTCTGTTTTATACTAGCAAGATGTCATATAGGTAACAGCTATATTTTTATGTTGGTGTGGTGGCTTATAAGAAGGGTGGTTACAACTCACATATCCTGTTGGGTTGCAGAGGCTCCATTGAAGATTTCGTGTTGTGTATCTAAAGCACTGTTACCCAATAGAGTGTGTAGATAAGAGGTGAGAGAATTGCTCTAAGTAGAGCTGCTTCTTCTCCGAATTGAGAGATCACAGCTCCGATATTATGGGCATGTGGTTAGAATATCTCAGGAAAGAATTGCTACTAGATGTATGTTTCAGTTTGTGCACGTGGAAGGTGGGTCTTCTCTGTGTGTGTGTGTGTGTGTGTGTGTATAACAAAGGAAGTGTGGTAAGGAACCAGATGGACCATAACGCACCAGAGTACTCAATACTTAGGGTAGTAGAGTGGGTAATAGGAAAATGTTAACCCCGACGGCAGAGCTCAAGCCGTTTCGATATATATATATAGTAAAAGAGTGAAGAATAAGATGGTCGGCTGAGCAATAGGGTTTATTTAAAGTATTAACCTCTAATTGGATTACCTTAAATGATATCTTGTTTTATATATATACATACATACATATATAGGTGGTGAATTGGCAGGGTCGTTAGAACATCGAATAGAATGCTTCGTGAAATTTGCTCCTCTGGACTCCAGGTACAAAGAGATGAGTTAGACAGTAATATATCACCTTGAAATCAATTATCGAGATGGACACATGCCTCAAAGAACTGATCTGCATTCTGTGATGGTCGAGCAAGAACTCTGGAGCTCAAGCTTTATCAATGTCTCACTACTGCTTCAAGACACTGGATGACTCAAGAAGTTCACCACATTATTATTACTGTTATTGAATGGCACTATCGGTAGAGCGTCGGACAATATGCTTTATGGCATAGAGTTACATCCCTTTACTTTCTAAGTTCAAATCCCGCTGAGGTTAATTTTGATTTTCATCATTACAGGGTCGATAAAATAAGTACCAGTAACGCACTGGGGTCGATTTAATCGACTTTCCCCTCCCCCAAATTACTGACCTTATGCCTATACTAGAAATCATTATTTATTGAGGATTATAGTACCAGTAATAAGTACCAGTAATGAACTGGGTAATTGCTGGCCTTGTGCCTAAAGTAGAAACAATTATTTATTGAGGATTAACTTTGCCTTTCATCCTTACGGGGTCGATAAAATAAAGTACCAGTAATGTACTGGGTAATTGCTGGCCTTGTGCCTAAAGTAGAAACAATTATTTATTATAAGGGTGGTGGATTGGCAGTATTGGTAGACGGTCGGACGCCATTCTTTGCAGTACAGAGTTATGGCCCTTTTCGTTCTGAGTTCAAATCCTGCCAAGGTTAGCTTGGCCTTTCATCCTTACGGGGGCGATAAAATAAAGTACCAGTAATGTACTGGGGTTGATCTAATCAACTTTCCCCTCCCCCAAATTACTGACCTTGTACCTATACTAGAAATCAGTATCGGTGGAGGGTCGGACGCCATGCTTTCCAGCTGAGTTACGTCCCTTTACGGTCTGAGTTCAAATCCCATCGAGGTTAACTTTGCCTTTCATCCTTACGGGGTTGATAAAATAAAGTACCAGTAATGCACTGGGATAATTGCTGGCCTTGTGCCAAAAGTAGAAACAATTATTATTAATGGAAAATGTTACAAACCTGTTGTATTACAATCTTTGCAGACAAGTAATTCTTCTGGCTGCCCATCTTTGTTTCTATCAGCAGTAAGTAGGCAGGAAACACATTTCTCTTGATCAAATTTCAAAATATCTTCACTTTCAAATTCAGGACCAGGAGTTTTTCGAATCCTCTGAAATTTAATAACATCAAAACTAAGAGATATTTTGATTCTTTCAAAATATGAAATAATATTTGTAAACCTGTACAAAGATTTAACAGCAACTTCATAGTTTTAGGTAAAAATACAACTTCATAGTTTTAGGTAAAAATACAAGTAAAACTGTTTCCTTCCAAATAAATGCCTTAAAGAGACAACATATTAAAACATGTGTGAGTATTGGGTGTTTTTAGTATATCTTTTATCTCAGTAAGCTGTTTAGGGGTACAGTTTTCTTTATTTCACTACCCAGGACTCTTTATAGAACAACTACTAGTGTTGGTAAATTCTGCAAAAGCTGTCTGTACAGTTGACTTTCTGGATCCATATCTAATGACATAGACATTTCTTCAGCATATTCTTACTGCTGACTATTCCAGTATGTTCTCCACAAAAGAACCCAATGATTCCACCTCAGCTCTTGTGTATGTATCCATAATATAAACTGGTTACACACTATGGAATTCTTATCTACTTCTTTTCTCATATCAAGAAATGCCATTTTATGGGTGGTAACAGGTCCTATCTTCTTTCCTATTTACTAAACCTTTAAACTTCACTAAATTTACTTCAAAGCCTTTCAATTCCATATTTTGCTTCCTTGTGTACATTTTTCCACAGTATCTTTCACTTACACTCTTTACACCCTATCTCACTCCCATCTAAGTTTTCATACTCCCTCACTAATTACTCTCTCTCTCATTTTCACAACCTATCATTTTCATACACAATTTTGTGTATGTAGTATGAAAGTTTAGCAAGTTACTCTATCTTTCGTCATCTCATTCTCTCCCCCACTCTCTCTCTCCTCTTTACATGTTGTGTCTCTCCATCTTACGTCTCTTCCATCTCCGCTTCTTGGTTAATATGTTGGGCTTTGTTTCCATTTCTTTTTCCCAGTTACAGCACATTGGTTTGTAACAAATTTTATTTCATTTGTAAATAGTCGAAAGACCATTTGTCTTGTCTTGCGTCCATTTGTTAATGTCTTATGTGCACTTGAACTAGTGGTACAACTTAAAGCACCAAAACCACAAGGAACTCCAGTAGTCAACTGATGAGAAGGGACTGTCCTGTGTTTTGTCCTTTTTTCCTGTGGTCTTCACCTACCTTTTTTTTTTTTCATTCATTTTGACGATGGACCGTGACAAGTGGAGAGATGCTGTGCTGAACAGAACCCGTCCCACCCTTGCAAACAGGGAAACACGGACGTATGATGATGATTTGTATATTAGCCACAGGGGACACTTTCTTTTTCAAATATACACACTCACACACATTATATATATATATATATATATATATATATATATATGAGAGAAAGACATGTATATTAGTACATGTGTTTGTAGTGTCATCACAGTTACAGACAATAAACAAAAATATATACAAATACACGTCATATTATATCTGTGTGAGTGTGAGAATAGATATTATCTTTCAAATATCGTGTAACTAATAAGTTTATTTTAATTCAATTGTTTTCAATTAAGTTATAGACTCTGTATTATGTTTTGGTGAGGAGCGGGTGTTTGGTAAGAAATTACAGATAAAAACAAGAGAATTCTTAGTAAAGTTGGTGTTTACACACCTGATATAATGTACCAAGAAAAATTAATTAATTAAAATGGCACCTGTAGTGTAAAGAACCAATCAATATTTTAACGACTAATTATAGCCAAGAAATACATGGGAGACAACTTTCAGAATTAATTAGAAATAGCATGTCGTATTACTACGTAGTGGCTTCGTAGTTCGTTAGACAGTTATATTGACAGAAAGCTATAGAAACAGTTATATATTGAGACAAATAGACAATTATATAGACAGATGGATAGATATTTAGACAGTTATAGAGATATATTGATAGCTAGATGTTTATCATCAAAGTTTAGTATTTATTATCAAAATAATTTCAAAGTAAACAAGACCCGCAGGAGGGAGTGTTGAGGACCCTGACCCCACGACCCCCTCAGGAATAAATTGGCGAAGAAAAGAACAAAAATAACTATTTCAGCATAAACTTTCACAAGTATTGTAACCATCAATAACCAGCATTTCTTTCTCTATTCCAGTCACATGCTTTTATTTATTTTTTTTTTTTAACGACATTCTCAATCGTGAGGTTTCGAGTTCGATTCCCGGATCGGGCGATGTGTTATCTCCTTCAGCAAGCCACTTTATTTCACGTTGCTCTATCTGTCAGGAGTTGCAACCGGTAGATAGTATCAGCAATGGAAACATCGTTTCCTTGGTCCAATTTGACAAGTTCCACCCCAAATCGGTAAATGAATGAGGTATGGGATTTTGTCGATCGGTATTTGTTTTCAAGGGTGATATGGCTATTGTTTCTAGTAAGTCAAGACTCCTTCCCTGATGTGTTATTGCTTAGCCCCAGGTCAATCCCGATTCAATAGACATATGATCAAATACGTTCCAGCTATGACCATCCCGTCTATTTGTACATCAGAGTCTACATTGTCTTAGTCCAATGTGTTTTTTCTTTTCCCAAGATCACCGTATATATGACGTTATTTGAGGGAGAATTTGTTGCTATTTCTAGCTCTTTAGCGCGTGTGTAATCACCAGAGGTAATAAATAATTGTTTCTACTTTTGACACAAGGCCAGTAATTACCCAGTGCATTACTGGTACCTTATTTTATCGACCCTGTAAGGATGAAAGGCAAAGTTAACCTCGGCGGGATTTGAACTCAGAATGGCAAGGGCCGTAACTCTTTGCTGCAAAGCATGGCGTCCGACCCTCTACTGATATTTGCCAATGAGGGTCGGCTGTAAAGTTCATAGGCTGACTATGAAGGAGTGATGCCAGACTGTGAAATCTTGCACGCATTAATTTCAACTGTTCTTATCAAATAACTGCATTTCTTTTTAGGGACTATGTTGAAAAATAAACCTCATTTGGTCATTCCATGAGAGAATCTTTGTCAGCCTATGAACTTTTCAGCCGACCCTCGTATTCTGATGATGTGAACATGTTATTTTTTTGTAACACACACACACAGTTTGAAAATTAAAAAGTAAAGCAAAGAAATAATAGAGAAATTAATAATCCACAGGTAAAAATCAATATTTCTTTGCCATATTGATCAATGTGTGTGTTTTGTGACTGAGAAGCAGATGTGAAAAAGTTCCACAAGGTTTACTACATTCAGTTGATGTCAGACAGGACCAATAGCCTGGTGCTAATGTGGGGTGAACACACACAATAAGAGAAAGCTCTTCCATCATTGATCCTCGATCTGTAAGAATTAACAGTATTTATTCGTTTTAACCTCTAACCTTTTATTATATTATTATTATGCCTTATTGGATTAACAGTAATCGGTAGAGCGTCGGACACCATGCTTTGCGACAAAGAGTTACGTCCCTTTACGATCTGAGTTCAAATCCCGCCGAGGTTAGCTTTGCCTTTCATCTTCTCAGAGGTCGATAAAATAAAGTACCAGTAATGCACTGAGATCGATTTAATCGAGACAGGCACGACTGGAACGCCTTTCATCATAGGTCTACTCGATCAGGTAAGCTGGAACTAAGCAACAACTAAACACTGCGACTAGACATCAAACTTTCTAGTTTGGAAACCTACTATACAAAGAAAAGAGAGACCTCCTCTCCTAGAAAGAAAGCACCAAACGATTGTTTAAAATGTTTAATCACCCATAGAAGAAGCTCCCTCCACCCACCTGCTAATAGAATGGATTGTCTGTTAATGAACACATTTTTTAAATTCACTAATATTACACACATGAGACTGTGTATATGTATGTATAGACACAGAGATAGTAGAGTGGTTAAGAAGTTCGTTTGGCAATCACGAGGGTCTGGGTTCGAGCTAATTGCGTAGTATTTTAGGTTCAGGTAAGTGTCTTTTGTCCCAGCTTTGGCTTCATCTAAATCTCATGAATTAAATTGGGCGAATACAAACGGCGAAATTCTAACGGAGAGATTATACTTGTAATTTAAGAAAGGGGAGAGGGGGCGACTTTATCACATATAGTCATGTTGTTTCTGCGGGGAGGGGGGGGGGGGGAGCTTTATGTTAGGTGTAAAATATGTCAGTAGTTTATGTTAATTCAATGAGTAGGAAGGTAGTTCTGTTGAATACTCATCGTCGAAACAGACCGAGGATCCATTTATTTTATGTATTTAACGTGTTTCAGAAATGTACTTGTGTGTGTGTGTAAATATGTGTCGTCTTTCACACGTACACACACACACATATTATTCGATCAGAGCTGACCTAATGTTATTGTTTAACATTAGGTCAGCTCTGATCGAACAAGATCAAAGTCATTCCAGCCGTGGCTATCTTGTATTATTTTTAGACAGTCTATCTAAAATTATGGTATGCGTCCTTCCTTTATTATAACTGTAGGGCGTGAGTTAAGGTAGATTTCGTTGCTATTTCTAACAAATCAATCAACTGCAGAGAAGGTCCATAGAATTGTCTTATTTTTAGACATAATGTATCTAGGATTATATTATGCGTCCTTCCTTTTTAAAATTTGTAGGGTATGATTTGTGGTAGATTTGGTTTCTATTTCTAACAAATGAATCGACCACATAAAAGGGTTCAAAGAATGTATGCAAGTTGTTTTAGAAATGTATGTGTGTGTGTACGTGAAAGTATTAGTAATCGATTTCAGATGTGTACATATATAACTATGTAGTCTATGTGCGTGTGCGTAGTTGTATGTTTGTGTGTGCGTGTTGTATGTTTGTGTGTGCGTGTTGTATGTTTGTGTGTGTGTAGTTGTATGTTTGTGTGTGTGTAGTTGTATGTTTGTGTGTGCGTAGTTGTATGTTTGCGTGTTGAATGCGCAACATTGTCATTGATTTTACATAAAAGAAATAGAATGAAATTGCCTAAATGAAATAAAACGAAACAAACAAACTGAAAAAATAAATTAACAAGTAGTTTCCTCACCTTTCTTTTAGAAGCAGGACGCCCTCTTCGAGCTAGGACAGATGCGACATGACTAGCTATTTTGGTCATTCTATTGTCACGGGAATGAGCATAGGTAGTAGATGAAGAAGCCCTGTTGTTTTGTGGTTGCTGCCTCTCTCTGCTGTTTTGGCAGGGAAGTGTAGGTTTGATGAGGGCGGCTGACTGTAGCCTGTTTTCACGTCGTCCTTGAAAAGAGCCGATGGACGGAGGAGAGGTTTTAGACGTCGTCTCTGTTACACCGCCAGCTGTCGTAACTGTGATAGAAGATGACAAAGAAGCTGTTAACTTGCATAAATCCGTATGAACTAATTCGGCGCTGCTCGGACAATGCGATGTTCCAATAGATTTTTTTAATTTATTATAGCCAGAGTTGGTATCCCCACCAACGCCACCACCACCATTAACATCACTACAACCGCTAATTCCGTTTTCATAATTACCATTAATATTGTTGTGGCTTTTGTTGTTACTGTTATAATTGTTGACTGTTCGTGTTGATATCAGTGTATTATTCATATTTCTCTTACGTACTGTCTCTATCATAGCGCTAAGTGCGCAAGAAGCGTGTTTCTCCTTACTATTTCCATTGTTTTTGTCGTTGTTCTTGTTATTACTGTATCTTTCCTTATCGTTACCCTTTATTACGGCTTCAATTGTGCAATTATCGTTTGTATGTAATTTATTATCCCATTCGCTGTTCTCATTCTTATTTTGTGTAGCGGTAACTGCCAGGGTCTCGTTCAACTTATTCTCTTTACATAACCAGTTTTCTGTATTTCCTTTCACGTTGGTATTAGTCGTCTTAGACGAAACCAGTTCTTTTCTAGAATTTCTTCCTGTATGTCTTGTTGACGTGTAGCAGGGCGATGAAGTTGTCGATATTATTGTTGTTATTGTAGTAACATTGACGTTTGTCTTTTTAGTTCCTCTATTACCGGCTTTATTTTCCACATATTGATAATTACTCGCAGTTTTACCCACACTGCTATCACTACTGTTAATAGAAGACAGGTTTAGTTCTGTAGTGTCAACTACGTTGACATGAGTAGATCTTGCCGTTGAATTAGTTTTACGGTTACCAGGACTTTTGACACCTGAAACATTCATCGCATCACAAGTCGAAGTTGAATTATTACTTGGTTGTTGTCCAAGAGTGCGAACCTTTTGATTGGATTGGTTTGAATTCTGAACTTGTCCACCGATATGATTGATTCGCCACTTGGCAGCATTCCTATAACTTGTACTGCCCTTGTAGTCAACTTTGAAAACCACCTCACTATCCACTAATTTCTCTAGGATGGCTTCTGTGTCTTCGAAGCTTATTCCGTGTTTGCGTTGTAGCATGTTGCTAATACGATCCAAATCTGGACGAGCTTTCCTTTTCCGTAACTGGTCAATTGTCTCCAAAATAACATCTTTAAACTTTATATCCAACATTTTGCTAGAGTCTGATGCTCGTTTTTGAGCCAGTTTGACGGAATATAAAAGTTTCCTTTGCGTAAAAAAATTACTTGTCTAACCATTTACCTTTTCTAACTCATCATATATGCGTAGGTGAACAATGAAGGAAGAAGACTAAAAGAAACCGAAATATAGAGGGTAAAAAGTGTTGATACTGTTAAGTTTTCTTTCTATTTTCAGCTCAATAAAGAAAATTCGCGCGTGGCTTTCTACATCTTTAGCTTCTAAAAATAATTGAATTAAGATCGGACTGTTTGCTTTGTGTCTAGGCTTCCGTAAATTGTGCTGTTTTCTATAGGCCAGCCTACATGGATGTGTATTAAACGCGTGAGAAAGCAAGTGCGAGGGCTGAGTGAATGAAAAACCCAACTTAATGCTACAGAAAGAAATTAAAGATTAGAAATAGAAAGTACGGTATGTCAAAAAGAAAAAAAGGAAAAAAAAAAAAAACTGCAGAAGAGAAAGGAAATTCAAATAGAGAAAAAAAAAAACAAACAGGAAAAAAGTGAAAGACAAATGTAGTATGTGTAAAGGAAAGCGAAGAGTTCGTTGTGAGAGTGTTGGAGAGAAAGAGTAGAGAATAATAGACGATGGATAGTGTGGGAGTCGGTCGTATGTTATAAGGAACGATAGCGAGTAAGAGAGAATGACGAAATAAGAGAAGAGATGTGGAAAAAGTAAAAGTTGTACTGTTAGATGATAAAGAGGAAAAGGTGATGACTGCAGAGCAACAGAATAGAGAGAATAATAATCTTAACGTTTAGTGAGGGAGTGCGATTGCGCAGACATTACATGTACATTGCATTGTGGGACCCGAATAAGAGCGCTTTCTTTCACAGAGTCTCAATCTCCCGCCGTTCTTACCTCCTTATTTACCTTATTGTTGTTGTTGTTGTTGTGTATGTCTGTGTGATAAAATTCCCTTTCAATTTAATATTGGCGGGCGCCTCAAGTTCATTTATTCTCTCCTTTATTTAATTCTTCTATTTTCTCTTCTGTTTTTCTTCCACCAACGCGCATTACTGGTATATAGTACTGAACGTAGAAAAGCGCTTATCTATCGCAATATAATATATCATCTCTCACAAATGTTGATAGACAAAAAGAATACGAATAAAGTTGTCCACATGTGCGCACGTGCACACACATGCATGTGTGTGCTTACATGCATGTGCGCTTACATGCACGTGTGCCTACATGTATGTGTGTCTACATGTATGCGTGCGTACATGTATGCGTGCGTACATGTATGTATGCGTACATGCACGTGTGTCTACATGTATGCGTGCGTA
>OZ024755.1:22129713-22207213 GCA_964016885.1 Eledone cirrhosa
GTCGGGGCACCCTCAGGTCCAAAATAATAGGGGGCTGTGGTGGACATTTGCTTAAATTCTTATAAGCTGGGGTTGGAATAAAGGGAGGGGTCGGTAATTGTATAGAGTGCGTTCGTAAATATGGGATTTCTTGTAATGTTCTTTTTTTGTCATTTATAAATGTAAAATATAATAATTATTAGATTCTCCAGCTACTGTATCGTTATGAATCCCTTACAATAACATTTTGCCGGAGATAGGTAAGTAAAATGAATAAGCGGTGGGTAGGGAACGATTATTCAAGACCTGAGAGTATATGTGTGTGTGTATATATATATATATATATATATATATATATATATATATATATATGTGTGTGTGTGTGTGTGTGTGTGTGTGTATCATATATATGTGTACAATCCAATCGAAAAAGAGAGTAGAGATTAGTTTGTGAGAATTACAAGCCAATATATATTTGTCTATCTTCTTCTTTGCCTTTATCTTCTTCTTTGCCTTTATCTTCTTCTTTGCCTTCTTCTTCTTCTTTGCCTTCTTCTTCTTCTTCTTCTTCTTCTTCTTCTTCTTCTTCTTCTTCTTCTTCTTCTTCTTCTTCTTCTTCTTCTTCTTCTTTGCCCTCTTCTTCTTCTTCTAGACATTAACGGGTAGACTACCACGAAATCCAACGGGAGGAGGTTTCTACAGAGTTTAATTGCTTACAAACCCACTGGTGATCAATCATTAGGAAAGGGTTAACACAAAACAGACTGTCAGCCGCCGGTCTAGGTGGCTGGCTGATCTGTCTCATCTTGTGACGCACACCAGAAATATTTCCCAGACAAAACCTCGAACCGCCCCACACCACACACCCCTATCAATATAAAAAGTGGCTAGACGTTGTATAGCGCATAGAAAATGGTGTCCATTGATTAGTCAAGAATATGTATAAATCGAGGCAGGTCTTATATATATAAAGTTATCCCGAGTTCAATCGGGGCGGGGAGGGGGGGGGGGGGTACCACAGTAAGAGGTTCTAGTCCTGTAGAAGCTTTCCTATATTATATATATATATATATATAGAGAGAGAGAGAGAGAAATGTTTAACCCCGACGGCAGAGCTCAAGCCGTTTCGACGCCTATGTCCAGAAATAGCCATCGAAACGGCTTGAGCTTTGCCGTCGGGGTTAAACTTTTCCTATTTTCCTATTACCCACTCTACTACCCTAAGTATCGAGTTTTCTGGTGCGTTATGGTCCATCTGGTTCCTTAACAAGTTCCTTCGTTATATATATATATGTGGTAAAGAACCAGGTGGACCATAGCGCACCAGAGTACTCGATACTTAGGGTAGTAGAGTGGGTAATAGGAAAAGAGTCAGGACCCCGACGGCTGAGCTCCGGCCGTTTCGACAGCTAGTTCCGAACTAAACGAGTAGTACTTCATCTTTACTTTACATACTACTCGTTTAGTTCGGATCTAGCTGTCGAAAGGGCCGGAGCTCAGCCGTCGGGGTCCTGACTCTTTTCCTATATATATATATATGTATGTATGTATATGTATATATGTATGTATGTATATGTATATATGTATGTATATGTGTATATATGTATGTATATGTGTATATGTATATATGTATGTATATGTATGTATATGTGTATATGTATATATGTGTATATATATATGTATATATATGTATGTATATATATATGTATCTATATGTATATATATGTATCTATATGTATATATATGTATCTATATATGTATCTATATGTATATATATGTATGTGTGTATATGTATATATATGTATATTTATGTATATGTATATTTATGTATATTTATGTATATGTATATTTATGTATATATATGTATGTATATGTATGTGTATATATATATATATATGTATGTATATATATATATATGTATGTATATATATGTATGTATATGTGTATGTATATATATGTATGTATATGTGTATATATATATGTATATGTGTGTATATATATGTATATGTGTGTATATGTATATATATATGTATATATATATATGTGTGTATATGAGAGAGAGAGATGCCCCGATTGTGTGTGTATGTATGTACGTACGTATATATGTATGTGGTCGATTTCATCGACTTTTTCTTTCCCCAAAATTGTTGGCCCTGTGTCTAGATCAGAAACCATTATAGGGCAGTGGATTGGCAGTATTGGTAGAGCGTCAGACACCATGCTTTGCAGCATAGAGTTATGGCCCTTTATGTTCTTAGTTCAAATCCCACCGAGGTTAACTTTGCCTTTCATCTTTACGGGGTCGATAAAATAAAGTACCAGTAATGCACTGGAGTAATTGCTGGCCTTGTGTCAAAAGTAGAAACACCCCATGGCTTGTAATGAGGATCAACTGAAGTGATTAGAAAATACAATCATAACTCGAAGAAAAAACATTTTTACAGTACGAACTCAACAACATAAGTAGAAACTGACAAATTGGTACGATGTCTGTATCAATCGACACGGGCAGTATTAATCAACATTACAACCACAGTCGAACATTCCTGACAGTCTCTCAACAGTTCACAATTTTCTATTGGAGGCTTATATATATGAGAAACGGAGTTATGTTTCTTGTCTGCATACCTTATTTTCAGGATTGTGTAATAAAATGACAACAGTACCTATGTCTATACATAAACAGACTCATTAACTGCTTAATGAACTCAACCACAAGGATTTTCCATTGCTCCTATCAACTGCACCTTACTGACGTTTGTACCATGGCTCAAGTACTTGAGTTAGGGTACAAACGTGCATACTCTAAATGATTAGGGTTGTACAAAAAATAAACTGGCATCAACATATCAGAAATGAAAGTTTATAGGGAAACTTGCTCCAGCTAACAACTACAATTGCTAAAAGACGGTTACGATTTGCAGGACATTGCTGCAGAAGTAAGCAGGAACTTATACACAAGCTACTATATATATGTAATGGAATACTCCTATGTTTTACCGGCGAAGATTCGAAACCGAATCTGAGGTTTCTCGCCTCTGGGACCACCTATTGTTGGAAGTTCCCACGATTGTCCTGTCAAGAAACAGTATGTACATACCACTTGACCTGTGACCCCAGCTTGTAGACAGAGGAAACACAGATGGCTACTCATAAATCAACCCCATATACACATCCTTCTAGCTATAGGGTTATTATAAATACGAGGACTTGGGAAATCCAGCAGCCAGGCCGAAGCAAGCAGTCCGTGTTAAGGTTAATGATGTAGCAGACCTTTCACTCTATCTCTCTCTCCTGGCCTCACTGGTTCTCACCTTCTCGACCACGGACTACGCCAACAGACAAGAGACCACGAAGCAACACTCATTGAGACGAATAACGTATACTAAGAACATACACACGCACACACGCACACACAGTAAGTTTCATATTGTTTAATTCTACGCTTCATCTATTCTTCCGTCTTCCTGTCATATTGTATCGTTGTATTGATACATGCATACACGCTAGCTCGAAGTAGCTAGCCAGAAAATAATGTAGTGATAAACCTGTCATAAATATTATTACTCGATGTTCAAAGTGAATATTGTTATTGCAAAATAAACATTGTTAACATCACAATTCTGGCATTATTCTTTTTATCGTTCATCCACAAAAGAATACATACAAATGGAGACCGCCGACTTGATTCGAACCCACAGCCTTCTCACTACACACACACACATATATATATATATATATATATATATATATATATATAGGAACCAGTAAGACCCCGACAGCTGAGCTCAAGCCGTTTCGACGGCTAATTCTGGACAGAATTTCGACGGCTAATTCTGGTCCAGAATTAGCCGTCGAAACGGCTTGAGCTCAGCTGTCGGGGTCTTACTGGTTCCTATTACCCACTCTACTACCTCAAGTATTGAGTACTTTGGTGCGTTATGGTCCACCTGGTTCCTTACCACATTTCCTTCGTTATATATATATATATATATATATATATATATATATATATATATATATATATATATATACCCATTTACGTGCGTTGTATTGAAGCGAATAACTGTGTCTGCTCTGGGAGTTTACTTAACATTACCTATTGAGTACACTGAGATGCAACCTGTACTAGCAGTGAAATCCATACTAGTTCCGTCAACTTATATCTATCTATATATATATATATATATATAATATCATATATTAGTCGCTGACAGAATACATTATGTATATACACTACATATATAAACTGGCGTCAATGTATTACAAATAAAAGTTTATACGGAAACTTGCTCAAGATAACAACTACAATTGCTGAAAGACAGTTACGATTTGCAGGACATTTGATGGAGGAGTAAGCAGGAAGTTATACACAAGTATTAATAGTCAACTTTAATTAACGGAAATTAATTCCCCACAAAGAGGATAATGCTTATTAGTTAATTAATATTCTATAACTACATGGGAGGATCAAAGTACATGGTTAGTCATAAGTAACCAGGCAGTCAATACATTCTTTATTGCAAGGTTCAGATAACGTTTTGAACATCCGCTTATTTGTGTGTGATCAGCCATGGTTATATTTTTAAAACGACTTTTGTTTGATGTATTTATAATTTCGTAATGTATAACCAGAATTTTAGTAAATATTATCATTTGAAATATAAATGTTGGACTGCCCGGTTCCTTATGACTCACCATGTAGAGTGAAGTGAAGCTTCTGATGAGCCAACTTCACAAACCAGTTTGGACTGCCGTTTCTATTCCAACAGATTAGAAATTTAAATATAATGAAAAATGAAAATGAATAATAACCTACTTGATAGTAACAAAATATTGCTTTAAAACTGAATATAAATTTCGTAAAATTATACAATAATTATGCAATAAATATTCCTATATACGAGGATCGGTTGAAAAGTTCATTGGCTGACTATGAAGGAATGATGCTAGAGCTCTGAAATCTTGCATGCATTAATTTCAACTCTTCCAATTAATAACTGCATTGTTTCTTTTCATAGACTATGTTGAAAAATAAACCTCATTTGGTCAGTCCATGGGAGTATCTTGGTCAGCCTATGAAATTTTCTACTGGCCGTATTCTGACTTCTGGTAAAACAGAAGAATTTTGGCTATAGAAGAGTTCAATGCAATGTAACGAGAGTAATTGTTTATGAGACTGTTCAATCAGACAGACGATATCGTTATCAAGTGCCACTCCAAGGCAGACGACGGAGTCTGATATCTGTTTCAATGGATTTACATATATAGTTTAATGATTCATTAGATCATTCAACGCAACAGTTGATTCAAGAAAGGATCTTGTTGAAAAGATTATATTAATATGTTCACTTGTTTTTAATTACTGCTCTAAATTTTTGAGTTTAGACCTTTCAGGCACCCGTACATGGTGGATTGCCAGTATCGGTAGAGGATCGGACGCCATGCTTTGACGCATAGAGTTACGGCCCTTGCCAATCTGAGTTCAAATCCCGCCGAGGTTAACTTTGCCTTTCATCCTTACGAGGTCGATAAAATAAAGTACCAGTAATGCACTGCGATAATTGCTGGCCTTGTGCCAAAAGTAGAAACCATTATTACGTAAGAGTTAAATATATATATTTAACTACTTCAACAAAATAATTGTTTCTACTTTTGGCACAAGGCCAGCAATTACCCAGTTCATTACTGGTACTTTACTTTATCGACCCCGTAAGGATGAATGGCAAAGTTAACCTCGGCAGGATTTGAACTCAGAATGGCAAGGGCCGTAACTCTATGCGTCAAAGCACGGCGTCCGACCCTCTACCGATACTGCCAATCCACAGTGCCTTTTCGTGGGTATTTGAATCGTAAAACTAATTAAAGTCGGATTATTCTATATAACTGTACAGTTGATTTAACAAAGTGTTGTGAATGTTATAGACGCCATGATGTTTTTATAATTGTTTGAACTTCGTAGCTTGAATTCATTGTTGTTACACTACTAATTTTGCTAACAACTCACCGTACTATATCGTGAGTTTCTAGATAATAAATTCTATTAGTAATAAGATGAAATGACTGTTTATATCTCCCTAACAGACAGAACCAAAATAAAAAATAACTAGAACCTTGTAGCAATCACATCTTAAATAAAGCAGACAAACTAGAAAAACAAAAGCAAACCTAATTAGTTTGTCAGTTATTTAAAGTATAATAATTGTTTCTACTTTTGGCACAAGGCCAGCAATTACCCAGTCTATTACTGGTACTTTATTTTATCAACGCCGTAAGGATGAAAGGCAAAGTTATTTAAAGTATAATAATGTTTTCACATACTGGGACTAAATGGTTTCTCTCTTCAGGTTAGTTTTATAGCTTGGGAATTAGAATCTACCTTTTAGTTTATCCAGTGCCGAATATATGTATAGCTTAGGGACCCACAAAAGCTAAATCCCACACTGAAATCATCTCATTTATAATCTAGCATATTATATATCTTATTATCTTAATTATGGAAGAAGTATATTAGTTTAGTTTACTTTAAAACAAATATATATTTAAGGGTCGGTTGAAAAGTTCATAAACTTCTTTTCTTCACCCACTTATTCCTGAGAGGGTCATGGGGGAAGATTCCTCAAACACTCGCTCCAGCGCGTCCTGACAGAAGCAACCGTCTCCAACTGATCCCCAAGAGTGAGCAACCAAGCTCATCTGATCTGTCTGGCGATTCATTCCTGAAACATTCTAACCACATGCCCATAGTATCGGAGCTGTAATCTCTCGATTCGGAGAAGTGGTGGCTTTACCTGAAGTGACTCTCTGATCCACAAGCTACGCATTTTATTGAATAACGTTACTCCAAAGACCCTTCGGAGGAACCCCCTCTTCTATTCGCGATCATATTCTTTCGGTCATTACCCAAGATCCATGACAATAGCTAAGGGTTGGCACGAAAAACGAATCGAAGACAGCGAGTTTGGCTTTTGCGCCTACCTCCCTTCTTCTGATAACTGAATGCTGAAGCTGGCGCAGTAATGAGCCAGCTTTTGCAATTCTTGCACTTAATTCAGCCTCCTGCGTTCCATCACTCGTGAACATGGCGCCGAGGTACTTGAACTTTTCTACCTGCTTCAGTGGAACTCCATTCACATGTAGCGTGCACTGCACAGCTTCCTTGAGAGGACGAGTGTCTCAGTTTTCGCAGCACCGATTTTCATTCCAGCCATGCAGCACTCGGCTGGCTGACTATCAAAAGGTAATGTAAGAGCTGTGAAATCTTGCATGCATTAATTTCAACTCTTCTTATTAAATAACCGAAATGTTTCTTTCCAGGGACTATGAAAAATATACCTCATTTGGTAATTCCATGGAAGTATCTTGGTCAGCATATGAACTTTTAAGCCAACTGGCGTATATAATGTGCGTATATATATATGATGTGTATGTACATATATATATATATATATATATATAAATATATAAGCAAAAGGGATATTTAACCTGTTGGTAATTCAACAAATATATGTTTATAACTGATTCGAAGCACTCGACAGATTTCTGGAGTATAATATCAATGATATTAAATAAATGGAAACTATATTTATAAAACCATATTTATTCTATTATATATATTTCAAGGGTACCAAAAATTTGGTCCCACTCTCATCAGATAAAATACAAAGTTTGTTTTATAAATATTGACATATCCAGGAAGAAGATCTTAACGGTTCAAGTTTTTCCTGGATAAGTTTATCAAGTTTTATCCAGGAAAAACTTGAACGGTTAAGATCTTCTTCCTGGATATGTCAATATTTATAAAACAAACTTTGTATTTTATCTGATGAGAGCGTACCAAAGTGTTGGTACCCTTGAAATATATAATAGAATAAATATGGTTATATATATATATATATAATTTAGTATATCTACTAACATATGCGTACAGATGTACGCTAATGCCAGCAAATACACAGGTTATGTCATAGTACCTAGGTGGTTCAATGCAGGAGGATGCAGAACAATAATATAAAAGACGTAAAATAAGAAAATTTAAAAAAAAAATTTTTTTTTTAAATTAACTTACTTACTTAAATTTATATATATAATTTTTGAATTTGTTTTGCAACATTTCTTATCTGAAAACGTGTGTTGAAACAGATATTGTTGTAGTTTGGGAGGGTCATGCTGCCAATGAAAATACACGCACCTTTATTATAAATTTCCGGTAAGTTAGTTGGTTCGATTACTGCAACACACAAAAACAAGATGGTGTAGGACAGAACAAAAGAGAGACCCAAAATAAAAACCTAGCCACTGAGGAGGTCACAGAATGTGTGACGAAAGAGCTTTGACAATATATAAACAACCCTCCGGTTATCGAACCAACCAATCAACCGGAAATTTTTAATAAATTGAAGTGAAAATAAGCAGGTGCATGTGTTTTTACCCTTAAAATTATATATTATTACACACACATATATATATATATATATATATATATATATATATATATATATATATATATATATATCAAAGGTATATATATTGATTTAGGAACTCAAAATAGTCTCTTACAACAAAATAGCTCTAAGAAAGAGATATTTCCGAGCCGTATATTATAATAGAATATAAAAGAGAAACGAACACAGATATATACATATATGTGTTCAAATCGTAAGGGACCAGATTCTCTAAGGTGAAAAGAATACTAACTATAGACAATTGGGTTTACTTGTCTCAATTTAAGAAAAAATCAAGAAAATAAATACAAACCGGAATTGTGGTAACTATCAATCACCCAGACAATTTGTTGTTGTTTCGCAATGAGCTTGAATTGGTAATTCTATTCACAATTAACATTGCGAAACAACAAGTTGTCTGGGTGATTGATAGTTACCACAATTCCGGTTTGTATTTATTTTCTTGATTTATTTTCTTAAATTGAGACAAGCGAACCCAATTGTCTATAGTTAGTATTCTTTTCACCTTAGATAATCTGGTCCCTTACGATTTGAACACATATATGTATATATCTGTGTTCGTTTTTCTTTTATATTCTATTATAATTATATATATATATATATATAGGAACGAGTAGGACCCCGACGGCTGAGCTCAAGCCGTTTCGACGGCTAATTCTGGACTAATTGAGTCCAGAATTAGCTAATTCTGGACTCAATTAGTCCAAAATTCTGGACTAAGTATTGAGTACTTTGGTGCGTTATGGTCCACCTGGTTCCTTACCACATTTCCTTCGTTATATATATAAATATAAATATATATATATATATATATATATATATATATATTAGTGGTACACAAATATACTTTTTTCAACAAGGTAGCTAGTAAAATATTTCGTTACTATTGTTGTATCCCATCGCTCCAGACACTCTCCCTCTCCAAGAAACCGATTCCATTATTGTGTTCCTTCCTTCCGTGAAATATTTATGTAATTAAGTATCGTATATATTATTTGTATGTATATTTTCATTCTGTAAGAATTATAAACAATCTGTAATGTTATTTATACAACTGTGAATACGTAAATATATTTGAGGGAATTTACCAATATGCACTCTAACGTCAGCAACCCGTCTGAGGAAGGAACCCCGCGAGGTGGGATGGCTGTTGTAGCGGGTGTCTGCGGGAATGCTTTTGCGGTCTTGTCCGCGGGGCGCAGCCCTAATACCGTCGCACACTAAGCCTAGAGCCCCTCCACACCCCATTCCCCCTCCACATTCTTCTGTGACCCTAGAGCCCTTTCCTTTCCTTTCCTTTTCCGTTTTCATAACCACAAAAGACACTTGGACAATGTAAAATGTAATGGAAAATGAATAAACTTAATTAAAGAATTTATGAAACTGCAACAAATGAATCTCTCTATCTTTCTTTCTATCTATCTACCTTTTTCTTCTTTTTTTTAAACTTTCGTTCTCTCTTTCTTTCGTTTATTGTTGTTTTTAAGTCACACCCATAACATTAAAATGTCGTCTGCATAAAAAAAATAAAAATTGGAATATCTTACATTTTCAGAACTTTTCTTTGCATCTCCTTTACTCTTAGATTAAAAAAATCAGAGCAATAACCTTAATGAAGTAAAATCTATCGGTTAAACAAATATGTTTATTTAAATAAATTCAGGTGTTAAATTTGTGTCAACAGAATTTAGCCCTCGTTTCTGACAACACATATTTATTATTTTTAACAAATCCCGCCGAGGTTAGCTTTGCCTTTCCTCCTGACGGGGTCGATAAAATAAAGTACCAGTAACAACCTGGCGTCGATTTAATCGACTTTCCCCTCTTCCCCAAAATTGCTGGCCTTGTACTTAAATCAGAAGCCATTATCAGCGGATTGGTAGTATCAGTAGAGCGTCGGACAACATCATCCGCAGCATAGAGTTACGGGCCTTTACGTTCTGAGTTCAAATCCTGCCGAGGTTAGCTTTGCCTTTCATCCTTACGGGGGTGGATAAAATAAAGCACCAGTAATTCACCGGGGGTTGATTTAATCGACTTTCTCCCCTCTTCAAATTTCCGGCTTTGGGCCTGAAGTAGAAACAATTATTATTACAATATTACTTTTGTCACATTTTATATATTACTGCTTATCGTAAATTGATCTTTTTAGGCATTTTCATGACTAAATTTTAAAATGTATCTTTGGAAAATTATACAGAATAATTTGAACGGAAGCTTCAAATAAAATAAAATAAATGGTGACATATGTTTATATATATTGATATGTAACAAATATATAAGATGAAATAGAAGTACATACATATAATCTATTAACTATTGCTAGGGACCTTATAAATAAAATACAAAAATATATAATCAAAGTGGGAGAAAAAAAACAAAAAAGCATCTATTCGAAATAAATTAAATAAAATAAGTTTCTAATTAGTTATGGAATCTTTAATTAGTTTGATAATTATACCTGTAATATCCGTGAAAGTCCGTAGTTTTCCGTGGAAGTGTCAATGATGAAACCGAGGCCGTTGCAGCAAGCGAACATGGCTCATCACTGTTGTGTACCTATGTGTAAAAATGATGCACGATACGACCAAGATAAAATACTCTCCTTTCACAGCTTTCCAAAAGATGAAAACCTTCGTAAAGAATGGACGAATAAAATAAAAAGAGACGAAGGACCTCTTTTCCGAGTAAGAACTGCCTTAAATGTTTATTTATAAACAATACGATACAGTGCATGTGTAATGGTGTATCCATTTCTAATAATTGACAATATATATATATATATTATATAATAATGGTTTGTGGTTTAGGCACAAGGCCAACAATTTTATGGGAGGGGAAAGTCGATTAAATTGACGCAAGTGTGTTACTGGTACTTCATTGTATCGACTCTGTAAGGATGAAAGGCAATGCTAACCTCAGCAGGATTTGAACTCAGAGCGTAAAGGGGGAAAAAATCATTGCTTACGTTGCAGACGATTTCATTCGAAAAAAAGAAAAAAAGATAATTATGAGACTTTACTTATTTTGCTAAGATGATTGTTTATTATCATAGAATTTCCATGTTTCTCCTGCTAAAATCTTATGCTAATTAATTTAAGAAGAACTTTATCTTTCGTGAGTCTTCGAACAAGGAAGCGCTGTTGCATTCCCAAAATGTAGTAAGAGGTAAAAACTCAAAATTTTACATTTAAAATAAATTTGTTTTTCATTTTTTGCTCTATATTTTAAAAATTTAAATTGTAGATTTATTTTGTCTGTATTGTTTATTTGTTGTTTTTATCATTATAAATACTGTTAATTGCAATGTGTTAGCCTAGAGACAAACACGTTTACGCACACACATAATCAGCAACTTCCTCTTCTATAAACAGTTGTTGACGTTCCTTGTCAGAAATATAAACATAATTCTTTAGTGTATATTTATATATACAGTGAAATTCCGTTATAACAAAATTCACAGGGTATAAAAAAATTCGTTATAACGAAAAATTCTTTATAACGAGATTGACCGAAACGAAGAAAAATTCGTCATAACGGAATTTTACCTGTATATATATATTATACATTCCAATTATTCACACAGACACCAAGTAAATATATCACCTGTTGTAATTAATTAGACACAAGTCAACCCTGATTGAGAAAAAAAACCCTATAATTAAAGGCTGTTTTAACATTTTCTATATCAAGGACTACAGTCTCCAATATACCCTTATTTTTGTTGTTGTTGTTTTAAATACTCTAGCGTAATTTAATGGTATGTAGCTGTTATTTCTAGCAAGTGGAACGACCCAATAGAGGTTCGTTCGTCGGTTCCTGTCACATTAAAAACACCGATTGTCGACTTAACTAAGACAGGGCGGGGATTCTTTAATGATAAAACTACGCGTCTTTAATTATGAAGAAACTGATTCCGACGTTGAAAGCCGCTTTATGGTCAGAGAAGTAAACAGTGTTGCTTATTGTTGTTGTTGGTGGTGTTGTAAGGAGTTGTGGTAGTTTAGCCGTGAATTTTCAGCAAATTAAGTCCACGGTTTAATTTCAATTCTTAGGTGCTTTTTACAAGATATAAACTTCTTAACAACGTAGCAAATCATCATCATCATCATAATCATCGTGGATTAGTAGAATCGGGAGAGCGTCGGACAAAAAGCTTTGTAGTATTTAGTTACATCCCTTTACGTTCTGAGTTCAAATCCTGCCAAGGTCAGCTTTGCCTTTCATCCTTACAGGGGCGATAAAATAATGACACCCTCACACACTGGGTGCAATTTAATCGACTTCCCTTTTGACCCCAAATTGCTGACCTTGTGCCTAAATCAGAAACTATTTTATATATATATATATATATATATATATTATAGAGGCATATGGCTTAGTGGTTAGAGCATTGGGCTTGCAATCGAAAGGTTGTGAGTTCAATTCTCAGACTGGGTGATATGTTGTTTCCTTGAGCAAGACACTTTATTTTACATTGCTCCAGTTTACTCAGCTGTAGAAATGAGATGATAGAACAGGGGTCCCTATCATTCCACTGCAAAGTGGACGTGGAGGTGTCATGGAAAAAAAGCAACCAGCACTCACTGTAAATGAGGTTGGTGTTAGGAAGGGCATCCAGCTGTAGAAATCAAGCCAAAATCAGTTCCCGTCCCATCCTTGTAAGCAGGGAAAAGCGGGCGTAAAATGATGATGATATATATATTATATATGTATGGCGTCATGCATTTGTACAGAAGACCTGACTGCCATTGCATACAAACCTACAGTCAGTAGGCACCTCTTAACCCAATGTACACCCTGCCCCCACACCCTAGCCCATCCTCCCTCTCTCGTTCCATCCACTGTGTCGATGACACAACAGTCCACGCTGTAAGGTGGCCATGTAGGAGACATGGTGAAAAGGCTCCCAGTCCATACTGTAAATGTGGTTGGTGTTAGGAAGGGTATACAGCTGTAAAAAAAAACCTGCCAGAGACGCTTCCATGCGAGCGAGACATGGTCTCCCGACCATTCCCGCATCAAATGGAACAAAACTGTCTAACCCATGCTAGCGTGGATGATGGACATTAAACGATGATGATGATATATGAGAGAGAGATCAGAATGGAAGCGGTAAAATCTGTTAGACAAATGCTCATGAGATCTATCTGTTGAAATGGCAGGAGCTCAGCCGTCGGTGTTTCGAATTTTTCATTATATATATATATATATATATATACTAGCCAAATTACCCGCGCCTTGCTGCGTTTCACACATTTTTTTTGTAAGAAAATGATGATTGATTTTAAATCAGTGATATAATTTATGAAGAAAAACTCTGCATTTCAATATTACTCATTTAATTTTTGTGTAAAGCATTATTTTATTTGGGCTTCCAAAATTTTCACTATAGGGGGTTTAATATTATTGAAATTTGCTGAAATTTTGTGAATAGGCATCATATCTTGTCATTTACCTATGGTTTAAATTTCATATAAATCGAAAGGAAAAAATTTTCAGCAGGCTTTTGTGTCCCATTTTATTAAAATGAAATAGACTTATCCAAGCACCCTGGGCAATGTAGTTTCAGAATATATATATAGTTATGGGGGTATATCTCCAAAACCATAGGAGGAGTTCATGAACAAACAAACAGACAGGAACTACAACTTTATATATATACATATATATGGTTTTCACCATATCATATGGTTTATAAATTACTATATCCTATGGCTTACATATGGTATTGTTTGTACCTTGTCAGTCACATACTTGAACAATTTGTGCACAAATCTGGTTTTATTGAGTAATATTATGGTTTGTTCCCTTCTGAACCCTCTTTGGGATCTCGGGGATATACAATATTTGTGCGTCCATCCCATGCCTTCAAGGACGGGTCACAGGCCCATCACCAGTCTTTTTTAAAAATCTATATTAACCAGACAAAATTAAGAATAACAAGTAAATAAATACAATTATTTTGTCTTTTTATAGTATATAGTATATTTTGCTTTTTATAGTATATTTATATAAAATATTTTTATAGTATATTTATATAATATATTTTTATAGTATATTTATATAATATATTTTTATAGTATATTTATATAATATATTTTTATAGTATGTTTATACAGTATATTTCATATAGTGTATTTTACAGTATATTTTTATAGCATATTTTTATAGTATATTTATGTAGTATATTTTTATAGTATATTTATACATATATTTTGTCTCTTTATACCTGTCATATTTTCTTATTTTATTCTAACCTTCTAGATTAGAAAGCACACTAAAGTTTGTAGTGCACATTTTAGACCTGATGACTTTAAACGGACCTTGACAGGAAGACGGGATCTACGCAAAGGAGCCATTCCCTGCATATTTAGATGGACTATAAAATCCAAAGACAGCCAAAATAACAGTAAATCTACACACAATTTGAAGTCACTGAACAATAGGCAGCTAGAAAGGTAGAAATATATTTTATTTTAACTTATATTTTCATTCATTATCAAATTGTTATATTCTTCTGTTCAATGCTCTGCAGGGGTTACCAACTTTTTTGGCATCATCACTTACTTTCACATGGAAACATTTTCCACCGCCCACCTGTATAGTAAATATTCAAAAGCATATGTTTGGTAAAATTTTGTTGCTGGGTTCATTATTCCCATTTAGCCTCCTGTTTTTTTATACAGATTCTTTGCATATCTCCTTTGAATATATTTGTTTTCGGGTAGTTTATGTTGAAATACCTTCTTAATACTCTAAATCCTATATTGTCCACCAAAATTTCCATCCACCCACCATTTTCTCTTCAGTTGCTCATTGCTCATTGTCTTATCTGCAGTGACCTTTACACACTGAGATGTAATAAAGTTTAATTAAGAGTACAGAGATAATTTCATTTAATTAAATAGTGGGAGAATCATTCACAATCATCACCATCATCGCCGTTTAATGTCTATTTTCCATGCTTGCATGGGTTAGATCGCCTTTTGGTACCATTAATAGAGTTTACTTTATTGTCCAGTTTAACACCATCACCTGGCATTGGGCTACCTTTAGTGGAGTCCATTCTATAGAGTGTCCCCAAAAATGTACTTGCATTTTGCTTCCCCATAAGTCATCAGATTGTTTCTAACTCAATAAACGATATATTTATTGTCATTTAAAAAGTGTATATATTTTTGGGATCCAGTCTATAACACATTCTGACAGCCGGGGGCTTGTGAGTATCCCTATTCCTGCTTGTGCAGTTGTTTCCATCCTCCATCCATATCTACAGTATCAGATCCACAAACCCGCGAAGACTAGGCTTATTTAGTGACGGCCATTACTCACCTTGTCGTAGCTACATCACTGGGTTCTGAGAGTTTTCTTGGGAGCTGCAGGTGTCACCCATTGCGGTGACTAATCTCTCGGAGGCTGAGGTCACAAGAGCAGCTAAAGAATTCAAATGTGGCAAAGCCACTGGGGAAGATGAAATCTGGCCCAAGATGTTAAAAGCCTTAAATAGAGAAGGTATTCTCTGGCTGACTTGCATGTGCCGGGTGACCTGGATCTCTGGAAGGGAACCCAAACAATGGAAATCGGGAGTGGTAATCCCAATTTTCAAAAAGGGAGACAAGAGAGATTGTTCCAATTACAGTGGGATCTCCTTGTTAAGCCTTCCCAGTAAAATCTATGCTACGTGGAAGTCTGTGCAGGAGTATGGGATTGATGGTTAGCTTCTTGCTACCCTAGTGTTGCTATACGAATGCCTGAGTATTTATGTTTAGATAAATGGTGCTAAATCTAAGCCATTCAATGTGTGAGTCGGACTCCACCAAGAATGTGCACTCTTACCACCTCTCCTGTTCATTATTTACATGAACAGGATAGACATGCACAGCCGGGTTGGAAGTAGTATCATGACTGTAACGTGTAAAATAAGTCAGCTGGAATTTGCAGACAAGAAGATCTTTGACTTGCATTTGATAGGTTTGATATCGAGTCATGCTTGGCTGGAATGAAAATCAGTGCTGTGAAAACTAAGATACTCGTCCTCTCAAAGAAGCCTGCACAGTGCACGCTACATGTGGAGTTCCACTGAATCAGGTAGAGAAGTTCAAGGGGCCGTATTCATGAGGGATGGAAGGCAGGAAGCTGAATTAAGTGAAAGAATTGCAAAAGTTGGTGGAGTAATGTGCCAGCTTCAGCATTCGGTAATCAGAAGGGAGGTAGGCGCAAAAACCAAACTCGCTATCTTCAATTCGGTTTTCATGCCAACCCTTACCTATGGTCATGAATCTTGAGCAATGACCAAAAGAATATGATCGCGAATAGAAGCGGCCGAAATGGGATCCCTCTGAAGGGTCTTTGGTGTAACGTTGCTCAATAAAGTGCGTAGCTCAAAGATCAGAGAGTCACTCTAGTTAGAGCTGCTACTTCTCCGAATTGAGAGATCACAGCTCCGATACTATGGGCATGTGATTAGAATGTCTCAGGAAAGGATCGCTGGACAGATTTTATGTGCAAAACCAACCAGCAGGAGACCCAAGAGTAGACCCCCAAGCAAGATGGTTGGATAACATCCATGAGCTTGGCTGGTCACTTTTGGGGATCCAGCTAGATCAGTTGGAGACGGTTGCTTCTGACAGGACCCCCTGGAAGGAGTGTTTGAGGACTCTGCCCCCACGACCCTCTCAGGAATAAGTGGGTGAAGAAGAAGAAGAAGAAGAAGAAGAAGAAGAAAAAGTATATTTTGGTGGGTGCAATCATTCAGGCTAAATTTTTAGTTTGAGGATACCTTCCTCCATTTCACCAGTTTCAGAGTTCCTGAAAAGGGGTTATGGGCATTATTCTTTCCTCTCTCACTTGGTAAAGACCCCCTTCGGTCACGAATGACCATGGGATTTGCACCTAGAAAGTTCGCCTCCGTGGCACAAGTCGGGGCAAGATTGTTTGTGGAAGACCAGCAGTCGCCCATGCATACCAGCCTCCCCTCTCCACGCCACCGATGTTTTCCAAGGGAAAGGCAATGGTCGATACAGTTTGGCACTAGTGATGTTGCAACTCATTTCTACAGCTGAGTAAACTGGAACAACGTGAAATAAAGTGTCTTGCTCAAGGACACAACGCATCATCCAGTCCGAGAATCAAACTCGCAACCTCCTGATTGCAAGCCCAATGCTCTAACCACTAAGCCATGCGCCTTGACTTAACAGGCAGCAAATTGGCAAAGTCATTAGCTCTGCTCTCTGAGTTCAAATCCTGCAGAGGTTAACTTCATCTTTCATCCATTCAAGGTCAATAATAAAAGTACCAGTCTAGTACTGTTGATTCTTCCTCTATATCTTTTTCTCTCTTCCATTCTCTCATTCTCTATCTATCTTTCTCTGGAAAAATTCTGCTATATTCAAACCTGGAGAGGAGATGGGCTCCATCAGGTTTCAAAAATACTCTAGAAACACTGCATGTCAATATGGCGCCCCTATGACTCTCTCAGGAGTGACGGGTTCATACTATATCTTGACTAAACAGTAAAAAAGAAAAAAGGGGGCGGGTGTTATAAGGTGTCATATACAAATATTAAATCATTATATCTAAAATTTTAAACCTATTGAGCAAATTAAGAAAGAAAGTCATTTCTTGGTAAAGTTTCTGAAAATAATATCTTTATTCTTCTCCTTAGTAGGAAAGAAGGTGTACTGGTTGAAGCCCATGTTGACCATAGTTATACGCCACCCAGTGGATTTCGTGAGGAATTTGAAGCTGCCCTGAGTCTTATTAAATTCTCAAAACTTGAATTTTGTTAAGTTTCTTCAACACAAAAGAAATCCTTCAATTTTAGAGTAGTCATGTGACTCAAATGCTGAATTCTCATTGGCCAAATTCACACTACATCAAAACTTCAAAAGATCTCAAATGTAAATTTGTTGTAATGAAATATTTTCTATATTCATGTTTGACCAGAACATTATTTCCATGATTTTATGTTTGTTTACCATAAAACAGAAAAAAAAGAAATAATAACTCACATCCTTCTGTTTTTTTTGTTTTTTTGTTTTTTTTTCAAACATCTTTAACCCTTTAATGTTCAAACTGGCCAAAACCGGCCAGAATCCTCTACCTCTTTCTGTTGAAACTGGCTGTAACCGGTCGTTCAAACTGATGTTAAGGTATTGTTCTCGAAATAAATACTTTCAAAATCTCATAGATTCAATATTATGTGAGATAATTATGCAAGGAAAAGCCTTTACCATGAAAATATAATAGTATATATAGAGTAATGTAAATGCTAAAGGGTTAACGCCTTGGATAAGGCAGCGAATTGGCAAAGTTATTAGAATGTTTGATAGAATGCTTTGTGCCAACTCTTTGCTGTCTCAGTTCAAATCCTGTTGAGGTCAACTTTGCCTTTCATTCATTCAATAAGTACCAGTCTAGTACTGGGCTTGATTCTTCCTCTCTGACTCTCTCTCTCACTTTCTATCGTTCTCTGGAAGAAATTTGCTGTACTCAGGCCTGGAGAAGAGATGGGCTCTGCCAGGCTTAAATTGCCGAATAAATACCATTTGTAAATACAGCGCCCCTCCGACTCAATCAGGAGTTATTGGGGACAAAGAAGAAGAACCCCTTCAACACCAAACTGCCATGGGCTTATTATACCAAACAATTAATTATTGCTAGGAACCTTATAAATATAATACACAGAAATATATAATCAAAATGAGAGGGAAAAAAACAACAAAAAAACCCCATCAATTCAACACTAAGACCATCAATCAGTCACACACCACAAAGGTCATCAGAAATTTTTGATGTAAAACTATTTATTTTAAAGTGTACATATTTATCGAAAAACCTTCCATTAGAATTATATATAAGAATGATTTAAGATGATTCCAACATCAGATTAATAATTACAAAATTTGTTATATTACTAAATCCTTCCGAATTCTTCAAAATGATTTGAAAATCATAAGTAGTGTTATTTTGTTAGAAATATGCTGGAAAAATAGTTTGTCGATAATTCCTGATATTTTACTGAATTAATTGAAAAACTTTGATAATATGTTAATGAAAAATATAATCCTGATAGTTGTAGGTCTGCTGGAATTGACAGACCAGCAACTTAGACATTTTAGTTAAAATCCATTGGAAAAAAATGTTTTCTTGTTAATACATTTGAAAGAATTATCTCCCTTAAAAACTAACTCTTGCACAGCACAACACTTGTCAGAATGGAGATGCTTACACACTGACACATTTTGATATCTGGGAGGGCCCCTCAGTCATGTTAAGGACATGATAGCCTCTCTAGTGTTTGTGGTCTACTTGATAAATGCCCCCAGTACACACTGTAAAGTGATTGGGGATAGGAAGAGCATCTAGATGCCAAAAGCTTGCTAAACAAAGGGGCAGGAGGACCCTTCAGTCCTGTCAATGAAATGACAAACTGTTATGTGCACTCTGTAGAATGTGAGACCATACATAAGCAAAATGACAGAGCCCCTGCTTCAGTACTGACTTGGTCTATGTAGACCCATCCAACTCTTGCTAGCAGGGAAAGCGGACAATAAATGAGTGCTGTAAAGTTAAATTTCAGTTTCCATTTTGAGTCATTTCACAAATTAGAAAAATATATCTATATATCATCATTTAACGTCTATTTCCTTTTGCAGAAAGTGTGTTTTTCTATTGATATAATCGTATTACATATTTCTATAGTGAGTGTTTGTATGTAGTGGAGTCTGTGCTGCTGTATGGGTCTGAGACTTGGACACTGACCAAGAAGCTCACTCAGATGGTGGATGGGTGCTACACGAGAATGCTGAGGATGGCTCTGAACATTAATCAGTATACACTGAGGATGAAAAACTCAGAGCTGTATGGGAGCATCCCAAAAGTCAGCTCAAAAGTGACACAGAGGAGACTGAGGTTGGCTGGACATGCTCACCGACATCCAGAGTTGACATTGCACTCAGTGCTCCTTTGGGAGCCCCTACATGGACACACTAGAAGAGGAAGACCAAGGTTAACGTATATACTGGTCTGTTGGAGATGCAGGACATGGCAGCGATAATGAGGGACAGAGACCGCTGGAGAGAACTCGTCCATGGATCTCGGGAATTTGACCCGCCTTAAATAGATATATATATATATATATATATATATCATCATCATCATAATCACCATTTAATGTCCATTTTTCCATGCTAGCATGGGTTAGACAGGTTGTCTTGTTTGAGGCAAGTTGGGTCAGGTGACCATGTCTTGCTCACACAGAACTGTTTCTGGCTTGGTTTCTACAGCTGGATGCCCTTCCTAATGCCAACCACATTTACAGTGTGTGCTGGATGCTTTTTGCTGTGATTCCTACATGATCACTTTACATTGTGGGCTGGGTGGATTTTGTCATGATACTTACATGACCACTTTATAGTGTAGGCTGGGTGCTTTTTGCCATGTCGTAAAGCCATCACGACCACTTTACATTGTGGGCTGGAGGCTTCACTGGATGTATGCTACAGCCTGTTCTCATGAGAGATGCATGAGATGGTGCATACTATATATATGTATGCTTCAGTGTTGGCCTGTGCTCATGGGAAGGTGGGTCTTCCAATTCCTCTTATGCCTAGTTTCTCTCTTAGTTCATTTATGCTTTGCCATTCATGTAAATTACTATTACACATCCAGTGGAGCATGCAAGCAAGCTTCATTTCTTTCCAATCTACCCAAGTCTTCTGCACACAGCGCTAGGTATCATTACCATGAAACATTGCTGTTCGTATACACGCATCATACAGTAAGCCTTTTGTAGCTAGCAGTGGTAGTAACTTTCTGAACTTCTTCCATCCCATTCTCATTCTGGTTACTGTACTTTCAGAACACCCACCTCTGCTGCTAATTTTGTCACCCAGATAGCAGAAGCTATCTACTGAGCCTTCTCAGAATTTGATAGCGCTTGTTTCCTGTGGTCGTTTGCTGCTTACTGCCTTGGTGCAACTGTTACATGTAAAGTCTACATTCTTAGCTAAAGTTCCTGAGATCCCACTACATCTCTTGAGTATCCATAGTTTGTATTTGGGACAGAGGATGGAATTTTTACCTACACCTTTCCTACACGCTGAACAAGGCCATTTCCTCGAGGGGATCAGGGCTCTGTTTTCTATTCTACTTAGCAGGACCTTAAAATCAGGTTGATTTTAAGACCCCTTGTTTCTAGGCCCTGCTGCCATGCTTGGAATTTCCTCTCTAGTTCCACCATAGACTCCGCTGAGTGTAAGATCATCCACGTACAGGAGTTCCCATGGGCAGCCAGTTGTAGACTCCTCTGTTATAGCCTGCCATACGATAATAAACAGGAGAGGGCTAAGAACAGAACTCTGGTGGATGCCAACCTGTATGCTAAATTCCTCGCTATAGTCATGGTTAATCCTAACTTTGCTGACTGCTCCCCTATACATGGCTTGTACAGCCTTCACAAGCCACTCATCTACTCTTAGTTTTCTAAGAGCCCACTGGATTATGGCTCAGGGCACTCTGTCAAAAGCTTTTTCCAGATCAACAAATGCCAGGTAGAGCAACTTACTTTTAGCTTGGTACTTTTCCTGCAACTGCTTCACGAGGAAGAGAGCATCTGTTGTGTTCTTGCCTAGTATAAATCCAAACTGCATCTCATCTAGATAACTCGTCCTTTCTAACATTTCATAACTTCAAATTCATGAACTTGTTTCCAACAGTTCATAACTTCAAAGCTAGATGGAGTTACTAATTTATTGATGTGATATTTGTCAATCAAAATAGTCATTTTACTGAAAAAAAAAAAAAAAAAACTGGGCACAGCAACTGTAGCTGTATAAAATATACACAGCAGTCAACAGGTTAAACAATTTCTAGATAAACATGTGAAATTCAAAATGAACTGCATCATACAAGAAGCATCATCAAGTTAAATTGCAGTTTATTTTCCAAATCTTATAGAAAAACAAAGGACATTTATGATTTTTCTTTTTAAAGGTATTTTTTCTGGATAAATAAATATAGAATAATTATTTCTGCAGGAATTAATCTAAATTCTTGAAATTTCTTTCTACAGAAATATCTCTGGACGAAAACAATAAGAGCAATAATAATATTTTGTTATTATCAATAATGATGTCTTTTTTGGTAGATGCAAACTGTACAGATGCCCACCATATCTTTGTGTGTGTGTAGTGTAGTTATAGATATTTGGTAGATGCAGACTGTACAGATGCCCAACATATGTGTGTGTGTGTGGGGGGTGGGGGGACAGTCATAGATATTTTTTAGATGCTGACTTTGCAGATGCCCACCGTGTGTGTTTGTATTGTGTAGTCATGGATTTTGGTAGATGCAGACTGTACAGATGCCTACAGATATCTGTATGTGTGTGTGCATTTTTACGCACACATGTGGACATAAAGTGTGGACCAGTATGTTCACTTTACATTTTGCATCTTATGGGAATGCTGAAATAAAAAATAAAAAATAAAAAATACAAAAAAAAAAAATGAAACAGACAATGTTCCAGCATGGCCACAGTTCAGTTACTGAAACCAGTAACAAATATAAGAATATAATATAAAAGGATATATGCACAGATGAATTTTGTGGAAAAAATGTATTTGTCAATTTAATTAAAAAAGATGTGAAAGAAATATGAAGAATACCAATTCTCCAGAGTTTTGGGGTTTTTTTAACCAAAGAATTTTAAATTCATTTTGTTTGTTTTTTAACACATTGAACAGCAGACACCTGGAACTTTTTTAGGATTGCTGCAAGTCACCAAAGGACAAATTTCTTTCTCACATTCCACTTGACCATTCTGTAAATAAATAAAAAAAAAAAAGAATCAATTATATCGATTGAAGGGTCTTTGGAATAACATTATTTGATCGGTGGATTGGCAGTATCGGTAGAGGGTCGGACGCCATGCTTTCCAGCATAGTTACGTCCCTTTACAATCTGAGTTCAAATCCCGCCGAGGTTGACTTTGCCTTTCATCCTTACGGGGTCGATAAAATAAAGTACCAGTAATGCACTGGGTAATTGCTGGCCTTGTGCCTAAAGTAGAAACAATTATTTGATAGGGTGCATAGTTCAGAGATCAGAAAGTCACTCCAGGTATAGCCGTTACTTCTCTGAACTGAGAGATCACATCTTTGATATCATAAATATGTGGTGAGAATGTCTCAGGAAAGAATCACTGGACAGATTTTATGGGAAAAACCAACTAGTAGGAGAACTGAGAGTAGACTCCGAGTAAGATGGTTGGATGACATCCAGGAGCTTGGCTGGTCTCACTTGTGGAGTCAGCCAGATCAATTAGAGACGGTTGCTTCTGACAGGACCTGCTGGAAGGAATGTTTGAGGACTCTGCTGCCCCAACGACCGTCCCAGGAATGTATGAGGAAAAATGAAGAAGCAGAAGAATAAGAATTATACCGATTGAATAGAATTGATAGCAAAGTTTGCCAACACAAAATTTGTTTTTTTATTGACATTATATATAAGACTGAATATAAATATTGGACATTCTTCTATTAGTTTTAGTAATTTGGTTGAGCCGGAACAATCCCTTCAAGTGTATAATTGATTATATTGTCCTCACTAGAGTAACTGGTACTTAATTTATTGATCTTAGGAGGTTGAAAGTCAAATTTCACCTGGCATGGGTTGGAAAGGTCCTCATGGTTCAGGACTAAATTGGTCAGATAACTACATCTGTTTGAGACCCAGGAAGACTTGGGATGAGGTGATGAAAGCAGACCTTGCCCAATTGCACCTCTCAAAGGTGATGACACAGGACCGAGATCTTTGGCGTTATGCAGCAATACGGAAGACCTGACCTCCCACGGACACAGGCCAAAGCTGAAGCATATATACTGTATGCCCCACACTCCCACTGTAAAGTTGTTGTGTAGGTGTCATAACAAAAAGCACTCAGTCCACACTGTAAAGTGGTTGTGTAGGTGTCATAACAAAAAGCACTCAGTCCACACTGTAAAGTGGTGTAGGTCTCAACAAAAAACACCCCAGTACCTACTGTAAATGAAGTTAAATCCAGCTGTAGAAACCAAGCCAAAATCAGTTCTGTATGAACAAGACATGGTCACCTGACCTATCATTGCTCACAACAGGACAACTTGTCTAACCCATGCTAACGTGAAAGAATGGACGTAAAACGGTGATGATGAGGATGATGATGTACTCTCCCGTCGATTTGACATATGAGGGTTCAACAGTCTTTTCAGTTCATTGCTTTATTTTTATGCTTCATATGGCACTTCAATCCAGCTGCTGATTTACACAGCAATCCACATTCTGTGCAGGTGACAGGATCTCGAACAGAGCAGGCTGGAATGTCTGACCAGACTTTGGTGTTAGATCTTAAGTTATGGAGGTGCGCTAAACGAGATTTCTCAAAGTTCATTATACCTTCATGACAGACAGTTCTCCATTTTTTACAGTTGGCAGTCATGGCTTCAAACAAAGAAAGATGTACATTGACAGACTTACGATTGTATTTCATTTTGTCCTTATATCGGAGTAGTGGCCTGCTCAAACTATGCATGCCATCCTGGAGCTGACTGTACAACAGTACCTTAGGTGTGCAGTTCTCAGACATCCGTAGGGCATGACCAGTCCATCTGAGTTGGGATTGCATCAGAAATGACTCAATCCCACCCATATATATATATTGAGCAAGACACTTTATTTCACATTGCTCCAGTTTACTCAGCTGTAGAAATGAGATGATAGGGACTGGGGTCCAAATCATTCCACTGCAAAGTGGTCGGTAGGTGCCACGGCAAAAAAAGCACCCTGCACTCACTGTAAATGAGGTTGGTGTTAGGAAGGGCATCCAGCTGTAGAAATCAAGCCAGAATCAGTTCCCGTCCCACCCTTGCAAGCAGGGAAAAAGCGGACGTAAAATGAAATGAATGATGATGAATGATATATGTATGTATACACACACACACATACATATATATCCAATCCAGAGCCTTCTCACTCCCTGGTTGACCTCCACTGCTTTCTGTTTGGATTTGCTCATGTCAGATGTGTAGTTGTACTCATCACACTTGGCCAGTTGCAGGTTGGTGAGGCTATTTAACCCATAATTGGGGTCGATGGCCGTTGACTCTGAGGAGTTCATCTGCCTTTTTTAGTGCTCTTGTATATCCAGTTTAGAATAGATACACCCTACTTTTGTGTGTCATAAGAAGCAACTAAAAAAGTTAGTACCAGAAAAGCAGATATTATTACATTGCCTCAAAAGTCCTGTCTGACCCATGCCAGCAAGTCAACGTCAAAACGATGATGATGATGATATAAATATATAAAGAGAGAGTGAGATTGTATGTGTATGTGCGTGTATATATATGTGTGAGTGTAAATTCCTCCCTAAATAGATGACCACTCGGCTAGTGAATCAAATGAATAGATTAAGTACTGGGGGATGATATGACTAACTGAAGTCATTGGAGACGGTGCCCTAGCATACTGTATTTCAATAACTGAAACCAGTAAAAGAATATAAATACACATAGATCAGTTAAGGAAGAACACATTGATCATTTGTTTTTGTTTTGAAACATTTCTGTTTCACATTTAAAAAGAGGGTTTTAGCCCTGAAATATTGTGTTGAAATATACTGGGTAAAACATTACTTTTTGTTTTATTTGTCATCCTTTGCCCTTTATATATTTCTACCACATTGTACCGGCTATTTGAAACTTATCAGTCATTTATTAAATATCTCACAACGCTTTGTATTAACTACACTACTTTATAGAATTAAACATTTCTTAGTTAAAACATATAGTCCAACACCTACAAGTGGCTATGAATTTGTGCGTCCCTGGTCAACACACATATACCAATAACTAAGATGTGTAGTCAGATCTCACCAAATAAATCTTTGGAAAATATAGTTTACCTTGCATTTACACACTTGGCAATCATTCACTTTCCATTCTTCAGAGTTGGAATATTTTTTGCCATCAGCTCCTAAACATGTTGAAAGACTTGATTGTTGCTTTTGCAATCCAAATACCTGAAAAATAAAACATATTTTTTCAAAACTGGTTTCTGATTTAGGTTTTAAGCTATAGCTTATTTAGCTTATAGGAAAATCCAGCACTGGCTACACAGAGGCCCCCAAGGGTGTGTGGACCTAAGCTATAGCTTATCTATCAGTCCAGCACTAGTTACACTGAGGCCCCCGAAGGTGTGTGGTCCTAATTCTAGTTAAGTTCAGCACTGATTTCACTGTGAAATTACGTCAATAATCCCTTTTAATATCTTGGTAGTAAATAAATTAAATAACTCATTGAGGGAAACAGCTCTCTACCATACATATTTACAACTATTAAAAACTAGTCAATAAAAAAAAAAAAGAGAAAAGGCCTTTACATTGCTGATAGGCCTGCTAGAAATAGGGAAGAGTTAAGTACTTGCCTTTAAAAGCTATGAGATTCTAGAGCCATTTATAATATAAATTGTTAAAAATAAAGAGATTTGCAACAATATATGTCTAACACTTGCAGACATGCTCACAAAATCAGAAAACAGTACAGCTCCCATGACTTTCGGAAACATTTTTTCATGCTCAGAGTTAGTGAAGCATGGAACAAGCTACCTGTATCAGTTGTTAGCTGTCGGGACACTGCATCCTTTAAAACTTCTATGCTTCCAGAAATTCGCCAACACTACTCCTGATATTTCCCCTTCATACACATGCGCGCGTGTCTGAGTGTAAGTGTGTATATATGTGTTTGTGAGTGTATATGTATCATGGCTCATACACTGTTCACTTTCCTGACTTTTGTACATTATTCTATGTGCTATACATGCACCTTTGATGAGTTGTAGTGCACCTCAGCACTGTACACAATAAATTTCATATTATAGTGAATAACAATTTCAAAAACAATAAGTCAGTACTTACTTGTTTTCTGAGTTTACGAACCATCCTATCAAGCTTCTTAATAGTATTTTCCATACCTTCTACCCGAGTATCAAGGTGTTTAGATTTCTGGTTACTGCTGTAGAAATAGCTAGAATTAGCTGGGCTTACTGGTTGGTCATTTAACAACTGAGAATCTCTGAGCAAATTTGAAGATAAAAATTCCCGTCTGTCTTCAGGATAACTGTGAAATGACCGACGGCTGCGATAATAACTTGTAATAGATTGGAATTCACCAGACTTTTGACAATCTGAAATACAATGAAACAAAATTCATTTATCATGAATGTAAAAATTAAGATTAACCCTTTAGCATTTAAACTGGCCATAACCAGCCAGAATTCTCTCACCTCTTTTTGTTCAAACTGGTCGTAACTGGTTGCTCATACCAATGTTAAGGTATTGTTCTCAAAATAAATAATATCAAAATCTCGTAGATTCGATATTATGTGAGATAATTATGTGAGATAAAGTGTTTACTGTGAAAATATAATAGTAAATATAGAGTAATGTGAATGCTAAAGGGTTAACATAAAAATTGCTAACTGTCACTAGAGTATTAATTAGTGGTGAAGCATGTTGTATGGTTATTATTGAACTGGGAGGTGGATTAACAGTATCGGTAGAGGGTCGGACGCCATGCTTTCCAGCATAGTTCCATCCCTTTACGATCTGAGTTCAAATCCCGCCGAGGTTGACTTTGCCTTTCATCCTTACGGGGTCGATAAAATAAAGTACCAGTAATGCACTGAATAATTGCTGGCCTTGTGGTGCCTAAAGTAGAAACAATTATTGAACTGGGTGAATAAATATTTATGAAAATCAATCACAACCAAATCATATGCTGAGCTAGGACATACTGTAACTTTTATTATGGGAGCCCACTAATGTGAAACACAAATGCTGCAGATCTCTTAAGACATTAAAGAGCATCACTGAGGAAGATAGAGAATTATCCAGTAAAGAACTGAAACAGTTAATGTTGGATCATGTGAGATGGAAAGATTTTATCATGTCATCACAAAGATGTGGATGAATTTAGTAGTAGTAGTAAAGCTAGTGTGAGCAGGATGGAATATATTTACAATCAGGCACACCAAATAAACATGATCTAAATATGTTAGACATAGAAAGAGAATGGCATTAGCAATAGTGTATGTATGTATGAGCCCATAACTTCTGAGGGGTCATAGGGGCACCATTTTGACATACAGAGTTTCTATGGCATTTTAAAACCTGGCTCTGAATACAGCAGTTTTTTTTTCCAGAGCAGGATAGAGAAAGATTGAAAGAATGGAAGTGTAAAAAAGATATAGAGGAAGAATTGACCCCAGTACTAGATTGGTACTTTTTTTATCAAGCTTAAATGGATGAAAACAATAGGGTACAAACTATCAATTTATCACCTAATGGTAAATTGAGTATTAACATGATAGAATTAATACAATTTTTTTTTTTACCAAAGCAACAATCGGACCACATCTTGATGTCAATTTTAGGAATTTGCTCGCATCGTAGATAATCTGATCCATTCTTGACAATTTGGAAAACATTTCTCTGAACCTGATCAATATTGTCACTGTTGTCACATATGATGCGAGCTAGTGTTACTTGTCTCAGCTGTGTTAGTTGGTCAGCAGTAAACACACCAGGGTTTTCATACCAAAATCTGAAAGTCAAATGTTAAGAAATCTGTAACACAAGGTTAATAGTTCATCGAAATAAATTTAGTCCAGTCATTGTTTTTTTTTTTTATTTTTAGTTTTTTTTTGTTAGATCCCAGATCTCATTCGCTTAGAAAGGGTTTATCAAAAATGTTACCAGAAAAAAAAAAAAAAAAGAAATAGAGAGTTAAGAGACAAACCTGTCACCATCCCGAAGTCTGCGGAATTGATCAGCAATGATACATAAAAATGTTGGTCCCACTTTTGAATTTCTTATGGGAGCTTCACTTATTCCACCAACAAACAGATCAATGTTATCTACAAGACACAATGTTATTGGTAAGAAATATATACTTTTGGTGTTTTGTGGCAATGTTTTCATTTTTAGTTACTCCCCACTTTGACAGTTAGATATGAAATTTATTATGAATATAAATACAGTGTACCCACAGCATTCGTGGTCCTGGTTATTCACGGAACTTTCCTTAGAACCTAATTAAAATAATTGTTCGTGGAAACCACTGTATATTCACTGAATCATAAATATCTTCTGCGATTTTTTTTTATGGCTTTTTTTTTGTAGCAATATATATTTTTTTTAAAACTAAATTATTAATAATATACCGTATTTGCTGGCTTATTAGACACCCCCTCGCATAAGACGCTACCTCTTTTTAAAATTATATTTTGCGTTATATTTTGACGTATATAGGCATTTTTATGGACCACATCCAATTTTCATGGTTTTTCATTCTTCGCGAGTGGTCTAGGGACGTAACCCCTGTGAATACTGGGGCGACAACTGTATATATATGAACAGATACCTCAGTACATGTTGGGTTACAGCACTGATATAGTGTCAGGAGGACTCTACATGGACATGACAACTTCACTAGTGCTTGTGCTACAATAAAATGTATCCAGAGTACTCTGTAAAGTAATTGCCATTAGCATTCCCTTTAAATGGCATTAATCTCTCAGAGATGTGTGACATTAAATAATAATAATAATAATAATAATGAAATTATTGTGTAAAGTGCTCAGGTGCACGACAACTCATCAAAGGTGCATGTATAGTACATAGAATAATATACAAATGTCAGGGAAGTGAATAGTGTAGGAGTCATGATATACATATGTGTATGTGTATGGAGGGGGAACATTAGGTGTAGTGTTGGCGAATCTCGGGAAGCATGGAGGTTTTAAAGGATGCAGTGTCTCGACAGCTAACAACTGATGCAGGTAGTTTGGTCCAGCAGATGCAAGACAAATATTCTTCTGAATAAGATGCCAGGCTACTGAAGACAACTTTTTTTTGATGGAAAACTTAAACGTAGTGCTGCAAGTCAGTAAAGGCCAAATTTACAGCTACGTACAACAGATGCATGCAACAGGCCATTATACCACCATAAGGGACCTATATACAACGGGCCATTGTACTCCCTTGAGGTACCTACATACAATATGTAATTATACCAGCTTGAGGTACCTACATAGAACAAGCCATTATACCAGAGGTACCTACCATACCAACACACAAGCTTTGTAAGCCTCCTTCTTTCGAGTAATGTTATTCATTAGATTTGTATAGTTTGGAGATCAGAGAGGCACTCCAGGTAGAGCCGCTACTTTTCTGAATTGAGAGATCACTGCTCTGATACTATGGGCATGTGGTTAGAATGTCTCCGGAAAGATTTTACAGGCAAAAACCAACTGGCAGGAGACCCAAGGGTAGACTCACGAGCAAGATAGTTGGATAACATCCATGAGCTTGGCTGGTCTCACTTTGAGATCCAGCAGGATTAGTTGGAGATGGTTGCTTCTGACAAGACCCACTGGAAGGAGTGGTTGAGGGCTCTGCCCCATGACCCTCTCAGGAATAAGTGGGTGAAGAAGTACCACCAATATACAGCTAAATGTTTTCATCTATGGCTAAGACAATGCTAGTGACAGGATACAAACCTTTCATTCTTCACTTTGTTCCTTGTTAACATGTCAACGAGATTATCTATGTTGTTTTTGTTACCATTCCCATTTACATGGATTTAGCCAGCCTCTTATGGATGGTCTCTCGGTGGAAGGGGGAGGAACTTGAACTCAGGATGTACACAGAGAGAGAGAGCACATATACTGCATGTCTGATGCTCTAACAATTCCATGAATCCACCATCTTGGACTGGTACTTTACTTATCAGTGTCAAAAAGGATGGAAGGCAAAGTTGACTTAGGAAGGATTTGAACTCAGAATAAAGTTAGTTAGAACAGATACCACAATTCATTCTATCCAAATCTCTAACAGCTTCCCAATTAAGTTATCTATGTTCTAATGTGGTAAGAACTCTCAGGAGAGCTGGACAGCAGAAAGTCTTCAGAGAAGAACATCCCCTTCAAACATCATCATCATCATCATTATCATTTTACGTCTGCTTTTCTCTGCTTGCAAAGGTGGGACGGGAACTGATTCTGGCTTGATTTCTACAGCTGGATGCCCTTCCTAACACCAACCTCATTTACAGTGAGTGGTGCGTGCTTTTTTTCCGTGGCGCCTACACGACCACTTTGCAGTGGAATGATAGGGACCCCTGTTCTATCATCTCATTTCTACAGCTGAGTAAACTGGAGCAATGTGAAATAAAGTGTCTTGCTCAAGGAAACATCACATCACCTGGTCTGAGAATTGAACTCACAACCTTTCAATTGCAAGCCCAATGCTCTAACACTAAGCCATGTGCCTCCATAAACAAGTATTTTTATATATGTGTGTGTGTGTGTGTGTGTGGTAACAAACTCACAGGAGAGCTAGTCATCAGAAGGTCTTCACAGAAGACCTCCCAACCACCACCTCAAGCATGTGTTTTGGCCCTTAATAATTATCATAATATGGCAATAGAAGGAAACATCACTTCTAGTAAGCAATACTAACCTGGATGTCTATAGAGAGTTTCTAGATGAGATCGTATCTTTGAATCTGGAATTTCTTTTTTTAACTGAATGAACGACTTGGCTTTCTTCATCCCACAAAAACCTCTGTATTCATTGTAGCTGGGAAGGCCATGATCTCTGCCTCGTTGAATGTTTAAAGAAGCTAGGTCTTGTCCAACTGAATTAGCTAAAGCAAATAACTTTTCGGTCAGTTCAAAATTAAACATTTCTTTAGGTAATTGTTTTTTTGCAGGAACAGCGAAAAGACCCCTCAATAAGGGATCGATTCCACCTTCTTCCACAACTCTGTAAGGAGAAAAGAAGGCTTTATGTAGCGGTAAATTTCCACTTCTTATTGGCTGGAAAAGTTTATTCAGTCGATAAATGACTGGTTGAATGAGCGTGTGTCCTACACGAAAAGCTGCAGTTGAAAATTCATTCGATATTGTAGGATTAACTTGAGGATCATAACCTTTATATTTTCCAAGAAGTTTCATGCCTTTAGGACCAAGAAAATCAGGAAGCCAGTGTTCATATGTGATGTGCTGCATCATGGCACCAATTATTTTTCTGCTTTCATGATACAAGAGAGTTCCATCCCAGTGTGGATTCAGCTGGAGTAACTCTGTTGCAATCTTGTTGTGTTGACGGAGCCACAAAGTATGCATTGCAGTGAGAGCTAAGTGTTCATTGGCTCGATGATCACCGGCAAGAAAACATGGAAGATGTCGTTTTGTAGCTTCCAGCTGACAGTCAACATTTGCTAATAAGCCATTATTATCAAATGGTAACAGAGCTTTTCCTTCTGGTGAAGCTCCGACTTGGAGTAAACCTCGACTTGATGTAAGGTCCCGCAGAGCAGAAGCATCATCAAAAGTACTACCATAGACATTGGACCCATCTATAAAAGCTGTTATAGCATTCAACTGTTCACGTGGAGCAAATGTGTTGAAGAAAATTGATGTTCCGCCTGAATTACAAATAGCACTTGATCTAGAAAATCCCAAACATACGCGATTTCGAATACGCTGGTCACTCAAAGGGACTGGAATAGGAAAGCAAGGGTAATCATTTTCACATGTTTCGTTACATCCTCTGCCATCACTAAAACGAGCATTACTGATAGATTGGGGAGCCAGATCCATATCATGATCTATAAATTGACCCCACTGCATCAACATATGTGTGCTGAGGTTATCATTAGTCACATGGTTTGAACCAATCAGAACAGAGGACACAAGTCTAGGGCTTGGTAATGGAATGCCATTATATTCTTTTGATGGATTCCAGCCTAGAAAAACACAAAAAAAAACCAGATAAATTAAAACATTTTAACTTTAAATTTCACAATATAAATGCAATAGATTAAAAAAAAAAATTGCAAAAATAGGGAAATTTTAAAAATTAAACCAAATAAGGAAATGTTATTACCTACTGGCGTATTGAAACCATTTTCATAGCGAGGGGGTAGAAGGCGGCGAAAAGCTTGGTTGGAAGCTCCGTATGTTGGATTCAGCAGATTGTTACATGTACCATCAAAGGAACGGTATTTCTTTTGGAAACACATATCAGAACAGTCAATATTTGGGGAACGACGAAGACAACCAGACAGATTTGCAATCAAATGAATATGTTCAGGTGACAACAACTCTTGATAAGTTAGTTCTGGAAAATTGAAACAAATGCAGATGACTTTTAGCTATTAAAAGTTTGAGAAACTACAACTGTTAGATATGCTCATGTATTAATTTGGATATAACGGTTTCTGATTTAGACACAAGGCCAACAATTTGGTGTGTTGCTGGTACTTTATTTTATTGACCCTGTAAGGATGAAAGGCAAAACTAACCTCGACCCATACAGTCTAATAATAATGGCTTTTGATTTAGGCATAAAGCCAGCAATTTTGGGGAAGGAATAGTCAATTAAATCAACTCCCAGTGCATTACTGGTACTTTATTTTATCGACCCTGTAAGGATGAAAGGTAAAACTAACCTTTGTTCAGCCAGTCTGATAATAATTGTTTCTACTTTTGGCACAAGGCCAGCAATTACCCCAGTGCATTACTGGTACTTTATTTTATTGACCCCGTAAGGATGAAAGGCAAAGTTAACCTCGGCGGGATTTGAACTCAGTCCATAAAGGGACGTAACTGTGCTGCAAAGCATGGTGTCTAACCCTCTACCGATACTGCCAATCCACTGCGTCTGATAATAATGGTTTCTGATTGAGGCACAAAGCCAACAATTTTGGGGGAGGAGAAAATTGATTAAATCGACCTCAGTGCATTACTGGGACTATATTTTATCGACTCCATAAAGATGAAAGGCAAAGCTTGATGATGAGAATGTTCAAATTTACTTTACTCAGCATATACTGCTTTTTTCTTTAATCTCCATTAGCCACCTCAGCATATAGGCATAGGCTCATACATTAGCATTACTTACTATTGACATGTCTGTTTGATATCATATCTGGATAAAAAAACAAAAGACTTACCATAATCAATGACATTGTATTTATATCCTTCTTTGACATGTTGATAAATGATATCTAAAGTTTGTTCAAATATTTCCTCAGCCTTTGCCAGTTCAAGGGCCTCAGCTGATGGATATCTGACAACTGAAAGTAAGTCCCTTATAGTGTAAGTTTTCCCTTTTTTAAACAAATGATTGTATGTATAGTTTGCAGCTACGTTAATTCTGTTGATAGCTTCGTCAGTTGAACTTGTGACAAGATGGTCATTAATAGACACACTTCTTCTAGCTGAAACAACATTAAATAGAGGAATGAGAGTTTAAAATAAGAAAACAAAACAAATATTATCTACCATACATTCTTCAAAAACAATGTTATTAATAGCAAACACCAACTTAAATATATAACTTCAGACCTTACAAATTAACAAGAGAGGCTCTATATGGTTGGTTAACAGTGTTGTTCTTACCTATTGGCTAAATAAGCTATAGCTTAGGACCTCACACCCTTGGGGACCTCAGTGTAGCCAGTACTGGACTTCAAAGCTAAATAAGCTCTAGCTAAAGGCCACACACCCTTGGTAACCTCAGGGTAGTCAGTGCTGGACTTACCTATAGGCTAAATAAGCTATAGTTTAGGACCACACACCCTTGAGGACTTCAGTGTAGCCAGTGTTGGACTTATCTATAAGCTAGAGCTAAGGGCCACACACCATCGAGCTCCTCATTAAAAAAATATATATATTAATCATTAGTTTTTATTCTTTAACATTAAAACGTCAAAAATTATTTATAATTGTTTTACTCAAATTCTTTTGCCTCAAACTGCATAGAGCTTAGGGCCTGAGAAGGTGAAAGTCCAGCCCTATAGGTTGACCATCTAAAAAATAAGGAACTAAATCTTCCACAAATCACATTTTACTATCTTTAAAAAAAGGGAAGGATGGATTAAATAAGTTAGTTCTTGATAACTCTAAAAAATGGTTTGGTTATTGATTAGAATATGGTTAATACGCCCAATGGACTTTGGACTGGAGTTAATAAAGATGTAAAGAAAACCTACCCACAACAGAAAGGTAGAAAGAATTTCTATCAATTCCTTCAATATTTTCAGCAATACATTCATACTGCCCAGCATCATTAAACAAAACTCTTTGAATCACTAATGTATTCCCTTCACGTCTGATTCTGTTGTCTGTCTGCAAAGGTAGACTGTCTTTTTCCCATCGGTAATTTGGAGTTGGCTCCCCATTAGCATCACAAATTAAAGTCACCTGGCTGTTAATATTCACTTCTCTGTCCATCTGACGATGAACAAAGGAAGGGGCAGCTGAACATTAAAAAATAAAATAAAAAATTAAATATAAAGACATTATTCACATAAAAAATATTAAAAAAAATAATTTGTATGAGGTTCAGGTAGGATTTGAACTAAAATTATTTGGATTCTGGTTATATATTAAAATTATTTGGATTCTGGTTAAATATTTTCTAGATCCAGCTTCATCATAGATTTTTCTTTGTCTTTTTCCTTTTAATATAAACATTTAATATAAGCATGTATGTAAGTAGACAGTGTGTCCCTAGCATTCGCGGTCCTGGTTATTTGTGGAATTTTCCTCAGAACCTAACTGATAATTGTTTGTGGAAACTACCGCATATTTGCAGAATCATAAATATCTTCTGCAATTTTTTTAATGGCTTTTTTCATGGCAATATATATTTTTTCATTCTTTTTAACGCTAACTTATTAATAACAATATACCATATTTGCCAGCCTATGTTTTACGTTTATAGGCATTTTTATGGACCGCATCCAATATTCGCGGTTTTTCACTTTCCGCGGGTGCTCTAGGAACGCAACCCCCACGAATAGTAAGCATGGGTTCCATTAATCTGTAGTGATAGCAACCTGTCTAGGAGAGCAGATACTCCAAATAAAAACTAATACAGGGTGGAGAGGACTCTTGAGTTTTGTAAGATAACCTCTCTAGTGCTGCTGATGGCATGAATAATGTACCCAGTCCACACTGTAAAGTTGTTGATGATAGGAAGAACATCCAGCAAGAAAAACCCTGCCAAAATATGAACAGCATTCATCATTCATCACGTCCAACCCATGCAGGCATGGAAAAGTGGACGTAAAAATGATGATGATGATGATTATGTGTGTGTGTATGTATAAATAAGCAGATACATATAAATATAGTTCTTTACAGTTACAGAAACTTCTACTCCTACCAATTCACATATAATGGTTTTTTATATAGGCACAAGGCCAGCAATTTTTTTTTGGGGGGGGGGAGTCGATTAAATCGACCCCCAGTGCGTGACTGGTACTTTATTTTATCGACCCTGTAAGGATGAAAGGCAAAGTTAACCTCGGCGGGATTTGAACTCAGATCATAAAGGGCCGATACTGCCAATCATCTGCCCTTACCAATTCACATATAATTGTTTCTACTTTTGGCACAAGGCCAGCAATTACCCAGTGCATTACTGGTACTTTATTTTATCGACCCCGTAAGGATGAAAGGCAAAGTTAACCTTGGCGGGATTTGAACTCAGAATGGCAAGGGACGTAACTCTATGCGTCAAAGCATGGCGTCCGACCCTCTACCGATACTGCCAATCCACCGCCCTTACCAATTCACATATAATGGAATCTAGTAATACGATGTATAAGAAATCTCGATGTATAAGAATAAATCACTGAATAACTTACTTCTTGGACTTACAGCCAACTGAGCAGTCGCTTCTCTGTAACCAGCAGTGTTCTCAGCACGACATATGTAAAGACCTCGGTCAAATAAAGTCACTCGTAGAATCCTTAGTTCATTAGTTGTGATTATATAACGACCATTGTTTGGTAAAGCTTCACCTGTCAGTAAAGTTTGGTTTATAACATATCTTTTAAGAATCAACATCAACAATAACAATAGTTTCTTATATAGGCACAGGGCCAGCAATGTTTGGGTGGGTGGTGGGGGTGGGTCGATTAAATCGACCCCAGTGCGTGACTGGTATTTTATTTTATCAATCCCGTAAGGATGAAAGGCAAAGTTAACCTCGGCAGGATTTGAACTCAGATCATAAAGGGCCGTAACTCTATGCTGCAAAGCATGGCATCTGACCCTCTACCGATACTGCCAATCCACCACCCTAACATCAACATCAACAATAATAATGGTTTCTGATTGAAACACAAAGTCAACAATTTTGGGGTACGGGGAAGTCAATTAAATCGACCCCACTGCATTACTGGTACACTGTAAATGTGGTTGGTGTTAGGAAGGACATCCAGCCATAGAAACCAAGCCAGAAACAGTTCTGTATGAACAGGAGTCAGTCACCTGATCTGTCTTGTTTCATAATAGGACAACTTGACTGACCCATGCTAGCGGGGAAAATGGATATTACATGGTGATGAGGTGAATGATGATGATAACATACCTCCTTTCGACCAAGTGATGATTGGAACTGGATTGCCTTGAGCACGACACCTAAAATTGACTGTGGAACCTTCTGGCACAGTTTGGTCTCTTGGAGGTTCAAAGAAAGCTGGTGGAACTGAAATAATTATTGAAAGTGATAAAAAAATAATTATTGAAAGTGATAATTGTTTCTATTTTAGGCACAAGGCCAGCAATTACCCAGTACATTACTGGTACTTTATTTTATCGACCCCGTAAGGATGAAAGGCAAAGTTAACCTCGGATAATATTGAAAATGGTAATAGTCAAAAATACGATTGCACATACAAGTGGCTGAAATAAGGTTCTTCTGAAGAGTCTTTGGAGTAATGTTACTCAATAAAATGCAGAGCTCAGAGATCAGAGTGTTGCACCAGGTAGAGCCACAACTTCTCTGAATTGGGAGATCACATCTCCAATATCATGAATATGTAGTGAGAATGTCTCAGGAAAGAATCACTGGATAGATTTTATATAGAAAACTACCTAGCAGGAGACCCAGGGGTAGACCATGAGTAAGATGGTTGGATAAGATCTATGAACTTGGCTGGTCTTGCTTAAGGATCCAATCAGATCAACTGGAGACAGGACCCCCTGGAAGGAGTGTTTGAGGACTCTGCCCCAACAACCCTATTCCCGTGGTTCCAAATTCCTTTTTTTTTTTGTTTTTATGATAATTTCAAATGTTTCTCAGACATTCTACATTGGTCACAAGATTGGTGATATTAAGTTTTGGGACATTTCATTCCTTGGACTACCATTCAACCTACCATTATCTTGTATTTAATATTGACTACCTTAGTCTACCTAATAATGTATGTGTGTATGTGTATGTTGATTTATGCTATGTGTGTGTGATATGGTTTATGCTATGTATGCAAGTGTGTGTGTGTGTAAGAGTAAGTGAAAGGAAGATAGAGAGGAAGAGAAAATGTCAGATTGAAAAAGTGTAACAAAAGTAACTTGTCACTGTGATTAAATTATTCTCTAATGACAATAACATGCTTCTTACTTTGTATGGTTATTTGTAATTCTCTGACAGAAATGCCAGAACTGCTAGAAGCTGTACACCGATAAATGCCTTGATCTTCTGCTTGGATGTTTACAATGACAAGAGAACCAGTTGTTGACAAAGTTATGTGGTCAGGAGTTGACAAAGGCTGGTCATCTTTAGTCCAGCTAATTCTGGCAGAACTATCTATATTTTCTCCACATTGAAGTTCTATTTGATCTCCTAATTTAGCCATGACATCCAATAGTCTTCCTTGAAAACCTCCCCTGACTGGAAAAAGCAGAAAGTTTATTTGATATTTAGAATTCATTAAACATATTTTTGTTACACAGAATAAAAATGAGTGTAGAAAAAAAAAAGGGCTTGGACTCTCCCTCAATTAGACATTGTAACGATGTTGTGGCCCTTTAAAGGTTTTTGAGGCAACTCATAATAATTGTTTCTACTTTTGGCACAAGGCCAGCAATTACCCCAGTGCATTACTGGTACTTTATTTTATCGACCCCGTAAGGATGAAAGGCAAACTTAACCTCGGCGGGATTTGAACTCAGACCGTAAAGGGGCGTAACTCTATGCTACAGAGCATGATGTCCGACTCTCTACCGATACTGCCAATCCACCGCCCTAAAAGAAAATAATAATTGTTTCTAATTTAGGCACAAGGCCAGCAATTACCCAGTGCATTACTGGTACTTTATTTTATCGACCCCGTAAGGATGAAAGGCAAAGTCAACCTCGGCGGGATTTGAACTCAGATCGTAAAGGGACGTAACTATGCTGGAAAGCATGGTGTCCGACCCTCTACCGATACTGCCAATCCACCGCCCCTAAAAGAAAATAATAATAATAATTGTTTCTCCTTTTGGCACAAGACCAGCAATTACCCCTGTGTATTACTGGTACTTTATTTTATCGACCTCCTAAAGATGAAAGGCAAAATTAACGTCAGTGGGATTTGAACTCAGAATTAAAGGGCCATAACTCTATGCAACAAAGCATGGTGTCTGGTACTCTACTGATACTGCCAATAATAATAATAATTGTTTCTACAATTAGCACACAAGGCCAGCAATTTGAAGGGAAGAGGGGAAAGTCAATTAAACCAACCCCAATATGTTACTGGCGCTAAACTAATAATAATGAACAGAAAATTAAAATTAAGAAGTAAAGAAAATGTTTGTTTTACCGATTTGCCTAGCAGGAAATCTTTGCGAACTTGGAGGGAAATTTCTCCGTGCTGTATAAAGAAACAAAATGTATTTATGTATTAACATACATACGACCTATATATATATATATATATATATATATATATATATATATATATATATATATATATTATAAAATTAACGAAGATCACTGCTGGCCAACATCCCGCTCACTCCATGAATCTGCCAATTTGCAGTAATGCAGCTGCAATCAGCTGTTCAGAGTGCACCACACATTTAGTTAACAACAGATACGGTGGTTGTGCTTTGGTAGAGAGAAAGATGTATATATATATATATATATATATAATGTAGGAGGTGAGTTTTATTGTAGTACAATAAAGCAATGCAGATATCGGATAAGAAGCACTCTACAATTTGTAGGACTGGAGTATGCATAATATAAGATCAAAAGATGGTTAAAGGAGTTCCATGTATTTTATTATGCGCATTTCAAAAACAAACATCATCATGCAATAATATTTGTGTTTTCATCAGATAAAACAGGAGAACATGATATGAAGGCTAAAAAACACTTGTGGATAGTGCAGTTTTAAATCAACATATGTTGATATCATGTTCTCCTGTTTTATCTGATGAAAACACAAATATTATTGCATGATGATGTTTGTTTTTGAAATGCGCATAATAAAATACATGGAACTCCTTTAACCATCTTTTGATCTTATATTATATATATATATATATATTCATCTATATATATATATTCATCCTCCTCTACTACTATCTCTTTACCTTGCCTTGACCCTCACCCCACTTCTCTACACTTCCGACCACCACTAACATTGGATTCTACACCACCCGGCATCTCTCCAGCCATCCACTCCATAACATGGAAAATATCCAGCATCTCTTCTCACACTCGATGGAACTACCTCGGAACTTACCCACGAACATATACTCACATTTTTTTTCGCACCACGCCACCCACATATAAACAAACACACACGTGCGTACCCCCACATATACACACTCAACCTCCGGAATCCACCCCCCCCTCTGACCCCCCTCCTGCCACACGCACGCACACACTGACTTAAACCCTACCTCATGCACACACCTTTTTCTGAACATGGAACCTCGTCCTTCTTCTCACATACACACACACTCACGTACACCTACACACATACACAAACACCACCTTCAGCCTTCCCTGCTTCGACCCCCCGCCTCCCTCGCCCAACTCCACCCACCACCACCCTTACACGCCTCACACCCTTCCACCACTTGCTCATCTTATTGTTTATTTTTACGCTTATTTTTATTTTTATTTGTTCTCCTTCCCCCTTTTTTCTAAATGTATTTCCACACACCCTCGGAACTCTCTTCCTAACCTATTTATCCTGAAGAAGGTCTTATGCCCGAAATGTCCCCCCTCCCACTCTCAAGAGCGTGAACCTAATAAACCTTTATTTGTCTGCCTTCCTGTTTTGTTCCTGTCTACATTTGCACTATATATATATATATAGATGTGTTTGTGTTTTTTTTTTCCACAAATTTTTTCTTCATTCTTTCCTCTTCCCACTATCTTTCTATTTTATCTTTTATTTCTCATTCTATCTTCTGATGAAGGACTAGTGAAGAAACATTAAGACTCTTTTCCTATTATTTCAAGTGTTAAACTAATATATTTTTTCATTGTACTGTGTTGTCTGCTTTGTTAGTTCTGTTTACTTTTCACACACTCAAACATTCTTAATTTTTCTGAAGAAAAGTTTCTATAACCATATCAGTTTACACTTTGTTGATGTAAAGACTGTTTCAAATAAAATAAGCAGTTAGTAAATAATATTTCAGTATAACATGTGAATAATATATATATATATACAGTATATATTTTGAGTTTATGTTGGTTGTATACCAACACCTCAGTATGCAGGCTGGAGCACTCGACGAAGTGCGCCGGTTGGTTTGGTTACTCCGGAGTAGTGTAAAATAAAGTTAAATAAAAGTCAAATGATTAAAATTTAGCTTCGTTTATTACTGCTATATATATTTCAGTGACAGCCATCTTTGGCTGTGACCTCTTCAGGCAGTTTGAATTAGTATGGTATAGACAAGTACATATGTTGTTTAGGTGTATGATATTGTCAATACTCTGATATGCCCAGTTCCTTGTTGGGTTGTTAATTCACTGGGGAACTGGAGTCATATGACTCCAGTTCCCCAGTGAATTAACAACCCAACAAGGAACTGGGCATATCAGAGTATTGACAATATCATACACCTAAACAACATATGTACTTGTCTATACCATACTAATTCAAACTGCCTGAAGAGGTCACAGCCAAAGATGGCTGTCACTGAAATATATATAGCAGTAATAAACGAAGCTAAATTTTAATCATTTGACTTTTATTTAACTTTATATACAGTATATATATATATATATATATATATATATATATATATATATATAAAACAAAACCATAGAAAACAATCATCTACTGTAGACTTTAGGAAACTATACATATGAGAGAAATGGGAGCAATTTTAAACAGTCAAAGAAAGGATTGAAGGAAAGATGTAGAAAAATAGGAATGAGAAAGAAAGAAAACCTCAGAGAAAGTAAAAGATGAGATGGAGGTGGCAGAGAGAGAGGGAGAAGGGATAAAGAGGGAGGAGAGACAGGGAGAGAGAAAGAGAGGGGTGAGAGAGAGATGGATCGACCCCAGTGCATTTCTCATACTTTATTTTATCAACCCCGTAAGGATGAAATGCAAAGCTAACCTCGGTGGGATTTGAACTCAGAACGTAAAGGCTTGTAACAACTCGCTGCAAAGCATGTTGTCTGATGCTCTACCAATTCATGAATCTTGGGTAATGACCGAAAGAATACAATCACGAATACAAGCGTCCGAAATGGGATTCCTCTGAAGGCTCTTTGAAGAAATGTTACTTGATAAAGTATGTAGCTCGAAGATCAGAGAGTCACTCCAGGTAGAGCCGCTACTTCTCCGAATTGAGATATCACAGTTCTCATACTATGGGCATGTGGTTCAAATATCTCAGGAAAGAATCGCTGGACAGATTTTACGGGTGATAACCAACCGGTAGGAGACCCAGAGGTAGACCCTGAACAAGATGGTTGGATAACATCGATGAGCTTGGCTGGTCACGCTTGGGGATCCAGCCGGATCAGTTGGAGATGGTTGCTTCTGACAAGACCCACTGGAAGGAGTGTTTGAGGACTCTGCCTCCACAACCCTCTCAGCAATAAGTGGACAAAGAAAAGAAGCAGAAGAGTTAAACAATGTAGAAATTATACATTTTCTAAAAAGAATAAATGTAAAAATGAAGAACAGCCTAAAAACATGGAAACTTGAAGTCTCTGAATGTTCTTTCAACAAGAGTTGACAAGGTTGCTGTAAAAGATAAGATCAATTTATACTTACAACTTATTGGTGGTGGAGTTCTTATTGGGGCTTGAGTGGCACGGGGACGATCTAGTGAGAGAAAAATAACAACCATAATTGTTTCTACTTTCGGCACAAGGCCAGCAATAACCACAGTGCATTACTGGTACTTTATTTTATAGACTCTGTAAGAATGAAAGGCAAAGTTAACCTTGGCCGGATTTGAACTTAGACAGTAAAGGGCCGCAACTCTGTGCTGCAAAGCATAGCATCTGACCCTATACTGGCAGACTGAATAGAGAGAGCGTTTCCCCGGACGAAAATGAGGGAGATGCGCTGGAAGAGACATTTCAACTCGCGAAGCACACACCTGTGGGAAGCCAACTCTATGCCGATGGTGGTGAGTAGGGACGTGGCTCTAGGGCCAAGGGCACTAGAAGTCTCCACTCCCATGGGATCGACTGCAAACTTGTCGGAGAGCGATTGATATTTTATTATGTAATTAGTGTAACTAATAATTGTTTCTACTTTTGGCACAAGGCCAGCAATTACCCCAGTGCATCACTGGTACTTTATTTTATAGACTCTGTAAGGATGAAAGGCAAAGTTAACCTCAGCAGGATTTGAACTCAGACAGTAAAGGGCCGTAATTCTATGCTGCAAAGCATAGAGTCTGGCCCTCTACTGATACTGCCAATCCACCGCCCTATTAAGTAACCACCACAATGTATTACTCGGTACATTTTGATGAATTGTTAACTAATTAGATAGTCTGGCTGCTTCCTCTTTGCACCGGTTGTTTCTTTTTACTTTTTCTCCACCCAATGATGAGCAGACCATGAAAAACATGGGCGGGGGTGGTGAGAGCAGACCTCAAATTGCTGAAACTCATGGTGGAGATGACGAAGGACCGTGACAAGTGGAGAGATGCTGTGCTGAATAGGACCCATCCCACCCTTGCAAGCAGGGAAAAGCGGACGTAAAATGATGATGATGATGATTGATGATGATCATCATCAATATGAATTACATATCACAGTCTATCACCTTAGTAAAATGGAGACATTGGGTTTATGGTGACAAGCTGCCAATATCATATGGTACAACTTGTTAGTTGAAGCCACATTCTGGTTGAATTAATGCAAGAAATTAACAGATTAAAAAATGAACAGAATTTTCCCCTCAAACTGCCAGACTTTGGAACACTCTTCCATCTCATTGTTTTCTTCCTCCTTCTTAGGCATCTACCATACTCTGAACGCCTTGCTTGGCATGGATACATTGAAGCCCCGACATCTGGCAACTGACTTGGTAAACACCCACAAAATTGTTAACCATCTTGCCAACAACAGCGCTGAGCACTGTTTTGGTTTCCATGTGTCTAACACACGTGTGCAAAGTCAGAAAACAGCACAGCTCCCATGACTTTCAGAAACATCTTTTCACGCTCAGAGTTGCTGAAGCATGGAACAAATTACCTGCATCAGTTGTTAGCTGCCGAGACACTGCATCCTTTAAAACCTCCATGCTTCCTGAAATTCGCCAACACTACACCTAATATCCCCCCTCATACAGACGCACACATGTATATCATGACACATACACTGTTCATATTCCTAACATTTGTACATTATTCTATGTACTGTACATGCCCCTTTGATGAGCACCTGAGCACTGTACACAATAATTTCATTATTATTTTATTATTCCTTTCCTTTCCTTTCCTTTCGTCTTAATTTCTCCTTCTTCATAATTCCTTACACTAAGTAGCTTCACACCTTGTTTTGGATTTTTCTCCTTCTTCTTATGACCTGAACTCTTTCAAGTAAATTCATTCTTTTCATCTTAATTTCTCCTTCTTCATAATCCCTCATACTAAGTGGCTTCATGCCTTGTTTGGGACTTTGAAATAAAAATAAAATGTATATAACCATTGAAATGATTTGGAAAGAAATATGTTATTAAACTTTAGAAACTCACTTTCTGGTATTTGTGATTGTAAGAGTGCTGATCGGGAATGTTCCTGGCCAGCAGTGTTACTAGCCACACATGTATAAGTTCCGGTGTCAGATTGTTTAACATTTTGGATCATTAAACGTTTTACAAAGCTATCATCCCAAAAAGTGATGCTTGCAGACTGACTGATAATTTCACTGAAGAAAAGAAACAAAACAAAATATAAAAAATATAAAAAAAGGTTAATAAAAGGTTAATAAGAAATGGGAACACTTTTAAACAGTTAAAGAAAAGAATTTAAAGGAAAGTTGTAGAAAAATAGGAATGGGAAAGAAAGAAAAACTCAAAGAGAAAGTAAATGATGAGAGGGAGGGAGAGAGAGACAAACAGTTAGACAGACACACAAATAGAAATAGCATAATAATTGTTTCTACTTTAGGCACAAGGCCAGCAATTACCCAGTACATTACTGGCACTTTATTTTATCGACCCTGTAAGGATGAAAGGCAAAGTTAACCTCGGTGGGATTTGAACTCAGACTGTAAAGGGACGTAACTATGCTGGAAAGCATGGCGTCCAGCCCTCTACCGATACTGCTAATTAGAATAATAATTACTTCTGATTTAGACACAAGGCCAACAATTTTGGGAGAGAGGAAAGTCAATTAAATCGACCCCAGTGCGTTTTTCATACTGTATTTTATCGACCCCGTAAGGATGAAAGGCAAAGCTAACCTTGGCAGGATTTGAACTCAGAACATAAATATTTCTTAAATTGTGTAGTTATCATAACATTTCCTTATAACTATGTCATAACTTCACTACTATCATAACATTACTTTATTACTATATGTCATATCTTCACTACTATCAATACATTATAACTACACCACTATCATAACATCTTATAGATATGTCATAACTACACTTCTATCATAATCTTTGAATTATAACTATGCAAGGGTTAACTGAAAAGTTCATAGGCTGACCAAGATAATCTCATGGAATGACCAAATGAAGTTTATTTTTTTAACATTAGTCATGGATGTTCGTAGGGAGACATTTTTTGTAGCGAGATATGATCCAGGTCTCATTTTTAAGGGGGACTCTGGTATTTTTGTAATTAATATTCATCAAGTCCTACGGATTCACCTGGTAAAGAAAGTTCCCCTAACATTCCAGTATTTGAAATAGAGATATCTTACCCATTATGTAGCCAGCTAATTTCTGGTTCAGGATCACCTGTTGCAGCACAGGTAAACTGCATTGTAGTTCCAATCTCCAACAGCATGTCTTGTGGCTCAACTGTAAACTGAGGTGTACCTGACAAAACAATGGTTTTTAAATCCATCAAAAATTAGCTGAAAAAATATGCAATTAGGAATTTTGGTTAAATATTTTTTGTTTTATTCTTTTCACTTTGCAGCTTGAAATTTTAAATAGATAAAACTAATATGTTAATATATATATATATATATATATATATATATATAAGACAATGTCACTGGACCGAGACCTTTGGCGGTACTCAGTAATAGAGAAGACCCGCCTTACCTAAATACAAAGTAAAACCTACTACAGTCAGTAGGCATCTCTAACAAAATACACCCCCCGTCCCACCACCCCCACCCCATCCACACCGCCCCTTTCAATGTAAAGTTATGTTGGTGCCACAACATCCAGGCCAAACAAATGAGATCGTGTAGGTGTCACGACAAAAAACACACAGTCCACGCTGTAATGTGGCCGTGTAGGCAACACGGTAAAAACCTCCCAGATCCACACTGTAAATGTGGTTGGTGTTAGGAAGGGCATCCAGCTGTAGAAAACCCGCCAGATAGTCCTCTGCGAGCAAGATAACCACTCTTGCCTCAAGTGGGAAAACCCTCCGTCCAAACCCATGCAAGCGTGGAACACGGACGTTAAACGTTGATGATGATGATATAGGCATGGTCAGCCGACCGGCTACTGCCCACAACAGAACAACCCGTCTAACCCATGCTAGCGTGGAAGAACGGACGTAAAACGGTGATGATGATGATGATATATATATATTTGTTTTAATAGACTATATATATATTTATCAATCAATCAATAATAAACATTGATAAACATTGATTGCCAGATAAATTAACTATGGAGATATAAAAGATACAGAAGTGAAAACCAACCAAAACCAAACAGGGAGTGTGTTCAGTTATTATTTCTGGCAATATTATAACATTATGACCCTCCCCAAATATAACAATATATATATATAAAAAATTCAGAACCCCAAAGGCTGAGCTCCAACCGTTTCAACAACTAGATCCGAATTTAGTTCGGACCTAGCTGTTGAAACGGCCAGGGCTCAGCCGTCGGGGTCCCAAACTTTTCATATTACCCACACTGCTATATCAAGTATTGAGTACTCTGGGGAGTAATGGTCAAACTGGTTTTTACCATTTCCATATATATATATATATATATATATATATCCATGCTAGCGTGGAAGAACAGACGTAAAACGGTGATGATGATATATATATATATATGTATGTAAAAGGTAAACAGAAATAACAACACAATCGGTACAGTATATGGAAGGGATATATTAGGTTAACACCTGATATAACAGGAAGATGGTCTTAACGTTTCGGATGCTAGTCCTTCATCAGAAGAAAGAATGAGAAAAAAGATAGATAGACGGGTGGGTTGGAATTGGAAAAAGTGTCTTTAGATAAAAATAACAGGTCCATTCATGTTGACATCTCTTGCAAAACTATTGGTGAAGAAAACTCATCGCTAGAACAGCCATTAAAACTGTAAATGCTGTTAAAGATAGCGATGGACAAAAATGCCTCTGAGGACACAAACCAATGGCCTGTGGTCAACAAAGACAATCCACAATCTTGTCTATATTTCATCTGCCTGTCACCCACCCTATAATATAGATGAAAGTCTCTCTGTTAACCACGGGCCACCAGACTCTGTCTTTGACAGCAATTAGCCACTTGAACAGCTGATCTAGTAATGAGTTTTTCTCATTTTTATATCTATTCAAATACACTCTCGCTTCGTCTCGATCAGAGACAACATTGGTGGTGGTGGTAACAGCAACAGTAGTAGTAGTAGTAGTAATAGTAGTAGTAGTCGTGGTAGTAGTAGTAGCAGCAACAACAGCAGTAGTAGTCATAGTAGTAGTAGTGGTAGTAGCAGCAGCAGTAGTAGTAGGAGTAGTAGTAGGAGTAGTAGTAGTAGCAGCAGCAGTAGTAGTAGTAGTAGTCATAGTAGTGGTAGTAGTAGTAGCAGCAGCAGTAGTAGTAGTAGTCATAGTAGTAGGAGTGGTAGTAGTAGTAGCAGCAGCAGTAGTAGTCATAGTAATAGTAGTAGTAGTGGTAGTAGTAGCAGCAGCAGCAGTAGTAGTAGTCATAGTAGTAGTAGTGGTAGTGGTAGTAGCAGCAGCAGCAGCAGTAGTAGTAGTAGTAGTAACAGCAGCGGTAGTAGTTGTTGTTCTCTTGATGCTTGGAATTAATTAAAAATAATTCTAAAATAATCAGACACATGGGTGCCATAAAACTAATCCTTCACAAGGACATTGAGAAGACAAGATTCCAAATTAAGGGTTAGAAAAAAAAACTTTTAAAAACAGGAAATTAGGCAAATGAAAAAAAAAAAAAGCAAATTCTTAATGGCATGTATTTTGGAAATATTCACAAATTTAATTCTTTATATTTTACCATTTTATTTACCATTTAATTCTTTATTTAATTTAATTCTTTATATTTTACCATTTTATTTACCATTTAATTCTTTATTTAATTTAATTCTTTATATTTTACCATTTTATTTACCATTTAATTCTTTATTTAATTTAATTCTTTATATTTTACCATTTTATTTATTCTTCATTTGAAGGGAAATTAAGGACATTATTAAAAAGGTAATACACTGGCATAATTGCTGGCCTTGTGCCAAAACTAGAAACAATTATTAAAAAGGTTATTAAGGACATAATTAAAGGGCGGGGGATTGGCAGAATCGGTAGAGGGTCGGACACCATGCTTTGCAGCATAGAGTTATGTCACTTTACGATTTGAGTTAAAATCCCACCGAGGTTAACATTGCCTTTCACCCTTAAGGGGTCGATAAAATAATCCACTAGTAATGTACTGGGAAAATTGCTGGCCTTGTGCTAAAAGTAGAAACAATTATTAAAAAGGTGAAATAAAATCGGTTTGGAACTGGAAAAATCTATATTTTATTGAAGTAAATTAGTTTTGATGACATCTAATGTATTGGAATGATGCACAAATGGCAGACTTTACAATATATCTTCCAGCGTTAAGTTTTAACCATTTGTATTCTGATTTCAAATGTTGGTGATATTGATAATTGATTTTAGTGATTGATTGATTTATTTTTGCTTCTTTTCAACTTTACAGCCATTTAGAAACTATATGAGATCTTTATATGTTATGCCTTAACCCTTTTGTTACCAAAGGCCAAAACTGGCTCTGGTTTTATGAAATAAAGCCACCCATTTTAAAGGTTTCTAATTTAAATTAAAATCTTCCAACATAATTTTATATAAGAACCTTACATTAAGTTAATATCTTAGTAATGAAATAATTAATAAATTTAGTCTCTCAAAATTCTTCATTAATTAATTGAAACAGTGTATTTCATTAGAAATGTGGTCATGAAAGGGTAAAAAAAAAAGAACAGAATGCTAAGGTCATACCCAGAACACTTCTCATCAGATATTTGTTTAATCCCTAGCTGAAACAGGTTTTTGTAAATAGTCTATAGATTAGTCTCCTATTGAGATAAGCTGAGGTCGGTTTCAGCAAACCTTGGCTCAAGCTAAAGCTAGATTGGTCTCTTAACTGCTTGCCATCAAGAAATCAGAATTTAGCATTCAACTTTTAAAAAAAGCTCTCAAAATTTAACAAATATTTAAATTTTAATAATGTAGTCCTAGATTCACTATGCCAGAATAAAAAAAATGAGATCTGCACAATAAAGACTGACCTGGGACCAAACAATAACAGCAGCAGCAACCAATCTGCAATAGTTATAACTACAACCTTACCTATACTAAATTGTACCTACTGTTACCAAATTAAGAGTACTATGAAGGTGGGTGGCTTGGTGGTTAAAGAATTGGATTTGCAATGGTGAGCTTGTGGGTTCAAAGCCTGGGCTGGATGATGTATTATGTTCTTGTGCATGACACTTTATTTCATGTTGCTCCTTCTGCTAGGAGCTGTAACTGGTAGATAGTATCAGCAATGGAAACATTGTTTCCTTGGTCCAATTTCACGAGTTCTACCTCAATCGGTAAGCAAATGAAGTCTAGGAGTTTGTAGATTGAAGAGTATTAACCGTGAAACTGTGAAAATGGCCCACTTACTCATTCCTAGATTAACTAATGGAAGAAAATAATTTAGTTGACAGGTCTATACTTACGACATAGGAACTGCTCAGGGGAGAGTTCTGCCACTAATTTCCCTGAAACACTGGCAGGTGATTCACAGGTGGCAGTTGATTCTTCAATGAGAACACTTAGTCTGCCTGACAGCCAGCTCAGTTTACAGTCACATATCAATGGATTACCATGTAGGTAGCTACAATATAAAACATATACCAATGGATTACCATGTAGGCAGCTACAATATATAACATAATATACCAATGGATTACCATGTAGGTAGCTTCAATCATCATCATCATCATCATCACTGTTTTACCTCCACTCTTCCACGCTAGCATGGGTTAGACGGGTTGTCCTGTTGTGGGCAGTGTCCGATCGGCTGTCCTTGTCTTGCTCATACAGGAACTGATTCTGGCTTGATTTCTACAGCTGGATGCCCTTCCTAAAACCAACCTCAGTGAGTGCTGGATGCTTTTTTTTCCATGGTGCCTACAAGACCACTTTACAGTGTGGGCTGGGTGCTTTTTTTGCCGTGGCACCTCCACAACCACTTTGCAGTGGAATGATAGGGACCCCAGTCCCTATCATCTCATTTCTACAGCTGAGTAAAAACTGGAGCAATGTGAAATAAAGTATCTTGCTCAAGGAAACAACACATCACCCGGTCCGAGAATTGAACTCACAACCTTTCGATTGCAAGCCCAATGCTCTAACCACTAAGCCATGCGCCTTCACTACAATATATAACATAATATACCAATGGATTACCATGTAGGTAGCTACAATATAAAACAATATACCAAAGGATTACCATGTAGGAAGCCACAATATAAAACAATATACCAATGGATTACCATGTAGGTAACCACAATATAAAACATATACCAAAGGATTACCATGTAGGTAGCTACAATATATACCATAATATACCAATGGATTACCATGTAGGTAGCTACAATATATACCATAATATACCAAAAGATTACCATGTAGGGAGTTACAATATATAACATAATATACCAATGGATTACCATGTAGGTAGCTACAATATAAAACATATACCAATGGATTACCATGTAGGGAGCTACAATATATGGATCAGTTGGAGACGGTTGCTTTTGACAGGGCCCACTGGAAAGAGTGTTTGAGGACTCTGCTCCCATAGCCCTCTATAAGGTGAATAAGTGGGTGAAGAAGAAGAGGAGGAAGAAGTATATTTTTTTTTGGGGGGGACACCCTGTATTGCAATCATTCAGACTAAATTTTTGTTTGAAGGAGTATTTAAGGACTCTGCTCCCATGACCCTCCCAGGATTAAGTGGGCAAAGAAGAAGCTGATATAACACATGGGGACACAATTTACTTAGGGAAAATGCCCATATAGTCTAATGATAGTTTGTAGAGGAGATTGGAATATGAACAACAATGGCATAGCCATTGTGTCTTGCAAGCAATGACTGCTATCTCTTTATTGATAATAAACAGATTGATGTAATAGCCCTGAGGACAAATATACTTGTCATAGAGACTTGAAAATGATGCTAGTCTGATATTTTTATATATATTGTAAAGTATTTGTTGTTGCAGTAGCAGCAATGGTAGAAGTAGCAGCAGCAGCAGCAGCAGCGGCGGCAGAAGTAGTAGTAGTGGTAGTGGAAGTAGTTGCAGTAGTAGTAGTAGTTGCTGTAGTAATAGTTGCTGTAGTACTAGTAGTAGTAGTAGTCGTAGTTGCTGTAGTAGTAGTAGTAGTAGTAGTAGTAGTTGTAGTAGTAGTAGCAGTAGTAACAACATTTTTGAATATTTAAGTGGACTCTTACAGGAGATCCATTGTATTTAGTATTCATACTAGCAAACTAGCAACTAATACACAAACAGTAATACTAACAGTAATACTAAGTTCTGAAAAAAGTATCGGAGAAAAAAAATAAAAAAGAGTCGAAAGATTAATGCACAGAGACATTTTGAATATCATATAGTATTGTACAGAATGAATGTGAGAAATAACATGTATAAATGATGAGAATAACATATTGTGTTGTAATTTAGTTCCTTAAGATACAGCCTGGTCATAATAATAGCTGATATAACCTCAAAACTGAGAAAAGTTTAAATTGAGAAGTCATTTATGGAAGCAATGCTTAGCATTCTAGCATATATTACACAAGAACAATATCTGTTGGAATGCTAAATATCAATAAGTTGTAAAATGATATCAACTACAAATGTTTAGCCTTTTGCACTAGTAACTCCTACTGCATATTTGGGAGTGATGTATATAACTGTGATTCTCAAAAGTTCAGCAACGGGCCTCTCTGAGATCTGTGCCCTTGGAAGCTGCTGAGTTGACCTTAATGGTAACACCAGCTCTATATAAAACTGTGATCCTTAAAGGTTCAGCAACATGCCTCTCTGAGATCTGTGCCCTTGGAAGCTGCTGAGTTGACCTTAATGGTAACACCAGCTTGATATAAAACTGTGATCCTCAAAGGTTCAGCAACATGCCTCTCTGAGATCTGTGCCCTTGGCAGCTGTTATGTTGACCTTAATGGTAACACCAGCCCTGGCTATATACTATATAGGATCGACTACAATGGAATTACAACAAATGTCATCATCATCATCATCATCAACGTTTAACGTCCGTGTTCCACGCTCGCATGGGTTTGGACGGAGGGTTTTCCCACTTGAGGCAAGAGTGATTATCTTGCTTGCATAGGACTATCTGGCGGGTTTTCTACAGCTGGATGCCCTTCCTAACACCAACCACATTTACAGTGTGGGGCTGGGAGGTTTTTACCGTGTTGCCTACACGGCCACATTACAGCGTGAACTGTGTGTTTTTTTTGTCGTGACACCTACACGATCTCATTTGTTTCGGCCTGGATGTTGTGGCACCAACATAACTTTACATTGAAAGGGGTGGTGTGGATGGGGTGGGGTGGGGTGGGGGGGGTATTTTGTTAGAGATGCCTACTGACTGTAGTAGGTTTTACTTTGTATTTAGGTAAGGCGGGTCTTCTCTATTACTGAGTACCACCAAAGGTCTCGGTCCAGTGACATTGTATATATATATATTTAATTAGAAAGTGAACAATACAAAATATAACTGGGATCCAGAAACGTTTGGTAATAGAGTAGTTATATTTTGTGTTGTTCACTTTCTAATTAAATAGTTCTGTTCTATACATAGAGCACTCTTTTTTCCTTCGGAATTACCTAACACACACACACACATATATATATATATATATTGTTATACTTTGGGAGGGTCATGTTGCCAATAAGAAACACACGCACCAACCGGAGATTTATAAATTTTTTTTTTTTAATTTATAATTTAATTTATAAAAATTGGAGTGAAAGCAACTGGTGCATGTGTTTCTTATTGGCAAAATGACCCTCCCAAAGTATAGCAATATCGGTTTCAACACACGTTTTCAGATAAAGAATCTTGCTAAACAAATTCAGAAACGAAATATATATATATATATATATATATATATATATGGCTTAGTGGTTAGAGCATTGGACTTGCAATCGAAAGGTTGTGAGTTCAATTCTCGGACCGGATGATGTGTTGTTTCCTTGAGCAAGACACTTTATTTCAAGTTGCTCCAGTTTACTCAGCTGTAGAAATGAGTACCGGCCTGCCCGCCCAGCCAGTGGGATGGCGTTATCTTATGACTAAAACAGCACAACGTGCTGTGACCAGCAGCGGTGATTGGCGCCCGACAGACTGGTCGGTCAAGATGTATATATATATCAAATGTATCATAATGTATATATATATCAAATGAAGCAACGGAGTAAAGGACTCGCATTGTTCCCTGGTGGTAAAAATACCCTGTAATGAAAAAGCATGTTCTTTTTATGTATTCTCTCCTATATATATATAAACAATGATTGGAATTTACTTACAGTTTACGCAATTTTCGTAAGCCAGCAAAAACTCCAGCAGATAAAGTCTTAATTGAGTTATTTTGCAAATATCTAAAGATGAAAATAGGAAACCATTACTTAGTTTTTCAAAATAGTGATGGCAGTGATGATGATGGCAATGGTGATGATGATGGTGGTGATGATGATGAGGACGACAACTGTGATGGTGGTGGTGGTGGTGATGATGGTGATGGCGGTGATGATGATTATGGTGGTGATGATGGTGACGACAATGATGCTGGTGGTGGCGGCAGACATGGTGATGATGGAGGAGGTGGTGGCAGTGATGATGATTATGATGGTGATGGTGGTGGTGATCATGATAATGGCGGTGATGATGATGGTGATGATACTGATGATGATGATGGTGGTGGTGGTGGTGGTGGTGGTGGTGGCGGCGGCAGACATGGTGATGATGATGGTGGTGGTGGCAGTGATGATGATGATGATGGTGATGGTGGTGGTGATGATAGTGATGATGATGGTGGCAGTGATGGTGGTGGCGGTGGTGGTGGCAGTGATGATGATGGTGGTGGTGGTGGTGGTGGCAGTGATGATGGTGGTGGTGGTGGCAGTGATGATGATGGTGGTGGCAGTGATGATGGTGGTGGTGGTGGTGGCAGTGATGGTGGTGGCAGTGATGATGATGATGGTGGTGGTGGTGGTGGCAGTGATGATGGTGGTGGTGGTGGTGGTGGCAGTGATGGTGGTGGTGATGATGATGATGATGGTGGTGGCAGTGATGATTAACACATGGTGATGTTAAACATGATTAAATAACTTGAATCAGGCTCGGATTAAAATGAAAAATGGGCAGAAAATACATGAAAGTGAGAACATTTATAAAAGACGTGAATATAATTGTAAAATATATTTTATACAACTTACAAGTGTTCCAAATTCGCGAGTTCATTGAAAGTTCCAACTTGTATAGTTTCAATTTGGTTATTGTATAAGTAACTTCAGAGGAAACCCCAAAAAAGAAAAAGAAAAAAATATATGGTTTTATAAATATAAGGAAAAAAACCTGTCCTGTGGTAATGGCCAGGGCTGTCTTAACACATGGGCACTCTGGGCAATTGCCCCGGGGGCCCCACGAGGATAGGAGACCCATTTGTATTTTTTTTATTCCTGTGAGTGGTTGTGTAGGTAGGGGCCCCAGTGCTCTGCTTTGCCTGGGGGCGGGGGGCCTAAAATGCTGTTAAGACGACCCTGGTAATGGCTGTAATATATTCTGCAAATATATACATTTATATACATCCACACACTCTCTCTTTCTCTCTCTCGCCCTCTCTCCCTTGCCCTCGCTCACACATTCACACACATGCACAAGCACTATGTATGTAAGCTAGGAAAAATGGTTGAAATATATATATCATCATCATCATCATCACCATCATCACCGTTTTACGTCCGTTCTTCCACGCTAGCATGGGTTAGACGGGTTGTCCTGTTGTGGGCAGTGTCTGGTCGGCTGACCATGCCTTGCTCATACAGGAACTGATTTGGCTTGATTTCTACAGCTGGATGCCCTTCCTAACACCAACCTCATTTACAGTGAGTGCTGGGTGCTTTTTTTCCATGGCGCCTACACGTCCACTTTACAGTGTGGGCTGGGTGCTTTTTTGCTGTGGCAACTCCACGATCACATTGCAGTGGGAGGGTGTGGGGGCATATTGTCTATATACTTCAGCTTGTACCCATGGGAGGTCGGGTACTCTGTATTACTGCGTGACGCCAGAGGTCACAGTCATGTGTCATCGCCTTTGAGAGGTGTAGTTGGGTAAGGTCGGCTTTTATCACCTCATCCCAGGTCATCTTGGGTCTCCCCACTCCGCGGTTTCCATCAACTTCTAGTGCTCTGCACCTTTTTATGCAGCTGTCATCCTTCATACGCATCACATGTCCATACCAACGCATCCGCCTCTCCTGCACACAATATTTGATTCCTCTTATGCTCAGTCTCTCTCTCAATTCATTTATGCTTTGTATATATATAATAAAAGAAGTGTGGTAAGGAACCAGGTGGACCATAACGCACCAGAGTACTCAATACTTAGGATAGTAGAGTGGGTAATAGGAAAATGTTCAAGACCCCGACGGCAGAGCTCAAGCCATTTCGACGGCTATTACTGGACCGGAAATAGCCGCCGAAACGGCTGGAGCTCTGCCGTCGAGGTCTTGAACATTTTCCTATATATATATATATATAGAGAGAGAGAGAAAGAGAGAGAGATCTCAGACCTCAGATGTTACTTGCTTATCAAGTGGGGTGAAACTCATTAGATCAGATCCAAAGAAACAATGTTTCTGTTGGTCTTTCCATTGCTCATATTAATAATATTAATAATTAATATTAATAATGAAATTATTGTGTAAAGTGCTCAGGTGCACCACAACTCGTCAATATAGTACATAGAATAATACACAAATGTCAGGGAAGTACATGTGTGTATTTGTTAGCTGTAGTGTTGGCGGATCTCGGGAAGCATGGAGGCTTTAAAGGATGCAGTGTCTCGACAGCTAACAACTGATGCAGGTAGTTTGTTCCATGCTTCAGCAACTCTGAGCGTGAAAAAATGTTTCCGAAAGTCATGAGAACTGTGCTGTTTTCTTACTTTGTGGGCATGCCCACGTGTGTTAGACACATGGAAATCAAAAAGGTACTCAGGGTTGTTGTTGGCAACATGGTTAACAATTTTGTGGGTGTTTACCAAGTCAGTTGCCAGGCGTCGGAGCTTCAATGAATACTATCTCCCAGTCACAACTCCTGGCAGAAGGAGCAACATGAAATAAAGTGTCTTGCTCAAGGACACAATGCCTGGCCTGGGAATTGAACTCACAAGCTCATGATTGGGAATCCAATCAGATGTACCCATAACTAGTAAGTGTGCCAAAAAACCTGGCAGAGCCCATCTTCTCTCCAGGTCTGAATACAGCAGATTTCTTCCAGAGAAAGATAGAGAGACTGAGAGAATTGAAGTGAAAAAGATATATAGAGGAAGAATCAACCCCAGTACTAGACTGGTACTTTTTATAGACCTCGAAAGGATGAAAAGCAAAGTTGACTTTGGCGGGATTTGAATTCAGAGAGCAATGAGCTGGAATGAACACCACAAAGCATTCTGTTTAACGCTCTTATGACTCTGCCAAGATGGATAACATCCATGAGCTCGGCTGGTCTCGCTTGGGGATCCAGCTGGATCAGTTGGAGTCAGTTGCTTCTAACAGGACCTGCTGGAAGGAGTGTTTGAGGATTCTGCCCCCCCCCCCCCTCCTCATGACTCTCTCAGGAATAAGTGGGTGAAGAAGAAGAAGAACTGCTGAACGATATACCATATTTGGTGCATTTCTTTTCCCCAAAATATATTCTAAAATCTTTCCTGTGTCCAATACCCCTGTATCATTGATGGGAGGCCAAACAGAGGGTCAGGACAATCATGGTTAAAAAAATTTAGTTAGTTTTACTATTAGTATTACTAATACAGTGATGCAATACAATTTATATAAGCAAAATGATATTGACTTATATAAAAGTTTCTGAAAGAACAATGAAATAATTTTTAATAAATTTATGAAGTAATATACTAAAATTCTTTTTCTCAAAATGTCCTTGTAAAACCAGGGGTGTCTTATACTAAGGGTCATCCAATAGGCCAACAAATACAGTACTTTACTTACAGTTCTCGTAATGATGGCAACCCAACAAAGGCATTTCTGTTTAGGACATCTAATTCATTGTGATTCATCAACCTGGAACACAAACAAATAACATCAAATTAATTAAATGGTGCTCTGAAATAGCGATGTATATATGAATGTATATATAGTGTATTTTGCAATACACTCTATGCTTAATTAAAAGTATTTTGAAGACCATACAATATTGTTTTAAAATAGTGACAATGTCACTTATTTAAATTTTTTTTTTTGGAGACAGTACTTCTTGATACACCAAACATTTCGGTTGTTTTCGTTACGCTAGCACCTGCCATACGAGCACCAACAATTTGACCTCTTTGAAAGTCCGATTGATCTGTCATTTTAATGAATTCTAATTACCTTTTTCTGATGATATCTGAAAATAAACAGCAATTTTAACAAAACATATTAAGCAACACTAATAATAAATAAAAAAAAACATAAAAATAAACAAGCTTTTGATTGTTTTATAGATATTTCAAAATTATGATACTATGATGCTAGGTGTTTCCATTATTTTGTCCAACCCCTGTTTATATTTATATATATATATATATATTTATAATATAAGATCAAAAGATGGTTAAAGGAGTTCCATGTATTTTATTATGCGCATTTCAAAAACAAACATCATCATGCAATAATATTTGTGTTTTCATCAGATAAAACAGGAGAACATGATATGAAGGCTAAAAAACACTTGTGGATAGTGCAGTTTTAAATCAACATATGTTGATTTAAAACTGCACTATCCACAAGTGTTTTTTAGCCTTCATATCATGTTCTCCTGTTTTATCTGATGAAAACACAAATATTATTGCATGATGATGTTTGTTTTTGAAATGCGCATAATAAAATACATGGAACTCCTTTAACCATCTTTTGATCTTATATTATGTATACTCCAGTCCTACAAACTGTAGAGTGCTTCTTATCCGATATCTGCATTGCTTTATTGTACTACAATAAAACTCACCTCCTACATATATATTTATATATATATATATACTGTATATATATATATATATACATATATATACTGTATATATATATGTGAGAGAGTTGGGGGAGGTGAGTGTGAGTGTGAATATGGATGGTTATACAAATGTATATAAGTGTATAGGAATATATATTAAAGAGAATCTATGTATGTGTGTGAAACAAAGTGCATTCATATGTGTCTATGAGGGGGAGATATGTAATGTGTGTGTGTGTGTGTGTGTGTGTGTGTGTGTGGAGGGACTGATAATGACTGAATAAGGAAGTGTGTGTATGAATGTGTATGGGAGAATTTGTGCAATAAGATATGCCCATACACACACACACACACACACATATATATATATATATATATATAAATTTATGGTGGTATAACATTAAAAGCCATAAGTGAAAAATGAGTAACTTTATAAGAGATATTTTTTGCCCTAAATTCACCCAAGAATTCCAGCATGGCAACATCTCGTACATGAACATCTTATACCAAAAACATAACAGTGTGACTTTCATTGTAACCATTGAAGTGTTCTATTACAAAAGACTGTTATTTAAATCAGATCAACTAAAGTCTTTTCTGTTTTAGAATCTCTAAATTTTACACACACAAAGTACCAGGGATGTGTAAAATATTGGAAGACATTTTAGTTGTATATTCCTTTTGATATGTCAGTGATATGTTGGTTAGTAGCTTTAGAATGTACACCAAATATAATGTATATATATATATATATATATATATATAGATAATTTAATATATCAACTAACATAAGCGCACAGATGTACGCTAATGCCAGCAAATACACAGGTTATGTCATAGTACCTAGGTGGTTCAATGCAGGAGGATGCAGAACAATAATATAAAAGACGTAAAATAAGAACATTTTTTTTTTTTTTTAAAGTTTAAAAAAAAAAAAAAAAAATTTTCTTATTTTACGTCTTTTATATATATATATATATATATACATACATGAAAATGTACACCAAATATAGCCTATATACACATTAGAATGCACACCAAATACAATGTATGTATATAAATATTAAAATATACACCAAATACAGTCTATCATCATCATCATCATCATCATCATCATCGTTTAACGTCCATCTTCCACGCTTGCATGGGTTTGGACGGGAATTTTCCCACTTGAGGCAAGATTGGTTGTCCTGCTCTTATAGGACTGTCTGGCGGGTTTTCTACGGCTGAATGCCCTTCCTAACACCAACCACGTTTACAGTGTGGACTGGGAGGTTTTTACTGTGTTACCTACACGGCCACATTACAGCGTGGACTGTGTGTTTTTTTTGTCGTGACACCTACACGTCTATATATACATTAAAATATGCACCAAATACAGTCTATATATACATTATAATATACACCAAATACAGTCTATATATACAATAAAATGTACAATAAACACAATCTATCTCATCAGTCAGTGGATTCAATTGTTCTTGTAGAAAATATACAATGAAGAAATTTTGGCTAATTCAGAAAAGATTGTTATCTTACTAAACAAATTTTGAATCCTAACACTTAAAATCCAGGGTTTGCTGCAATTTAGGGCTGAGGAGGATAAACGCTCCAAATATCAGTCACTCTCTGACAGGTTTGAGGTCGAGCTCATGGCAGTGGAGACTTCTGGTGTCCTTGGCCTTTGGATCACCTCTCTACTCACCACCATTGGCACAGTGTTGGCTACCCGCAGGGGTGAGCCTTGCAAGCTAAAATGGCTCCTCCAATGCATTTCCCTCACGAACCTTTGGGGAAATGCCTTCCCTGTTCTGTCTGCCACAGCCAAGGGGTGACCAGTGTGTGGGCTCCCGTTTGCTTATAATAGTGAGAGATGGGGAGAGAACACCAACACACACACACACACACTTGATAAGACACAAATAGATTTTACAGGAAGGAATATCTTTAAAAAAGCAATATAAAATGAGGCTTAACACTTAAGCAACACCCGCTAACACTAAGCAACACGCTCTAGGATGGTTAGGTACTGCTGATTAATCACTTCACTTCCTTTGGCAATAATGACACACTCATACACACACACAGTTTTTTTTTGCGTATAATATGAGTTGAGTAAATTACGACCTCTGTTTCTGAAGCTAAACATGACCTCAGAGTATAGCCATGTCTATTATTTAATCCATTGTTTAATACAAATATCAGAATCGTTAGAACGTTGGATAAAATGCTTTGTGGTATTCATTCTGACTCTCTGCTCCCTGAGTTCAATTTCCCCCGAGGTTAACTTTTCTTTTATCCATTTGCGGTTGATACTAAAATGTACCAGTCTAGTACTGACACCGATTCTTCCTTTATATTTCTTTCTCACTTTAATTCTCTCACTCTCTGACCTTCTTTTGAAGAAATCTGCTGTATTCAGACCATGAGCACTATCACTAGAGAGGTTGTTGGTCATAGTCCCAACTGAAGAGCCCTAACTTAATGGTGTTAAGTTAAGTTCATATGGTTGCTTTTCACCTGGATAGTTTGTCAGTTTATTGCAGGTAACAACTCTGGTACATGTTCTTGATAACTTAAAATACCAAGGCAATGTTTAAAGAAGGACACTGCCTCCAAAACACAATAAAATTGTCTGTTGTGGGTTTCAAGACAGTCATGCCAACTGGTTTTCTAATATTTTTATATGCTTAGCTGCTTCCTTTCCTTCTATTCACCTTTTCCTTTACTAATACAGATAACTGAAGGAAAGTTTGGGGAATGAATTTGGTTAAGGAGATAATAACGATGGGATTCTTATCAGTAGAAACCAGATTTTACAACACAGTTCACAGAATTTAATTGAATAAAATAGTTGCACCCTAATAAAATTACAAGTTATATACCCCAGCCTATATATAGAACAGTATGGTACAAACATACATTTCTTTCTTCTTTCCCCTTCTTTCTCTCTTTCTCCCACCCTCTCTCTCTCCTTCTTCCCTTTTCTCTCTGTTTTTCTCATTCAAATAATCTATTCCAGTTTCAAATTCTTATAGAGAACTTTGTTATGTTTCAGAGTCTGTGAATAATAGGCCTACTTTGAGTAGTAGTAGTAGTAGTAGTAATGCGGGTGTGTGATGGTGCTAGTAAGAGTTTTGTGTGTTATACCATTACTATACACAGGGTGTGTTAATTTAAAGTGAACCATGATTTCTGCAATATATCTGTAGGTTACATATGGATGCATGTGTACATATATATATATATATATATATATATATGTATATAATAGTAGAACACTAGTGGGTTATTTCTGTAGTAGTAGAGCACTCAGTCCATGGGATGAGTTTGCTAGAAGTAGTTCCACAACAGTTAGTTCACTATTACCGAGAACAATTGTTTCATCTTATTTGAATCATCCGCTCGGTTTAAATGAGGTTATACGGAAAAGGAAAAACAATTGTATAAATACGCATGTGCAGAAACAATGGAAAACCAAAGCAAAAGCATAGAATTTTTTTTAGTCCACTCCCTTGCACCCACTTGGAAACATAACCTTTTACTCATTTTTGCTGTCTGATGAAATCATGATATTGATCGTCATTGAAATATGTATCACAGCTTTATTAACAAAGAACTCTTTAACATCTACAACTTTGCATTTTCCTCATTCTAATTATATTCCATATCTTGAAGAAGATACATGACGTTGAGTGCTTGATTTGAATTACATCCTTATCTATCAAATGTATATATGAAAAAAAGGGTACCCCCCCCCCCTTTAGTCACGAATGACCATGAGATTTGCACCTAGTAAGTTTCCTTCTGAGGCACAAGTCCGGGCAAAGTTGTTTGTGGAAAACCACCAGTCACCCATGCATACCAGCCTCCCCTCTTCACGCCACCGATGATGTCCAAGGGAAAGGCAATGTCTGATACAGTTTGACATCAGTGATGTCGCAACTCATTTCTACAGCTGAGTACACTGGAGCAACGTGAAATAAAGTGTCTTATTATTATATCATCATCATCATCATCATCATCAGGTTTAGCGTCCGTGTTCCACGCTTGCATGGGTTTGGACGGGGGTTTTCCCACTTGAGGCAAGAGTGGTTGTCTTGCTCGCATAGGACTGTCTGGCGGGTTTTCTACAGTTGGATGCCCTTCCTAACACCAACCACATTTACAGTGTGGGGCTGGGAGGTTTTTACCGTGTTGCCTACACGGCCACATTTACAGCGTGGACTGTGTGTTTTTTTGTCGTGACACCTACACGATCTCATTTGTTTCGGCCTGGATGTTGTGGGACCAACATAACTTTACATTGAAAGGGGCGGTGTGTATATATATGTATGTATATATATACATATGATAATAATAATAATGCTTGCTTTATTTATTTATAATAATAATAATAATAATAATAAAGCTTTCTTTATTAACCACAATGGTTTACACAAAGTAGACATTAAGGACAGTACAGGACAATACAGGACGGTGCAAATGGGCATTTCTGCATGTAAAAAACAAAAAAACAGAGGATATGAAATTATTATATACACTGCTCAGGTGCACTGCAACTCATCACAGGTGTATGTATAGTACATAGAATAATATATATAGAATTAGAATTTAACTTCAGAACTATACAACAATAACAATTAAAAAAACAACAGCAACAATAATAACAACAACAAAAAAAGCCCCCCCCCCCCCAAGGAAAATCACCATCATCATCATCATCATCATCATACGTCCGCTTTTCCCTGCTTACGGATCCTATTCAGCACAGCATATCTCTCCATTCGTCATGGTCCCTCGTCATCTCCTCAGTGAGCTTCAGCGATCTGAGGTCAGCTCTCCTGCCTCCACCCATGATTTTCGTGGTCTTCCTCTACTGCATCTTCCTTCTTCTACTGGGATTTCTTGGCATTTCTTTACCCAATGGTCATCCTCCATGTGTATCACATGTCCATACCAATGCAGTCTTCCATCCTGCACACTACAGCTTATCCCTCTTATACACAGTTTCTCTCTCTCAACTCATCTATTCGTGGTCATTCATGCACATTGACATTGCACATCCAGTGGAGCATTGCTTGCTTCATTTCTCTCCAGCCATCACATATCCTCTGCAGTTGCTGCCCATGTCTCACTAAAAGAGAATGGAAATGTTTTAAACGGAAAACAAAATCCAAGAATGTACTTACAGTTTTTCCAGATGCCGTAGATTTGAAAATGTACCAATGGCAATATTTTTTATTTTGTTTGATCGAAGATCTCTGAAGGAAAGAAAAATAGGGCAAGAAAAAAAAATTACTAAATGAATGAAATTTACTGTGGAATGAATTACAAGGGATTTTTTTTTTCATTTCTTAGTATTTTTTTTTTTAATTCACTAGAAAAAGACCTGCAAAGGTTAGAAAGAAATTAAGTGGGCATGCTCTGGTGGATGTGTAATGTCAGTGAACCATGTGGTATAAGTGAGCTGAGAGTTAGTGTGTATCTAATAATTGTTTCTACTTTTGGCACAAGGCCAGCAATTATCCAGTGTATTACTGGTACTTTATTTTATCGACCCCGTAAGGATGAAAGGCAAAGTTAACCTCGGCGGGATTTGAACTCAGATCATAAAGGGGCGTAACTCTATGCGTCAAAGCATGGCGTCCGACCCTCTACCGATACTGCCAATCCACCGCCCTAGTGTGTATCTAATAATATTGGTTAATAGAATGTACATCTTTTCACTACATAACACCAAACCTAAAGTTTTATTTAGCACCAATTTATGGAATAAATGTTTTGAATCGACAACAAATTTAGACAATTTGCTTTGAAATAAATCTACAGCAAGTGTTTATTTTTACATTAGTTTTTTTTATATCAAATCACCTGAAAATGCCCCAAGTTGCCACTGGTAAATAGTATCAACGATGGAAAGAGCAATGGAATTATTGTTTCCTTGGTCCAATCAGTACACAAATGTCTGAGGTCTTGTTGATTGATTTGATTGATCGAATATTTATCTAAATACTTTCCCTAAGAACCTTTGTTAAGTTATGTTCCAAAAAAACATTTGTTAATTATGTTTCAAAGAACATTTGTTATGTTCCAAACAGCAACTTAATAATTGCTTCCACTTTTGGCACAAGGCCAGCAATTATCCCAGTGCATTACTGGTACTTTATTTTATAGACCCTGTAAGGATGAAAGGCAAAGTTAACCTTGGTGGGATTTGAACTCAGACTGTAAAGGGCTGTAACTCCATGCTGCAAAGCATGGCGTCCGACCCTCTACCGATATTGCCAATCCACTGTAGCTTAATAATGAAGAAAATTACATATTTTACTAAACCGTACCAAATTCCTGATTATTTTTTTAATTATTTGAAAATCATAAGAATGCTTTTAATTCGATACATAGTAATGAAATAAGGAATAGGGGTACTTTTAGAGATATAGTAATGAAATAGGGGTACTTTTAGAGATATAGTAATGAAATAGGGGTACTTTTAGAGATATAGTAATGAAATAGGAGTACTTTTAGAGATATAGTAATGAAATAGGAGTACTTTTAGATATATAGTAATGAAATAGGAGTACTTTTAGATATATAGTAATGAAATAGGGGTACTTTTAGAGATATAGTAATGAAATAGGGGTACTTTTAGAGATATAGTAATGAAATAGGAGTACTTTTAGATATATAGTAATGAAATAGGGGTACTTTTAGAGATATAGTAATGAAATAGGGGTACTTTTAGATATATAGTAATGAAATAGGGGTACTTTTAGATATATAGTAATGAAATAGTAGTACTTTTAGATATATAGTCATGAAATAGGGGTACATTTAGATATATAGTAATGAAATAGGGGTACATTTAGATATATAGTAATGAAATAAGAGTATTTTTCATTAGAAACATAGCAATGAAAGGGTTAATTCTACATTACTTCAGTTCATGTTATTGTTTGAAACAAGCAGCAGATAATTTGTAAATATTATGTTGTTTCCAGCAGAAGATTCCTCTCTTATCTATTTTATGATTAGTACTGACCCTTAAAAGTATCTTGCAACTTAAGACTTAATATTTACATTTTTATATACTACTATGAGTAAGAAACGCAGATATTAGGTTCTTGGTAAATCATGTTTCTGACCCAGTTTTGATTCGTTGCTGAAGCCATTTCACTTCACTTACATCATTAATGACTGCTAAGAAAGGCAGAATGATGACAACTTACCACATTTTACACTTTCTCTCAAAGTTAATATTACAGGTCAAATTTCACTGTAACCCCTTCATTATCAACATAACTAATGAAAGACATAGCCTATGGTTTACAAATATTATTTGCCTATCATCAAGAATTTATAGGTAACAAAACTAACTTTTGATTATTAGGTTACAGTTTGGAGCATTACTTAAAGGTGGTGGTGGTGGTGGTGGTGGTGGTGGTGGTGGTGGTGGTTCTTCTTCTTCTTCTTCTTGGGAGGGTTGTGGGGGAAGAGTCTTCAAATACTCCTCCCAGTGGTCCTGTCAGAAACAACTGTACAGTGGGCTAGTCTCCTTGTCCTTATCCTGTTTCACCCACTTTGTTCTGAGGGCTTGCTCCTCTGCAGCCAGTAGCATTCCCTCTGTAGCTTTTTTTTAAGGTCTCCTCTTTTTAACCAGCCCCATGTCTGTGATCTTTACTATCACCAACCACTTTACAGAGTGCACTGGGTACATTTATCATGGCACCAGCACTTGAGGGATTGCCAAGTCATGACTGGAGGGTCTTCTCAACACTTTTTTTGCATGGATTCTATTACTGGAAGCCCTTACTAACATCAACCACTTTACAGAGTGTACTGGGTACATTTTAGTATTGTATCAACAGTAGGGAGGTTAATGGTCATTGACTTCAATGAAGAGACCTCATTACCTTATGGGGCCCGGATAGGAAATATACCATGAGAGAGAGAGGGAAAGAGGGACAGAAGTCGATGAATAGATAAGAAACAGGAAAACACATATAAATATATATATATTTGTGTGTGTGTTATGATAAGTATATGCCTCTGCTCAGGGTTATAATTTATGTGTCGCTAATGAATTAATATATATATGTATGTTTACATTGATAGAAACTAGGGCTCCCCAAATATGCTAAACAATGAAGATTTCTAAAACAAAAGAGTAGTGTAATTGTTTGAGAACTTGGATTCAGGAGAAGAGAATCAAGTTTTTATCAGAGAGAGGAAAAAATGTGTTTTTTCTTTCTTTTTTGTTTGTTTCTTTCTACTAAAAGAAAGTTTTATTAGCTTGATATATAAAAACAAACATTTCCCACCACATTCTACCAATATCTAACACACAAAGATATGGTGTTGGAAATAACTGCTGCTGTTTACAATGGGAATTGAATTCACAATTGTGAGGTCGCGAGTTCGATTCCTGGACCAGGCAATGCATTACGTCAAGAAAGAAGATACTTTATTCCATGTTGCTTTTTCTGACTTGAGTTGTAATGAGTAGATAGTATCAGCAATTAGAAAGACCAATAGAAACATTGTTTCCTTGGTCCAATTCGATGAGCTCTACCCCATTCGGTAAGCATATAATAATTGTTTCTACTTTTGGCACAAGGCCAGCAATTACACAGTGTATTACTGGTACTTTTTTTTATCGATCCCGTAAGGATGAAAGACAAAGTTAACCTCGGCAGGATTTGAACTCAAAATGGAAAGGGCCGTAACTCTTTGCGTCAAAGCATGGCGTCCGACCCTCTACCGATACTGCCAATCGACCGTCTTATTCAATCCACTACCCCATTCGGTAAGCATATAATAATAATAATGAAATTATTGTGTACAATGCTCAGGTGCACTACCACTCATCAAAGGTGCATGTATAGTACATAGAATAATGTACAAAACTCTGAGCATGAAAAAATGTTTCCATGGGAGCTGTGCTGTTTTCTGACTTTGTAAGCAAGGTCTGGGATCTTGTTAATCGATTCTTATATATCATAGATCTTTGATACAAAGCTGTTTATTTTAGAGTGTTGATATTTATCTAAAAACCTTTCATAAGAACCTTTGTTAAGTTATGTTCCAAAGAGCAAGTGAGGTCTTGGATCTTGTCAATCAATAAAAAAAAAATACAATGATGAATTTTTTTTATCTAGAGATTTTTTTTTTTAATCCAAGAAATTATTTATATTATTCAAAGATTTCTTACTGTTGCTTTGAAAATAGAGTGAAGTGATTTGAATAAACATTATTTTAATGCCAGACATACTTTCCAGGATTTAAGGAAACATTATTTCAAAACTTGATGAAATCACAGCCCACTGTCTCTTTGAAAATATAGTGAAGTGATTTAAAGAAATGTTATTTCAATATTGGAGATATTGTTATTTAATGTTCTTTTGAAAATAGAGTGAAGTTATTTGAAGAAACAATATTTCACTACTGGACATACTTTTATCCAGAGTTTAAGGAAGCATTATTTTGATAGTGGAGATAGCATTATATTAACTATATGTCTTGCTTTTGCGGCTTTGTCTGTGGGGCGCAGCCCTTCTACCTCCATGCCCTAGGCCCAAAGCCCAATCACCTTCCCCCTTCACCTCCCTTCTGCGACACCAGAGTTCTTGCCATCCCCTCCCCTTCCCGTTCTTTTTTTCTTTCCTTTTCCCTTTTTCCCAGTTTATTCAGCTGTAGAGATGAGATGATAGGGACTGGGGTTCCTACCACTGCAAAGTGGTCGTGGAGGTGCCATGGCAAAAAAAGCACCCAGCACTCACTGTAAATGAGGTTGGGGTCAGGAAGGGCATCCAGCTGTAGAAATCAAGCCAGAATCAGTTCCCGTCCCACCCTTGCAAGCAGGGAAAAGTGGACGTAAAATGATGATGATGATGATGACTTGTTTTATATGAGCACATGTATGACTTACAGGTTTTTTTTTATAGAATTCCTAGGTGTATGCAACTTCCATTTTCAACACTCCAAACATACACAGTATGTCAGATTGGGTTGAACTTTAGTGATTAGTATTTATTGAAGGAAAGAGATAACAGCATCTAAGTGATAAGATTTATGGTTGATAACACAGGGGTTCTCATTTCTAAAAATGGAATATTTTAAAGACTGTTATTAAACAAGTTGAGGAACTAGTTAAAAGCTTTCTTACTGGATCAAATGAATACTGCAAATAGAATTGAGTCAGGGGAAGAGGTTATCTTTGAAAAGAAACTCTGTAAAGTTTAGAAGTTTCTAGTAGAGTGTTGATATAATCAAAAGGGCAGATCTTATGTATATTGATGTAGAAAAGATTGGAACTTTCTGATCGTCTGTTTAATTTAAGATATTAATGTGAGTAGGATTTGGCTACCATTTCTAACAATGAAGCTGCGTGGCTTAGTGGTTAGAGAATTGGATTTACAATTGTGAGGCTGCAAGTTTGATTCCCAGACCAGGCGAAGTGATATGTCCTTGAGAAAGACACTTTGTTTCATATTGCTCTTTCTGCCAGGAGTTGCGACCTTGAGATTGTATCAGCAATGAAAAGAAACATTGTTTCCTTGGTCCATTTTGACGAGTTCCATGTCCATTTGGGAAATGAATGAAGTCTGGAATCTTGTCAAACATTTTGATCAATTTGTATTGACTCTCTGTGCTTTGAATTCAAATTCTGCTGATGTCAAGTACCAGTCAACCAGGTGGTGGAATGGTGGAATTGTTAAAGCCTTGGATAGGTTGCTTTGGTGTTCTAGCATTTTGAATTTTAATCTGGGCTCTTATCACCACAAAAATGAGGCCCCCTGATAAAACTAAGGCCCCTATTGTTTAACAAGAAACACTCAAGAAACTCCCTATTGTTTAACAAGAAACACTCAAGAAACTCCCTATTGTTTAACAAGAAACACTCAAGAAACTCCCTATGGGATGCAGCCTCATAGGAGGCCAGCTAAAATCTACAGAAGTGTAAGTCGTACCACCACCACCAACAGCAACAACAATGTTCCATTATATTCAAGAACGAGAAACTCAATATTCTCCAAATGGTTTACCAACAAAAGTGAAAACATCATGTGAATAGAGCATGGACAAAAACAAAATATTTAGAACTTGGAACAGCTTACAGAATTCTTACAGAAGATGACAAGAACAAAAAGACATCTGGCATGGGAGCAGGCCTGTGACAAGGTCGGTAACAAGAAGATACCTGGCATGGGAGCAGGCCTGTGACAAGGTCGGTAACAAGAAGATACCTGGTTTGGGAGCAGGCCTGTGACAAGGTTGGTAACCATGCAAAATGGAGATCTCTCATCATACAATAATGCTCTATGGGGAGAAAAAGGAACTAAACAAGAAGATTCAAGTATTTATTCATATGTACGATTTGAGAGAGGTTCTAGAGTCACTCACCTTGATAGAAATGATAGCCAAACCCTTCTCACATTGGTATCTTATATTAAATAGACTATCAGAAAGTTCTAATCTCTTCTACATCAATATACATAAGATCTGCCATCTTGAGGATGTCTTTGTCTACTTTCTTTCTTCAAATGGTAAATGTAGTTCCCAACAAAGACACCAGATGAATAAAAGACACCAGATGAGGTCTTATAAAGAAGCAACAGATATGTTGCCACTAGAATGTCACATGCCATAAACCACACCCCAAAGTAAAATATGGAATTGTTTAAATAATCCTAAAAATATCAGAATAAATAAGAATGTTGATAGTTTTAAATGAAGTAATTAAAGGAAATTGTATTAGAAAAATAAACAGTAAAGTTGATGCAGTGTCATAATGAATGTAGTAAGTCAAGAGGTTTTAATTATTATTACACACACTGTAGGGATGAGAAAACATTATCATTGTAGATCACAGCCTGCGAGCTTGTAAAAAATGAACTGTTGATGAAGGACCTTTACTAGAGACTTATTGAGGTGGGTAAAAAGACATGAATTTTAAGGGTAGATTGCTCCTTCTTACTCATTTTAAATGTTTGCCATGCAAATCACTGTTTGTTGTTATTCTGTGTAAACATATGTTTAGCACTATAAGGTCTCTAATAATTCCACCTTGATTACATATTCATCTGTGAAATATGTATCTAGTATATACACAATATACTGTGTTTTCTCTATGATATATGATTCTTTCTCTCTCTATATATATATATATCTATTTCATTTGACTTATTATGGCTCTGGATGTCTATTGAGCTTGCTTATTGAGAAACACAAAATTCTAACATATTTTATATGTTTTGATTCACTACATTTGTGTATATTTATATATAGGAGAGTGTTAAAGTTTGGTCGAAGCATTGTGGAATTTTAAAAATAGTCATTTTGGAACGTTGAGGCTTCCAAAATGTCCATTTATATATATATATAACAAAGAAGGTGTAGTAAGATACCAGGTGGACAATAACGCACCAGAGTACTCGATACTTAGGGTAGTAGAGTGGGTTGAGCTCCGGTCATTTCGACAGCTAGATCCAGACTGTCAGGATCTAGCTCTCGAAATGGCTGGAGCTCAGCTATCGGGGTCCTGACTCTTTTCCTATATATATATATATATATATATATATACCTTTTACTGTCATTTCTATAATACGAAGAGGGTGTTTGACTCAAACACGCTCCAGTATTCTAATCCTTATATATATATATATATATTGATCGACTTTCGTCAAATCGGACCGAGGAAACAATGTTTCCGTTGGTCTTTCCAGTTGCTAGTACTATCTATTGGACGCAACTCCAGGTAGAAGGAGCAACGTAAAATAAAGTGTCTTGCTCAAAGACATAACATGTCGCCTGGTCCGGGAATCGAACTTACAACCTCAAGATTGTGAATCCAATTCTCTAACCACTCAGCCACACGCCTTCACAATATATATGTATATATATATATATATATATGTGTGTATAATATAATTGTTTCTACTTTTGGTACAAGGTCAGGAATTATCCCAGTGTATTACTGGTACTTTATTTCATCGACCCCCGTAAGGATGAAAGGCAAAGTTAACCTCGGCAGGATTTAAACTCAGACCATAAAAGGCCGTAACTCTTTGCTGCAAAGCAAGGCGTCCGACTCTCTACCGATTCTGCCAATCCACCAGCCATGTGTGTATAATATAATATAAAAATTTACATTTAAAAAAACAACCCATCCTTGTGAACAGTGTGAATTAAAGTGACGTTTAAACCTTGACAGCAATATAATTGTTTCTACTTTAGGCACAAGGCCAGCAATTACCCAGTGCATTACTGGTACTTTATTTTATCGACCCCGTAAGGATGAAAGGCAAAGTCAACCTCGGCGGGATTTGAACTCAGATCGTAAAGGGACGTAACTATGCTGGAAAGCATGACGTCCAACCCTCTACCGATACTGCCAATCCACCATGCGATATGATGTAACATAATATATTAATATACAGCTAAACTAAATACTATAGATGTTTATAAAGTAGGATGTGACTTCAGAAATTTAATTGCTATTTCTAGCTGACCAAGTGACCATGTACATCCTCTAATAGATAATTGTTTCTACTTTAGGCACAAGGCCAGCAATTACCCAGTGCATTACTGGTACTTTATTTTATCGACCCCGTAAGGATGAAAGGCAAAGTTAACCTAGGCGGGATTTGAACTCAGACCGTAAAGGGACGTAACTATGCTGCCAATCCACCACCCATCCTCTAATAGATAATTGTTTCTACTTTAGGCACAAGGCCAGCAATTACCCAGTGCATTACTGGTACTTTATTTTATCGACCTCGTAAGGGTGAAAGGCTAAGTCAACCTCGGCGGGATTTGAACTCAGATCGTAAAGGGACGTAACTATGCTAGAAAGCATGGCGTCCGACTCTCTACCGATACTGCCAATCTACCGCCTCTAATAGATAATGTAGTTCTAAATAGTCCACCACCCCAAACGACATGATGGTCATGTTTGGAATGCCTTTGCTCATAGGTCTGTTCAATCAAGGTTGACCTAGGGCCAAACAGTAACAAAAAAACATGAACTACTACAAACTTTCACCAGCAAACAGGGGGTTTCTACATGGTTGTTTGACTTGCTAGAAATAGCAACTGAAGCTCTGTAAAATTACTCCCTACAATCTTAAAAAAGGAACACATCAAATAATGTAATCCTGGACACACCTTAAAATACATGGTTATCAGCTCAGGAATAATGTTTAACCATTAAAAAAACAACATCCATCTTGTATGGCTGCATGCTGATCTGGCGCTATAGCAACAAAGGTGGTCATTCTGGTGACACTACAAAAAACACCCAGTCCATCCTGTAAGGTGGTCATGCTGATGACATGACAAAAAGCACCCAGTCCATCCTGTAAGGTAGTCATGCTGGTGACATGACAAAAAGCACCTAGTCCACTGTATATTGTGGTTGTGCTGGTGACACGACAAAAAAAAACACCCAGTCACCCAGTTAGATGATCGTTTTGTACCCAGTCCACACTGTTATGTGCTTAGCATTTTGAAGGGCATCCAGCCATAGAAACCAAACCAAAATACAGATCCCCATGAGCAAGACGTGGTCACCTGACCTGAATTGTCTCATAACATGACAACCCAGCTAACCCAAGCAAGGGTGGAAAAATGGACGTTAAATGATAATGGAGATAAGTCTGCTTGACCATAACTAAACTAGGGCTCAACAATAACTAGAAAACATTTTGAAAATATGCATCACAATGAAACCCCCATCGAAACAAAAGTGTCATTATTGTGCATGCAGAACCAGTCTCACAAACATTTTATCATCTCCCACCCCCAATACATCTACAACCAGATGTCTTGTAATAAAACACCAAAAATGGGAAAGGGTGTCATGAAAGTGTGGCAGAGAGCAATAGAAAGTTTCACCCGACCCTGCCAGATACAGATTTTATTGGGGGAATAATATATATACATATTAGACAGAGTCAGGGCGTGATGGCTGAGCTCTTGCCGTTTCAACAGTTATATCCAGACTGTTAAGAAACAGACTTACAGTACACTAGCCATTTCATCAGGGGCATGGCTTAGGTGATTAACATGTCGATAAAATAATAGGTTGTCCATATAAGGATATAAGCTGTCCATGTAAGGGTAAAGGTTCTTTATAGGATGTTAGAAAAAAGAAGTTTTAGAATGAATTGATTCTACTTTATATATATATATATTTATTTATATATATGTTGTGGAACCAACCAACCAACCAGAAATTTATAAGTTTGTAGATTTGTAAATTTATAAATTTATAAATATATAATAAATTGAAGTGAAAGCAACTGGTGCGTGTGTTTCTTATTGGCAACATGACCCACCCAAAGTATAACAATATATATATATATATATATATATATACAAATATAATTTCATCGAGATCGTATTTCGGCGGGGGCCAAAACCAAAACAAAACACAATCCTCGAGATATGCAGCAAGCGTTCAATGGACTAAAAGAAGACGAGAGCAATTAACATTCATTATAAAGGCCAGATAAAATGAAAACAGTGGTCGTGAAGCCATCAGTCACCAGAGCCAAAAAAACGAAGCAAGATATATATATATATATATATAAATATATATTTATTTATATATGTATATTTATTTATATATGTATATTTTCTTTGAATGGTTGTGTGTGTGGGTGTGTTGGTACGTTTCATTACTTGTGTGAGGATGGGTAAGAAAAACCGGTGCTGTAACAGTGCAGGAAGAATTAGGCCAAGTTGAAGAATTGTCAAATATATATATATATATATATATATATATATGTAGGAGGTGAGTTTTATTGTAGTACAATAAAGCAATGCAGATATCGGATAAGAAGCACTCTACAATTTGTAGGACTGGAGTATACATAATATATAAGATCAAAGGTTGGTTAAAAGAGTGCCATGTATTTTATTATGCACATTTCAAAAACAAAATATCATCATGCAATAACATTTGTGTTTTCATCAGATAAAATAGGAAGACATGATATGTTTTTTAACCTTCATATCATGTCTTCCTATTTTATCTGATGAAAACACAAATGTTATTGCATGATGATATTTGTTTTTGAAATGTGCATAATAAAATACATGGAACTCTTTTAACCATCTTTTGATCTTATATATTATATATATATATATATATATATATATATATATATATATATATACAATTCTCAGACCGGGTGTTGTGTTGTTTCCTTGAGCAAGACACTTTATTCCACACTGCTCCAGTTTACTCAACTGTAGAAATGAGATGATAGGGACTGGGGTCCATATCATTTTCCACTGTAAAGTGGTCGTGGAGGTGCCACGGCAAAAAAGCACCCAGCACTCACTGTAAATGAGGTTGGTGTTAAGAAGGGCATCCAGCTGTAGAAATCAAGCCAGAATCAGTTCCCGTCCCACCTTTGCAAGCAGGGAAAAGCGGACGTAAAATGATGATGATGATATACACTCACACTGGTATTTAATGATATGGAGTTAAATAACTACAATTTGTTAGTCAATATACCTTCTGATCAATGAACCTTCTAATCATAAAACAATGAAGTGATTAAGGACAAAACATTGCTTTTCATCCTTTCGAGGTTGATAAACAAAGTACCAGTATAGTACTGGGGTTGATTCTTCCTCTATATCTCTTTCTCATTTCCATTCTCTCACACTCTCTCCTTCTCTGGAAGAAATCTGCTGTATTCAGACTTAGAGAGGAGATGGGCTCTGCCAGGTTTTAAAATACCCAAGAAATGCTGTATGCCACCAAAGAGCCTCTACAACTCCACCAGGAGTAACAGGACTATACCATATCTTATATGTCTGAATGGTCCCGTAACTCCTAATAGAGTCATGAAGGTGCTGGCTGTATTGACATATGGCATTTCTGGGGGAGCCCATCCCTCCCCAGGCCAGAGTACAGCAGATTTCTTCCAGAGAAAGACAGAAAGTGAGAAAGAGGAAATGAGAAAGAAATATTGAGGAAGAACTGAGCGCAGTACTTGTACTGTTTTTTCAACCTTGAAAGGATAAAAGGCAAAGTTGACCTCGGCAGGATTCTATCTGACGTTCTAAAGACTCTGCCAATTCATCGCCTATAGATATTGTAAACGGGAACTGTCAAACATCTCAGTTGAGAAACAAGTAAAGTTATTGTTGTAAATAAATTAAAAAAATACTAATTTGACGGAAATAAAAATAATTATAGGAGATTTGAAATATAAGAAGAATCAATTGAGTTAAAATTCCTAATAAACCAAACAACATTTTGTAGCGTCTTTAATTGGGTCTCTATTGTTGTTGGTTCAGGAAATGACCAAAGCAGGGGATAATTGTGTTATCCTAAGGAGCTAGAGGAAACCAAAGCAAAACATAAGTTGAAAGAAGATGCTAGTGCTTAACTTGAAAATACAAACAAGCAAATGTAAGAATTGTTATAGAATTTCAAGAGACATTACACAGTTACACATACTTGTACACATAGCATGGCACTCACAGATTCTTGAGTGAGTGCTGATGTAGCAAATTGTAGAATAAAGAAAAAGGAAACCATAAGCACATATATATTGAGGTATCTGATTTTGAGGTATCTAGTCTTTAATGCAAAGAAATACCAATGATAATCAGCAGACTACTGATGACGGACAGTCCCGTTTCTCGGTCTATTTTCATTCATATGTATCACATTCGCAACAGCGCAGCACACCATTTTTTAATTCCCATAAAATGTTTTCCCCTCGCTGTGGTTCGTATTTTTTCTATCACCTTACTGCTATCCTCTTTCTCTCTCCTCCTTCTCTCTCCTTGTACCTCTTGCTTTCTTTCACCCCCTCTGCTGGTCATCTCATTTCTACAGCTGAGTAAACTGGAGCAATGTGAAATAAAGTGTCTTGCTCAAGGACACATCACTCGGTCTGAGAATTGAATTCACAACCTTTCGATTGCAAGGTCAATG
>OZ024755.1:22212213-22222213 GCA_964016885.1 Eledone cirrhosa
TGACCGATTGACGCACTGTTGTCCGATGATCCCTGTACAGTGTGACCGATTGACGCACTGTTGTCCGATGACCCCTGTACAGTGTGACCGATTGACGCACTGTTGTCCGATGACCCCTGTACAGTGTGACCGATTGACGCACTGTTGTCCGATGACCCTTGTACAGTGTGACCGATTGACGCACTGTTGTCCGATGACCCCTGTACAGTGTGACCGATTGACGCACTTACTGTTAAATTAATGGGATTTAGGAGGTATTTTTCTCTCGCTTTGGTTATATGCAGGGGCCTCGTTTGCCTTAAAGATGTGAGGGGGACAAACCAACATTTGTTGATTCTTAAAGGAGCATGTTAGTATTGCTTTAATGCCTTTCCCGGACCCTATCACATAAGTAAAATTTTACGCAAATTAAATTTTATATATTCAAATGAAGTTCCGATATAAAAAATAATTAGCTTAAAAAGAATTTATTATATCAAATAAACAAAATATAAAATATAGACGTTTGAAAAAAGTGTGCGTGTCTGTGTGTGTGTGTGGGGGTGCTTGTCCTCTGGTACTCCCCTGAAATAAGGTCCTTGGTTATATATATTTGTGTATTATATGTATAAGGTTAATTGATTATATGTATGTACTTCTATTTAATCTTAAATATTTGTTATATGATAATAAAATCGGATGTATTTATTTTTATTATCACCAAAAATTTGTGTATAATATTTATAAGGTTCTTAGCAATAATTAATTCTATTTATTTGTATCTGTTTATATTTTCATTCTGTAAGAAGTATTTAAGTATAGTATATATATGTAACGGATATAATGTGTCTATATCTACATTCTGTAAGAAGTATTTAAGTATAGTATATATATATGTAACGGATATAATGTGTCTATATCTACATTCTGTAAGAAGTATTTAAGTATAGTATATATATGTAACGGATATAATGTGTCTATATCTACATTCTGTAAGAAGTATTTAAGTATAGTATATATATGTAACGGATATAATGCGTCTATATCTTCATTCTGTAAGAAGTATTTAAGTATAGTATATATATTATGTGTTTATATTTTCATTTTGTAAGAAGTTTTCATCAAGTATTATATATATTATATGAATCTATATATTTATTCTATTAGAAGTATTCGTTCAGTATCGGTAGAGGGTCGGACGCCATGCTTTGCAGCATACAGTTACTGTCTGAGTTCAAATCCCGCCGAGGTTAACTTTGCCTTTCATCCTTACGGGGTCGATAAAATAAAGTACCAGTAATGCACTGGGAATAATTGCTGGCCTTGTGCCTAAAGTAGAAACAGTTATATATATATATATATATATATATATATATATATATATAATACAAGGGCCTTGTCTCGGGGGAGGGGAGTACCAGGGGACAACCCCCCCCCCACACTTTTGATATAAATTCTTTTAAAGCTTTTTTTATATCTGAACTTCATTTGAATATATAAAATTTAATTAGCGTTAAGTTTTCTTTATGTGATAGGGTCCAGGGAAGGCACCATAAGTAATACTAACATGCTCCTTTAATAATCAACAAATGTTGGTTTGCCCCCCCCCCCCCCACATTTTTAAAGCAAACGAAGCCCCTGTATATATATAGATATATATATATATATATGTTGTATGTATCTATATTTTCATTCTGTAAACATTATATTGTATTCATAGAAAAGTAATAATGATGTTTTTTATTTATTTATTTTGCTGATAATGTATAAAATGTATAAAAGTAATTTAGAAAAAAATATATAAATATATAAAATAAAACAAATCCCAAACGTCCCCTGTATTATTTGTTCCCCTCATTTCATTTTAGTTAACTATGTTGCGAAAGTGTAAAAAATATATATAAATAAATAAATACATGTAAAGTTATATTTAAAATTGTTGGGTTACAACTAGTAAATATTTATAACTGATATAAAAGCACTCGACAAATATTTGGAGTATATTTACAATATTAAATAAATGGAAAACTATATTTATAAAACCATATTTATTTCATTATATATATTTTTCGGGGATATCATATTAACAATATGTTATGCCTTCATCAGACAAAATACAATATAAACAGTTTTATAGATAAATATATTCGACATACCGTAATAAACATCAACTTCATTTGAAGAGGTTTACTCTGCTAGAGTAAACCTCTTCAAATGAAGTTGATGTTTATTACGGTATGTCGAATATATTTATCTATAAAACTGTTTATATTGTATTTTGTCTGATGAAGGCATAACATATTGTTAATATGATATCCCCGAAAAATATATATAATGAAATAAATATGGTTTTATAAATATAGTTTTCCATTTATTTAATATTATAAATAAATAAATATATATTATATACTGAAGTAAAAGTTAAGTGGAAATATCCAAGAGTAAGAGTACTCAGTCCATAGGACGAGTTTAATATATATATATATATATATATATATATATATATATATATACAGACACGTATGTATGTATGTATGTATGTATGTATGTATGTATGTATGTATGTATGTATGTATGTATGTATGTATGTATGTATGTATGTATGTATGTATGTATGTATGTATGTATGTATGTATGTATGTATGTATGTGTGTGTGTGTGTGTGTGTGTGTGTGTGTGTGTGTGTGTGTGTGTGTGTGTTTATACTTACAAGAGTGTAGTTTGTTGTGGTACTCTAACTACGTTAGTTAATCCTTTATACATACACTGTACTTTGTTGTCGTTACATTGACATAATCTGGGACAAAATCCATAGGTACAGGTCCAAAAACAGGCAGACACAGTTAAGAAAGTTATCAAAGACCGACAAAATAAGAACACTTGTTTCGACATAGTACCGCCTCACTCGTCTGATTCCTTCTACTGAGAACAACTTTTATTTTGTGTGTGTGTGTGTTTGTGTTTTACTGCCGGCAGTACCAAGTTGTAAGATACAGAAGCTGTCGCTGACGGGCGACAGCTTAACTTTCTACCACCTCTTACCATTCTCTATCTATCTATTTATTTTATTTATTCATCTTAACATCTCCCGTGTCCTCCTCATCTCTTCATTCATTTTACCATTTAGTATCATTCTCACCGAGGTTAGCTGTGTTATTCATCCTTGCAGGGGTCGATAAAATAAAGCACCAGTAATGCACTAGGGGCGATTTAATCGACTTCCCCTACCCCCCAAATTGCTGGCCTTGTGCTTAAATCTGAAACCATTATTACATGATCGCCAAATGCTAAGCCCATGTCAAAAAAAAATTCGCAATTCTTAAATCCTTTTGAAAGATGAAGAATTTATGCGATGTCTAAATGACGATACGAACTTTCAACTTCCTTATCTTAATCATGTTTTGTAGAGAATTGCTTCAAGAATTGTATAACTTCACAACTATAATATGGTCAGTGTTTATACAAAGACATTTTCTTCTTAACTGTTATATCGTTGGTGGGTGTAGACCTGTTGCTTTCTTCATTTCTTTTGTTGTTTAATTCCTTTTTTCTTATTTTTACTCTCTTTCTTATTTCCCCCTCTCCCTCTTAATTTCTTTATTGCCATATATATATATATATATATATATATATATATATATATATATATATATATAGTACACTTTTTTTTACTACTGGATATTTTGTATTGAAATAAATTCTATGGATTATCTGAGGTCAGCCGGGACTAAAGGCAGTCCAGCCATGACCCTATTGTGATGCTTGTCTATCTAGGAATATATTATACAGTGTGTTCAATTCTTAAGGCGGGCGTTTTATACGTTGCAGGCGCCTTGAATCCATGAACTCCTAAGAAAACTCAGGATTGCTGACGTTGGATTCCAACCTAAGCAATTCTAAAACTGGTTTGGAATGAAAGGTTTCATGTTGCTTATTTATTTCAATCAGACTCGCTTGAACTTCTCTCAAATGGAAACTAACGAAATTCTGTTTAATTAATAAGTTGAATGTTGAAATAGTGTGTTCCTATTTACACCTAGATGTACTGGGGATACGAGAATGAAATAAGTCCCAACAATAAATAATTTATTCACAGTTGTATAAAAAGAAATATGATAATACAATGCTTACAGAACGAAAGCACAAACAAATATAATATAAAGGAAAGGGAAAGGAAAAACAAAAAAAAAGGAGGAAAAGAAAGAGAAAAGGAAAAAAAACAAACACAGAAGCAGGTAGCACACACTTCTAGGACCACATACATCAAAAGGGGTGAACAAACCGAGCCACTACCAGAGCAAAAGATAACAGTATTGCGAGGAGCACTGGGAAACCTCTCTAATAATATTTCAAAGTACAGTTTACAAAATTAAAAACAATCGATCCTAATATCAATAAATAGTCGAAGATCACAAGGTGTGGAAACAAACGATGAGTGATTTTTCCTTAATGTCACCCTCCTTAATGTCATCCTCTTTGTTAAATCTGTCACCGTTTCTATTGAATTCACCCACCGACCACTTTCAAATTTGCCCTCCCACTAACACTTACCCCCACTTCCTCCCTTCTCCTCCATTTCTCTTATATTTCACTGTTTATATAAAGGTCAGCTGAAAAGTTCATAAGCTGACTATGAAGGAGTGATGTTAGGGCTGTGAAATCTTGCATGCATTAATTTCATCTCTTCTTATTAATAATTACATTGTTTCTTTCCTAGGGACTATATTGAAAAATAAATCTCATTTGGTCATTCCATGAGAGTGTCTTGGTTAGCTTATGAACTTTTCAGCCAATAAAAGTTACTTCCAGCCAAATAATATACTCCTAAATCCAAACACCAATAGTCTGACTGAGATCTTATCACCCAGTCTGCTAGTCAGCCAGCTGTAAACTTGGTAATAAAATGAGAAGCAGGCAGGGAGAGAAAATAAACATAGTTAGACATTAGACTGATGATACAGCTGAAAATATAGCAATGTTAAGCTTTCTATATCAATTGGTGACTTATTTTTTATCTACCCACTGCCCCAGTCACAGAATCATTTCATGCTGGGTTAACATTGCTCAAGACCTGGAGAGAAGAGATATGCTCTGCCAGGTTTCGTCCTTTCATGACTGCATTTCTAATTAAATACACTCTGTTTCAATTAATTAATTCACTCATTAAGGCTTTTGAGGAATTTATTAAAATTATTAAGGATTTCATTACTAAGATAGTAACTTAATGTAAGGTTCTTACATAAAATTATGTTGGAAGATTTTAATTTAAATTGGAAACCTTTAAAATGGGTGACTTTATTTCATAGAACTAGAGCCAGTTTTGGCTGGGCTAGTAACAAAATGGTTTAAAATGCCTTAGAAATGCTGTGTGTCAATACAGTGGCCCCTACGATTGCAGCAGGAGGGAGTTACGGGATCATATATCAATCCAACATTGCTGAAGGTAATATCTAGTTTTGATCAAAATAATTTTGGTGTCTGTAAGAACCAAACGATTGCAACTTGAAACTAATTAAATCTGAAACTGTTACAGTTGTTGAAACACTTCTTCGCTTGAGTAAAAAATAACTAACTATGTAACATGGATTAATGAGAGAGCACCTTATGTGTTTAACCTACTAAAGTAGCAGCTGAATCTCCTTCCTCAAATAATATACTATATTCTTCAAAAAGAAGCCTGGAAAGAAAGATGGAATGGTTTCAGTTGGATGAACCTTAAGCATATGTCTACTTGTTCAAGATTAAAAATGATAATATGATTACACTCCAAGAAAAAAGTATGTTTTGTTTATCATCTATTTGGTCAGATGAGGTATTCTTTATACCAACTATCAACACTGTTGCAAAGATGTTTTAATGAAAAGATCATATGGCTGAATATGATAGATATAGATAATGCTCAGTTTAAATTTGAGGTTGATAGAAAAATACCAGTCTAGTAGTGGGGTCACTTCTTTCTCTACATCTCTTTCTCACTTCCTTTCTCTCCTTCTCTGGAAGAAATCTGCTATATTCAGACCTGGAGAGGGATGGGCTCCATCAGGCTTTAAAAATACCCAAGAAATGCTGTATGTCAATGCAGCGCTCCTGACTCCTTACCTTCAATTAAATAAAAGCAGCTATGAAGTTTTGAAGTTTGAAATTCTGGGAAAAGATTGGAACAAGAAAATAAGTGTCAAGATAATTGGAGTACACATAATGTGGTATTTGTTGTTGTGGTGTATCCCCATCTTAACTACGAATAATAAAACCTATGGCAATTGTTCCAGATATACTATGTAGTCATTTAACTTAGAACCATACTGCACAATATATGGTAGAGTGTGACAGTCTGGTCATGTAGTCTCTACCTCTTGAACTGAGGGGTTTCAAACTCAAGAACCCATTATGTCCTAAGGAAGAGGTACAGCAGGACAAAAGGACCATTACACACCTTTTCTTAAGTTATGTTCCCAAAACACTGGCTTCTAATAAAAAAACTGTTATTAATTTTATTAAATCGTTTCAAATTCTTGATTATTTTCAAAACAACTGGAATTCATAGGCAGTGTGTTTCATTAGAAATTGTCTGAGAAAATATTTACAAAGGCTGGGTGTATCATGACTAAGTTAAAGATATAATCTTTATCAATGTGGAAGTAGAATTCTGGAGTTTGAGTCATTGAGCCAGTGATGTTGTCATTGTTGTTGTTGTTGTTGTTGTTGTTGACCCATCCTTGTTGAGCAGTATCTAATAAAAAATAAAAGACACTATTAAAGAGAGAAGGAAAGGAAGAAGAAAGAAAAAAAAATGAAAAGAATAAAAAAGAGGATCAAGCAACAAAAGAAAGGAAAAGGAGTAGAGACAGTCATTACATACCAGTCTGAGTGGTACCTCAGCTGCACTCTAATCTGAGTAGTACCTCAGCTGCACCCAGTGGACAAAATGGCAAAGGCAGTGCCATGGAGAATGGCCAGGCACACCCACTGTAACAGCCACCCAACCTCATGGAGCTCCCTACTCCCGACTTTACAGAGGAAATGTTTGTTATAATTCAGTTTAGATCGGCACTTTCTTCCCCCATCCTCCCCTAACTTGTCTCAATGGTACTGCAAAGAATATGAGAGCTTCTTTTCTTTCTCTGACTAATCGAGATAAACATTTTTTTAAATATTTACTGAAAAGCAAATTCTACAGAAGACCATTCCTCACTTACAAACTTGTGGCAGTTCTTACTATCCATAGCTGTGGTAAAATCAAAGATCTGCTCAAGACTGTTCTTCACACATATTTTCACACATATCTATGTATAGGTGTGGTAAATTCAGTTTCATCCATCTTCAATTCAAATGCATGTACTGTTTTTTTCTCTACAATCTTCTATTTTGCACAGCCCTGACCTTCTTAATTCCAGCAACAGCGGTTCTGTGGAATTTTTTATGTTCCACGCCATGTAATAGTTTTAATGTTGTCTGCACACTCTAGCAGTCCTCTTTCTCCTCTTTTTCTTGGTGGAATACCCCATATCTAGTCAATATCTTTCTTATTTTTTGGCCTAAACTGTTTAGCTCTTCTACTGTCCATGTGATCACCCCCACCCCATATCTAAGGAGTGATACCACCCATGTATTGATAACTTCCATCTTATTCCATCCATTCAGTTTCGAATTGAGAATAAGTTTCAGTCTGCACATGTATTCCACCCTAAATTGTTCTTTCATTTCTTCCGACATTATCTTATCAACTTCCAAAATCCCTAAAATACTTATAACCTTCTTCTTCTATTTACTTCATAACCTTTCCTCATGGCAGCACCAACCCCTCAATGCTTTTAATTTTGACTCTGTTGAAAATTAATACACCACACTTTTTTAATCCAAACTCCATTCTGATGCCAGCACTAATATACATACCATATCAACGAGGGAACCAAGCTGGGATTCATTTTTACCATGAATAATAAGTGGTTGACCTTTTGCTGGTGATCTTTCAATTCAAACCCAGCCTTAGCTTTCCTCAAAATCATTGTCTCGGTTGATATCAAATTTTTTGAAACACCCTGTATATGTAGAATCTATATAAATGTTATAAGGTAAAATATAGCTGAGAATTATAGCAATATTTCTAAATGCTTCAAAATATTTACAAGATACAATACAGTATTGAAACATTTGAACTAAGTAATGCCATCTATTAGGCATTGTGCTGGCCAATTGTCTTTTTATGGCTTCCTCTGAAAATTACCACCCACCAGTAGTGAAATATGTGAAATATCTCTAAGATACAAAGAAAAGACAAGACAAACATCTAAAAATAGTTAGATCTACTCAATGTTATCAAGAACCCGATTTATATAATAAAGCTATAGTCATCGTCTGTCACAGCAGCAGATTTTAAAGAAAAACTAAGATACTATTGTTGCATGAAGAATAGATAGAATGTGGAATTTCTAAATAAACAACAAATGGCAGCAGACTGACTACAATTTGGTAGAATAGCTTCTAAAATATGATACATAATTTGGTAGAATATCTACTGAAGTATGATACACAATTTGGTAGAATATCTTCTAAAATATGTTACATAATTTGGTAGAATATCTACTGAAGTATGATACATAATTTGGTAGAATAACTTCTAAAATATGTTACATAATTTGGTAGAATATCTACTGAAGTATGATACACAATTTGGTAGAATATCTTCTAAAATATGTTACATAATTTGGTAGACTATCTACTGAAGTATGATACATAATTTGGTAGAATAACTTCTAAAATATGTTACATAATTTGGTAGAATATCTACTGAAGTATGATACACAATTTGGTAGAATATCTTCTAAAATATGTTACATAATTTGGTCAAATATCTACTGAAGTATGATACATAATTTGGTAGAATAACTTCTAAAATATGTTACATAATTTGGTAGAATATCTACTGAAGTATGATACACAATTTGGTAGAATATCTTCTAAAATATGTTACATAATTTGGTAGAATATCTACTGAAGTATGATACATAATTTGGTAGAATAACTTCTAAAATATGTTACATAATTTGGTAGAATATCTTCTAAAATATGATACAAAATTTGGTAGAATAACTTCAAAAATATATTAAATAATTTCAGTGACTTGAATTACAGAAATAAAACTGAAAAGTGAAAAAAATATTAATTCTTTGAAGGGTTCTAGAATAACAGAAATTGTGACACAGTAAAGTAGCAGATACTGTGGCACACTTGAGTAACAGAGATTGTGACTCAGAGGCGTACAGAAATTAATAATGTAATTCTCTTTAGCTACTTAGTTCTTTCTGCCTTTGACACTAATGAACCATTCTCTCATCATCTATGTCAACAAATGATATTTGGTTGTATTATTAATGTTATGGTGGAAAACTGGGAGAGGGCCTTGGTGGTCAGGGTCATTGTGGCCTTTTACTGGGCTTTCTCCACAAATGTCCCTCCGAAGTCTCCCCCCTATTGGGGAATTTTTCATTTTTATTTTTTTTACATCCTCTGTTTTTGTTTTTTACACGCAGAAATGCCCATTTGCACCGTCCTGTATTGTCCTGCACTGTCCTTAATGTCTACTTTATGTAAACCCTTGTGGTTAATAAAAAAATCATTATTAATGTTATGTGTGTGTGTGTGTGTGTGTGTGTGTGTGTACACACAAATCATTCTAATTTTGTTAATATGTCCTGATGGAGGGCGGTGGATTGGCAGTATCAGTAGAGGGTCGGACGCCATGCTTTCCAGCATAGTTACGTCCCTTTATGATCTGAGTTCAAATCCCGCCGAGGTTGACTTTGCCTTTCATCCTTACGGGGTCGATAAAATAAAGTACCAGTAATGTACTGGGGGTAATTTGCTGGCCTTGTGCCTAAAGTAGAAACAATTATTAATGTCTATGTTTAGTCAGCCTCCTGTGAGATTTTATTATATAGGAGGTCGCAGGTTTTGTAATGATTAGAAAGTAAGAGAATGGAAGTGAGAAAGAGATATTGAGGAAGAATCGGCCCCAGTAATA
>OZ024755.1:22227213-22237213 GCA_964016885.1 Eledone cirrhosa
CTTTATATATATATATATGTATGAGTATATATATATATGAGTATATATATATGTATGTATATATTTATATATACACACACGCACATATATCTACACACATAGATGGATACATAAGCACACACCATTATCATCTTCATCATTATTATTTTACATCCAGAGAGAGAGGGGTGGGGGGCGAAAAGAGAGAGACATGCCCATTAAAAACAAAAATAATATGTTAGAAGTGAGGTGGGTGTACATTCAAGATATAACTTTAATCATGGAAAGAAAACTGAAATAAAACCAAATACTAAAGCACACAAAAAAAGAAATAATAATTTCTTAACAGATATAATTTCAGTTGATTAACTTTCTACAACTATATATTTCTTTCGGCAGATCTTCTCTTTTATATAAGACTTTTTTTTCTTTTCCCCAAAATGAAAAATTCATTCATTATCAAATAATTTGTTTCCAAAATAGCATCATTGAAAATATAAAAACAAAATAGCTTGTATTTATATATATATATATTTAAAAAAAGGAAAAGAATGACTTCACTTGTAGAACAATGTGTTGTTCTAAAAGTGAAGTCATTCTTTTCCTTTTTTTAAATATACCTAACTGAACCAGAGATTTCACACATTTTCCAATATATATATATACATATATATATATATATTTATTAAAATAACAGATATATATTTGATATATATTTATCCTATCGAGCCCTCTTTGGATTTTAGTCTTCAAATTTATTATTATTACTATATATATATATATATATATATATATATATATATATATATATATATATATATATCGACAGTTGATCAACAAGATCCCAGACCTAATTCACTTAAAAAATGGGGGTAGCTCGTCAAATTGGACCAAGGAATCAATGTTTCCATTGGTCTTTCCAATTGCTAATACTATCTGTTGGTCGCAAATCCAGGCAGAAGGAGCAACGTGAAATAAAGTGTCTTGTTCAAGAGCATAACACATCACGCAGTCCAGGTATCAAAATCACAACCTCATGATTGTGAATCCAATTCTCTAACCCCTCAGCTACACGCCTTCACAATATATATATATATATATAGGAGTGTTCCAAGGCCATAGTATCTAGAATAAAGATGGGTTGGAAGAAGTTTAGGGAACTGCTTCCTCTTTTGACAAAGAAGGGTTTCTCCCTGCGTATGAAAGGCCGGTTATATGATGCCTATGTGAGATGCGCGATGCTGCATAGTAGTGAGATATGGGCAGCAACTGCAGAGGATATACGACGCCTGGAGAGAAATAAAGCAAGCATGCTCTGTTGGATGTGCAATGTCAATGTGCGTGAACGACCAAGCATAGATGAGTTGAGAGAGAAACTGTGTATAAGAGGGATAAGTTGTAGTGTGCGAGAGAGATGACTGTGATAGTATGGGCATGTGATGCACATGGAGGATGACTGCTGGGTAATGAAGTGCCAAGAAATCACAATAGAAGGAAGACGCAGTAGAGGAAGACCATGAAAAACATAGGCGGAGCTGGTGAGAGCAGACCTCAGATCGCTGAAGCTCACAGAGGAGATGACAAAGGACCATGACAAGTGGAGAGATGCTGTGCTGAATAGGACCCATCCCACCTTTGCAAGCAGGGATAAGCGGATGTAAACTGATGATGATGATATATATATGTATATATATATATATATATATATATATATATATATACACACAGGGTGCGGATGGTATTTGAGGACAGATTTATGGTTAAAAAAAAAACCGCTTATATAATAACAGAAAAAACTGTATTCTTATAAAAATAACATAAAGCTAAATTATCAATTTAATAATTTCATTCAATAAAACCACAATAAGCATCAATAACTGCCTCTACACGGGGTCAAAATCGTTTACAAGTTCGGATTAAGTGGTCCTTCTTCATATCGGACATGACTCTAATTATGGCAGCTTTCAAAGAATCTTTGGTGCTATGGGGGTGTTCATTGACATTTTTCTCAACAGTGCTCCATACGTAGTAGTCCAGTGGATTGAGATCTGGAGAATTAGGAGGCCAAATGTTGGGGGTGATGTGATCATGCAAATTGTCAGCCATCCATTCTTGTGTCATTTGAGCCTTGTGCGTGCGATGGTGCAGAATCTTGTTGAAAGACACAAGGCCTTCCATTGCATACACTGTTGATCCAAGGCTTAACAACTTCATCCAGAAACTCAATATATGCAGCAGCATTCACCCTAAGGCGTTGTGGAAAAAAGTGAGCAGGCATCACTTGTCCTTCATTGCTAACAACACCCAAAACCATAACACTTGCAGGAAATTTTGTGTGCATTACTCTTGGAACCCCAGAAGGGTCTGCACATAGCCACCTGTCATTTCTTCTGTTAGTTTCTGGTCCTAGTCAAAATTTTTCTCACCTGAGAAAAACCAAATCACACCATCTTCTGATGAATTTTTAAGTTTGTTTATAGTCTTTTGGATCAGATTAAACGCTTTTCTTTTGTTTTTTTCTGACATGAATTGACCTCTTCTCATCACGTAAGATTTGTATCTGATGTCTTCATGCACAACATTTCTGATTGTTTTTTCTGACACACCAAATTGTTTTGCAATTGACCTCATTGATTTTCCAGGATTTCAATATTTTGCTTAACTTTCTGAATACATTCAGGTGTCCTGATAGAATCAGAGCATTTCGAATGCTTTTTACGTTTTGATACACGTAATACACTTCCATCTTCTTTCTCTAACTCACACCGAATCTTGTGGACAAAAGGTCTTGCAACTTTCAGAAAATGAAATATTTCTAAATCCCCATGCTTAGCCTTCAAAGCCACAATCACAGCATGCCTTTTCATTTCATTAGTAAGCATAGTTATTTTCATTGTTATTTTCTGAAATGGATATTCAATAAAAATTACTCAAATAAAATAATTGTTTCTACTTTAGGCACAAGGCCTGCAATTATCCAGTGCATTACTGGTACTTTATTTTATCGACCCCGTAAGGATGAAAGGCAAAGTCAACCTCGGCGGGATTTGAACTCAGATCGTAAAGGGACGTAATTATGCTGGAAAGCATGGCGTCCGACACTCTACCGATACTGCCAATCCACTCAAATAAAATAATGACTAAAAATACATGTCCTCAAATACCATTCGCACCCTGTATATATACACATATATATGATATATATATATGTATATATATATATATATGTATATATATATGTGTGTGTGTGTGCCTGTGTATTCATCATCATCATCAACATTTAGTGTTTGCTTTCCCTGCTAGCAAGTGATGGATGCGCATTCACAGACTGATTCAGTACTGAAGCAGAGCTACTGACATCCAATCTATTTCATTTACATAGTCGCACATTTTCCAAAGACCATTTATCGTGGCACCAACACAAGAGAAGTTTTATACATCTTCCATTAGCACACAATTTAATATATATATCTTAACTAACTGCCAATATATATATTGACAAAAAGCACCTAACACTCACTGGAAATGAGGTTGGTTCTAGGAAGGGCATCTTGTTGTAGAAACTAAGCCAATATCGGTTCTGTAAGAGCAAGACATGGTCTAACCCATGCCAGTTTGGAAAAGTGGATGTTAAACGGAGATGGTGGTGGTGGTGGTGATGATGATGATATATATATATATAATTATATATATAATTATATACTTATTTGATACAAACATGTAGTTACTTCCTAGTTACGTTTTATATATACAGCAGGATGTCCTTCCTAGCGCCAACCTCATTTACAGTGAGTGCTGGGTGCTTTTTGTCAATATATATGTATATATATATGTATCATCATCATCATCATCACTGTTTTACGTCCGTTCTTCCATGCTAGTTTGGGTTAGACAGGTTGTCCTATTGTGGGAAGTGTCCGGTCGGCTGACCTGGTCTTGCTCATACGGGAACTAATTCTGGCTTGATTTCTACAGCTGGATGCCCTTCCTAACACCAACCTCATTTACAGTGAGTGGTGGGTGCTTTTTTCCGTGGCGCCTACACGTCTACTTTATAGTGGAATGATAGGGACTCCAGTCCTATCATCTCATTTCTGCAGCTAAGTAAACTGGAGCAATGTGAAATAAAGTGTCTTGCTCAAGGAAAAAACACATCAAGCCCAATGCTCTAACTACTAACCCATGTGCCTGTATATATATATATATATATATATATATATATATATATATGTATACAGTCGATCGATTTTCTTTAAATTGGACGGAGAAAACAATATTTCCACTTGCTAATACTATCTATTGGTCGCAACTCCAGATCTAGGAATCGAACTCACAACTTCACGATAGGGAATCTAATTCTCTAACCTATCAGCCATGTGCCTTCACTATATATATATATATATATATATATATATATATATATATATATATATATATATATATATATATATATATATATATATATATATATATATATATATATATATATATATATATATATATATATATAGTGAAGGCACATGGCTGATAGGTTAGAGAATTAGATTCCCTATCGTGAAGTTGTGAGTTCGATTCCTAGAGTTCGATTTATATATATATAAATGAAAGGTATAGAAAGTATTGTAGCAAGAAGCCAACAGTATTCCATAATATATATATGTATATATATATATATATTATGTATATATATATTATATATATATTATATATTTATATATATATATATTATATATATATATGTATATATATGTGTATATACATATGTGTATATACATATGTGTGTGTGTATATATATGTGAATGTGTATATATATGTGTGTGTGTATATATATATATATATATATATATATATATATATATTCCATTAACCTGGAATAATAAAATTAATAATAATATATTAACTGGCTTATTATGGAGCTAAACAATAGCATTAATGAATATGAAAAAAAATCTGAAACTGAGACAGGATAGTAATAATGATGGACATTAAAATATAGATCAAAAATATAATTGAGGCATTTGTGAAAATAATTAATTAAGCAGAGAATTAGCAGAGCAATTTATGCAATTTTTCATTACTATTTATTGAGGTAATTATTTGGTCTTATGGTCTTTCTATAATTCTTCAATATTCCTCTTGATTACATCTGTACATGTGGTAAGGCATTATACAGATTCATGCCCCCAGACACACACACACACACACACACATATATATATATATATATAAATAAGAAAATATATTATATTACATAGGTATAAACACCACTTGATTACACATACACAAAAATATACATGCATGTGAATACATGCATATAAGAAAACATAAACACACATATACAGACATATGGATGTAAATACATGCATATAAGAAAACATAAACACACATAACAGACATACATACATATATATATATATACATGGATGTAAATACATGCATATAAGAAAACATAAACACACATATACAGACATACATATATATATATATATATACATGGATGTAAATAATGCATATAAGAAAACATAAACACACATATACAGACATACATATATATATATATATATATATACATGGATGTAAATACATGCATATAAGAAAACATAAACACACATATACAGACATATATATATATACATATATACATGGATGTAAATACATGCATATAAGAAAACATAAACACACATATACAGACATACATATGTATACACATGGATGTAAATACATGCATATAAGAAAACATAAACACACATATACAGACATACATATATATATATATATATACATGGATGTAAATACATGCATATAAGAAAACATAAACACACATATACAGACATACATATATATATATATACATGGATGTAAATACATGCATATAAGAAAACATAAACACATATATACATACATATATATATATATACATGGATGTAAATACATGCATATAAGAAAACATAAACACATATATACAGACATACATATATATACACATGGATGTAAATACATGCATATAAGAAAACATAAACACACATATACAGACATACATATACACATGGATGTAAATACATGCATATAAGAAAACATAAACACACATATACAGACATATATATATATATATATATATATATATACATGGATGTAAATACATGCATATAAGAAAACATAAACACACATATACAGACATATATATATATACATATATACATGGATGTAAATACATGCATATAAGAAAACATAAACACATATATAGACATACATATATATACACATGGATGTAAATACATGCATATAAGAAAACATAAACACACATATACAGACATACATATATATACACATGGATTTAAATACATGCATATAAGAAAACATAAACACACATATACAGAGATACATATATATATATATACATGGATGTAAATACATGCATATAAGAAAACATAAACACACATATACAGACATGCATATATATAAGAAAACATATTATATTACATAGATATAAACACACACTTATATACACATACACACAAATATACATGGATATACATGCACAGAAGAAAACATTATATCACATAGGTATATACACACATAGATATATATACACATTTACATGCAGGAATGCATGCACACATGTGCACGAATATACATGGATGTGCATACATATATACAGAAAACACATTACATTACATAGGTATAAACACACACATATACACACATTTACATGCAGGAGTGTATGCACACACACACACAAACATGCTTACAAATACATGCATACACATGCACACAAATATACATGCAGAAATGTATGTATACACACACACACACACACGTGTACACATGCATGCAAATACATACATACACAAAAGCACATTATATTACATAGCTATAAACAAACACACACATACAGAAAATATATCATACTTACATAGGAATATAACCACACACACACACACACAGAAAATAAATCATACTTACATAGGAATATAACCACACACACACACACACACAGAAAATATATCATACTTACATAGGAATATAACCACACACACAGAAAATATATCATACTTACATAGGAATATAACCACACACACACACACACAGAAAATAAATCATACTTACATAGGAATATAACCACACACACACACACACACAGAAAATATATCATACTTACATAGGAATATAACCACACACACAGAAAATATATCATACTTACATAGGAATATAACCACACACACACACAGAGAAAATATATCATACTTACATAGAAATATAACCACACAGACACACACAGTATAAGTATGATATTTTTATTACTATGAAAATATTAATTTTTCCAGTATGGCTGTCTGTCTGTCCGTTTGTCTGTCTGTCTTAAGCCAGAAGGTTCATTTGGCAGGTGTTTATTCCGGTTTCATGGTGTGAAGCGACTGACAGTACAAGACACCCCTCTGGACAGGACGCCAGTCCATCGCGGGGTTAATCCCCTAGCTATTGCTGGTACTCATTTTCAGATGAGTATACTGGAGCAACGTGAAATGAAGTGTTTTGCTCAAGAACACAACACACAACCCAAGAATCGAACACACGACATTATGATCGTAAGTCCAATACTCTTACCACTAGGCAACCTGCCTCCACTATGTATGTATCATCATCACCGTGTTTACTTCCGTTTTTCCGCGCTTGCATCTCTCCACCTGCCATGTTCCTGTGTCATCTCCTCTGTGAGTCTCAGCGATTTGAGATCAGCTCTCACCACTTCTGCCCAGGTCTTCCTTCGTCTACCTCTACTCTCTGTCAGTCTGTCTGTCTGTCTCTCTCTCTGTCCGTGTTCTATCAGAGACCTTTTTACTGTCAGGATATTAAGATTGCAGCGGTCTTAGCAGTGGTGGGAGAAGGGCAGGAGTAGGATGGAATGTGGAGTGGTAAGTGATTTGGAAGGGGGGGGGGAGAAGGGACGAAGAGGAGGAGGAAGAAGACAAAGAAGAAGAATAAAGAAAACGATTCTACTTCGAATGAGGCAGTTGTGTAGTTTGGTAATGTAAGGGGAATAACTCTAATTTAGAATTACTTTAATCTTGATACTTCACTATCATATCTGCTTGTGTTTACTTTTGGATTATATTTGTACCTTTCTACTTACCTATTCCTAGTATTTTTGTTGTGATTTTTAATATATTTTGTTGTTGTATATAGAAAATTGACGATAAAATTACCAACAAATATTAATTATTATTTTCTTTTGATATGATATATAGATGGCAGTTTCAGGGGAGAGAATATTAGTCGAGTGTTTAAAATATGTATAAATATGTAAAAACACAAACAAAATCCTTTAATTGATAATTGTTTCTACTTTGGGCACAAGGTCGCCAGCAATTATCCTAGTGCATTACTGGTACTTTATTTTATCGACCCCGTAAAGATGAGAGGCAAAGTTAACCACGGCGGGATTTGAACTCAGGCCGTAAAGGGCCGTAACTCTATGCTGCAAAGCATGGCGTCCGACTCTCTACTGATACTGCCAAATGCCACCATCTCATATCTTTTTCAAAACATCGACAGTCGAAGGGGCTTTTCTCTATAGCCTGTAGACATTTTAGAAATGACAGTCAGTCGAATTTCCGTCAAATTACACTCTTTTGTCTTTAAAGAAGAAGTTGCCACTAGATAAGGTGGTTTATTGACATGCTGTGTCTAGAAATAGATGAAATGGTCGTGGCTGGAATGTCTTGTGGTCAGTGCTGGACTTACCTATAAGCTATAGCTTAGGTCCACACGCCCTTGTGGGCCTCATTTTTTAAAATATATTTTTACGTCTAACCCATGCTGTATGTATATTATATATATATATCATATACACACACACATATATATATATATATATATATATATAATTTATCAGTAACATTAATATAAAAAATAATAATTCTATTTTTTTAGAGCACCTCAAATATTGGTGGAGTTAGAGTATGTGCCACCCGAGGCAGCCCTTCAGTCCCCCCCTCCCCATACATATTGCTCTTAATATATGTATATTACTTTTGAAGTTACATATATATATGGAGGCACATGGCTTAGTGGTTAGAGCATTGGCCTTGCAATTGAAAGGTTGTGAGTTCAATTCTCAGACTGGGTGATATGTTGTTTCCTTGAGCAAGACACTTTATTTCACATTGCTCCAGTTTACTCAGCTGTAGAAATGAGATGATAGGACTGGGGTCCCTATCATTCCACTGCAAAGTGGTCGTGGAGGTGCCACGGCAAAAAAGCACCCAGCCCACACTGCAAAGTAGTCGTGTAGGCGTCACGAAAAAAAAGCACCCAGCACTCACTGTAAATGAGGTTGGTGTTAGGAAGTGCATCCAGCTGTAGAAATCAAGCTAGAATCAGTTCCCATCCCACCCTTGTAAGCAGGGAAAAGTGGACATAAAATGATGATGATGATAACATCATCATCATTTTATGTCCTTTTCCATGCTTATATGTAGATAGATAAATATATAAACTAGTTTATGTACAATTATAATATAGGTAACATTCTGTTATAATGAATACCATTATAACGAATTTTTATGTATAACAAATTTTTTTTCAATCCCTGTCCACTCGCTCGATGTGTTAGGCCAATCTCGTTATAAAGAATTTTTCTTTACAACAAATTTTTTTATGCAGTCACAGTGCTGTTCTATACTTTTCAAGAATGTTTTCCTAATGTAGTTTTATGTGGTACAGGATGTTAAGAGTTCATCCCCATTGAGGTCAAATCTGCTTTTCCTGCTTCTGATCTCAATGGCTATGTATGTCAAATGGAAGATATATGCATTCCAAAGCAACACTTGTTTCTTGAATTAGCAGAAGCCACCCACTGAAATGCTGAAAAGACTGCATTAAAGAGGTTCTGAAGTCCTTTGACTTCAACCTCTCAACATGGCACCACCTGATTGCAGACTGCAGTGCCTGGAGGAAGCAGACAAAGAATGGCTGCTCTCTTTCAGAAGTACAACTTGCTCAGCGAGTGGAAAGGCACCGA
>OZ024755.1:22242213-22259713 GCA_964016885.1 Eledone cirrhosa
GTGGGTATTGAGGTATTTATGTAGAAGCGTAGCTGTGTATATTTACACACGCACATACATAATGTGGGTAATGAAATATTTATGTAGATGTATAGCTGTGTATATTTACACATGCACATACACACACAGACATACACACACATACATGTACACATATATATATATACAATGTGTATATTTACACACACATAATGTGGGTAATGGAATATTTATGTAGATGTGTAGCTGTGTATATTTACACACATACACACACAATGTGGGTAATGAAATATTTATGTAGATGTGTAGCTGTGTATCTTTACACACATACATAATGTGGGTAATGGAATATTAATGTAGATGTATAGCTGTGTATATTTACACACACACACACACAATGTGGGTAATGGAATATTTATGTAGATGTGTAGCTGTGTATAGTTACACACACACATAATGTGGGTATTGAGGTATTTATGTAGATGTGTAGCTGTGTATATTTACACACAAACACACACAATGTGGGTAATGGAATATTTATGTAGATGTGTAGCTGTGTATATTTACACACACACATGCACATACACACAGACATACACACACACACACACACACACACACACACGTACACATACTCATATACATAATGTGAGTATTGAAGTATTTATGTATAATTGTAGCCATGTATATTTACATACACACACACACACACACAAATATATATGCACATATATGCACACATATACATACACACATAATTATCACCACTGCCACCACCGCCACCACCATTACCTCACCACTAATGCCACCATTGTTATCACCACCATCACTGCAACTGATGATATCATCATCATCATCATCATATGCAGATGACATCAAGCTGTACCTTGAGATAAAAATGACAGATTTTGTACACTCTAGATCTTTCCTGCAATCAAACATGGACACAATGCAGAGCAATGGATTACAGACTGGCAAGTCAAGCTGGCTGTGGACAAGTGTACCATCATGCCAGTGGCAAAGGGTAACCTGGAAAGCAGGGCATGCAGTCCAATCGCCATGGCGGAAAGTGGGGCTCTGCAGCCCCCCCCCCCTCCAATTCCCTCTAAATAACCCTCCCGGTCAGAGCTGCATGTAGTGTTATCCTATGTGTGTGTGTGTGTGTGTTATCTTTTTATGTGTCTACGACTTAGTAAGCAGTCAAAATTCTGCTTGCCCCAAAGCTGTCGTGTGTTTGTGTGTATGTGTTTGTGTGTATGTATGTGTGTGTGTTATCTTTTTTTTGTGTCTATACGTTTTAGTAAGCAGCCAAAATTCTGCTTGCTTCAACCGATGCAATTGATCAACTCAAGAGTCTATAACACATGCACTGCATGCATTGCATGCACAGACCCTTCGCCTCTGCACCATGCAGTTTGGGAGGAAAAATCCAGCATCCTCATACACCCTCCACAACACCAATCTCAAGAAGACTTCTTGTGAATGTGACTAGGCATTATTGTTAAAAGTGATTTGTGTTGGACAAAGCACATCTCTAAAATTGTCAAGAAGGCTGAGGATGTCTTGGCATCACTCAACAAGACGACCTTTGTCAGCAGCTCTCCAGCTATCTATTTAAAGCTGTATATAGCTATAGTGTGGCCACACTTAGAATTTGCATCACCAGTCTGGAAACCCTATCTAGCTCAGAATATTGATCTCCTGGAAACTGCTCAGAGATGTGCACCCAAATAAATACCCTCCATCAGGCATCTACCATACTCTGAACGCCTTGCGTCTTCTGGCATATATACATTAAAGTTCTGATGTCTGGCAACTGACTTGGTAAACACCCACAAGATTATTAACCATCTTTCCAACAACAACCCTGAGAAACTTTTTGAATTCCATGTGTCTAACACCCATGGACATGCTTACAAAGTCAGAAAAGAGTACAGCTCCCATGACTTTCAGAAACATTTTTTCATGCTCAGAGTTGCTGAAGCATGGAACAAACTACCTGTATCAGTTGTTAGCTGTCGAGACACTGCATCCTTTAAAACTTGTACTCTCACACCATGAAACTGGGATAAGCACCAGTTTCATGGTGTGAGAGTACAAGACTCCCCCTGGACAGGACTCCAGTCCATCACAGGGTTAAACCTCCAGCTATTGCTGGTACTCATCTTCAACTGAGTGTACTGGAGCAACGTAAAATGAAATGTTTTGCTCAAGAACATAACACGCAACCCAGGAATCGAACCTGCCTCCACACAGAAATATATATATTTCTCAAGGAGACTGTAACTAAAATAAAGGACTCAATACATATGTATATGTGTCAAATGCTGGTTCATTCATTATTATACTTGAACAAGGGCAGTGGATTGGCAGAATCGGTAGGAATTCAGACACCATGTTTTGCAGCATAGAGTTATGGACCTTTACATTCTGAGTTCAAATCCTGCCAAGGTTAATTTTGCTTTTCATCCTTACAGGGTCAATAAAATAAAGTACCAGTAATGCACTGGGGTAATTGCTGGCCTTGTGCCAAAGGTAGAAACAATTATTGTACTTGAACAAATGTTTCAATATATTGGATTGGGGGGTGGGGTATATCACTAATTGATTAGCATATGGTGTGGTGTGTGGATGTGTATGTGGCGTGGTGTGGTGATGTGTATCTGTGTGGTGTTGTGTATGTATATGTGGTGTATGTGGTGTGTATGTGTGTGTTTGTGGTATAGTGGTGTGTGTATGTATTTTGGTGTGTGGTATTGACTGTTTGATGTATGTGTGTTTGTGTATGACGTGTTTCTCTTGAGTGTATGTGTGTGTATGTGTGTATATATGCTTTATGAATGTCTGTCAGGAATTAAGTGTCTATGTATGTAGATTAAAAGATCTAGAGGGTTCCAAGTAGTCTTCTCTAAAAATGTGAGCTGACATTTCAAGAAGCACCATTTCATAACAGTTAGTAGTTGTGTGTTATTTAGTAATATAAATAGTCTTTATTGGTAAAGTAAATAGTCATTCGTACTGGTGCTAGTGGTCTGTAGCATTGGTATTAAATAGCCTTTAGTAGTTCTTAGCAAGTTACAGGTAAAAACTATATGGAATGGCCCATTGATGGATTGCAATGTACAGTTTACAGGTAATGTATAGTATGTAAACAATTATTATTGGTAGACTATTGAGATGGTGATGGTGATGGTGGTGGTGGCAGTGGTATTGGTGGTGGTGATGGTGGTGGTGCCAGTGGTATTGGTGGTAGTGGTGGTGGTGGTGATGGTGGTGGTGCCAGTGGTATTGGTGGTAGTGGTGGTGGTGGCAGTGGTATTGGTGGTGGTGGCAGTGGTATTGGTGGTGGTGATGGTGGTGGTGGCAGTGGTATTGGTGGTGGTGATGGTGTTGAAGGTTAATTAGCAGAGTCGTTAGAACATCAGATAAAATGCTTTGAGTTATTTATTTTGGTTCTCTGCTCTCTGAGTTAAAATCCTACTGATGTCAACTTTGCCTTTCATTCTTTCAATGTCGATAAAAATGTACCAGTCTTGGGTCAATTCTTCCTCTTAATCTCTTTCTTACTTCCATTCTTTCACTTTCTACCATTCTCTGGAAGAAATTTACTACTTTCTACCATTCTCTGGAAGAAATTTACTACTTTCTACCATTCTCTGGAAGAAATTTACTGCATTCAGACCTCGAGAGGAGAAGGGCTCCACCAGGTTTGATAATGCCCTAGAAACGGTGTATGGCACTCCTACGACTTCCTCGGGAATTACGGGATGAAGAGCTTATGCCCGAAACGTCGCAACCACACCCCCTACTCTCATCAAGTGTGAAACTAGTAATATTTGTAACATTTACTCCTGCGTGTGTCTGTTTTTTGTTTTCTTTTATTCCGAACTATATATATATATATATATATGTATGTATATACATATAGTTCAGAATAAAAGAAAACAAAAAAAACAGACATATATATATAAATATATATATATATATATATATATATAGCGAAAGAGTGAAGAATAACATGGTCAACAGTATTAACAATTGTTTCATTGATTAGGGTGTCTAAAAATTGCTAATCACTTGAAGTTGTGTCACTCAATTTTAAATTGAGTGACACAACTTCAAGTGATTAGCAATGAAACAATTGTTAATACTGTAAATAAAACCCTTTTTGTACTGTTGACCATGTTATTCTTCAATCTTTCCCTATTATTACTCCAAGTATAACCTGCATAGGAATTACCGTGAACTCGCTACCTAACTAAGGAAACCTCTTGTTGAGTCAAACAAAGCCGTATGTTAAAACTATCCACAATACAGAGTACTCACAACCTCTACCTGGATTACCTATAATGATAATTTTTTATCCCATTATATGGAGGCACATCGCTTAGTGGTTAGAGCATTGGTCGTGCAATCGAAAGGTTGTGAGTTCAATTTAGACCGGGTGATGTGTTGTTTCCTTGAGCAAGACACTTTATTTCACATTGCTCCAGTTTACTCAGCTGTAGAAATGAGATGATAGGGACTGGGGTCCCTATCATTTCACTGCAAAGTGGTCATGGAGGTGCCACGGCAAAAAAGCACCCAGCACTCACTGTAAATGAGGTTGGTGTTAGGAAGGGCATCCAGCTGTAGAAATCAAGCCAGAATTAGTTCCCGTCCCACCCTTGCAAGCAGGGAAAAGCGGACGTGATGAATAATGATATATATATGTGTGTGTGTGTATGTATATATATATATCATCATCATCATCATATCCGTTTAGCATCAATTCTTCCATGCTTGCATGGATGACACAGATCGTCCAGGCCAGGAGGCAAGTCTGGCCAGGGTTGGCCATGTGTCACACATTGCTCCAGTAAGGACTGTAAATTTGGCCGGGTATTTACAGCTGGATGCTCTTCATAAAACCAACCACATTTATATATATATACATATATATATAATTAAAATTTATAGATATATGTATATATATATATATATAGAGAGAGAGAGAGACACACAAAAAGCACATATGGCTCTGTCTCTCTCTCTATCATCATCATCATCATCATCACCGTTTAACGTCCGTGTTCCACGCTTGCATGGGTTTGGACGGGGGTAGTCCCACTTGAGGCAAGAGTGATTGTCTTGCTCGCATAGGACTGTCTGGCAGGTTTTCTACAGTTGGATGCCCTTCCTAACACCAACCACATTTACAGTCTATATATATATAAATATATATATATTTAATTTGAATTACTGATGCTCAGGACGAATGTCCATTGAGCTTTTATATTCAGAAGCACAAACATCATACATAATATAAATGTTATGATTCCTTAAATTTGTATATATATATATATATATGTATATATATATATATATATATATGTATATATATATATATATATCATCATCATCATTTTACGTCCATTCCGCCACACTAGCATGGGTTAGAAGGGTTGTCCTGTCGTGGGCAGTGCCCAGTTGGCTGACCATGTCTTGCTCATACAGGAACTGATTCTGGCTTGATTTCTACAGCTGGATGCCCTTCCTAACACCAACCTCATTTACAGTGAGTGGTGGGTGCTTTTCTGCCGTGGCACCTCCATGACTACTTTGCAGTGGGAGGGGGTGTGGGCATATTATCTATATGCTTCAGCTTCGGGTTGTACCCATGGGAAGTTGGGTCTTCTGTATTACTGTGTGACACCAGAGGTCACCGTATATATATATATATATATATATATATATATATATATATATATATATGTGTGTGTGTATATATATATATTTGTACATATAATATACATATAATATATATATATACATATTATATATACATATAACATTTATATATACATATATACATATAACATATATACACACATATATACATATACATACATATAACATACAATATATATATGTATTGAAATATGTTAATGTTTACTAATCATTTACTAACCTATATACATACAATAAGATTTTTTTTTATCGCTAATTGGTATTTCATATTTTGTTTACTCATACCATTTTAAAATGGCCTTATGGAATGGAAATATTTATTTTACATGGTCATTAAGAGAATGTAAATGAAGTTTTGATAACATGATGATTTACTAAGCAAATTAACATATTATATATCCTTTCACCAAATGATTTTTGACCAATAAAATTCTTCCTCCTGCCGTTTGATTCCCTTAACACATTGCTATTTAGTTATAATCCTTTGGGGGGAGATTCTATCTGATATTTCATTTTTCAACTGTCCACAACTGAGCATGACATTTCAAGTCGTGTGTGTATTGTATTTGTTCCATTTCCATCAACACAGACGAAAAATACAAAATACAATTTACAAGAACAATAACAACAACAACAACAACAACACAAATAAGTAACAACAACAAAACTAACCCATATATCTCTTCTTACAGCAAGATTATTATCAAGCATTAAAAGCACCACCACCAACAACAACAGCAACAATAATAAAAGCAACAACAGCAGCAACAACACCACCAACAATGATAAAAACAGCAGCAACAGTAACAACAACAACAATAATAAAAACAGCAACACCAACAAAGATAAAAACAACAGCAACAACAACACCAACAAAGATAAAAACAGCAACAACAACAGCAGCAACAGTAACAACAACACCAACAAAGATAAAAACAGCAACAACAACAGCAGCAACAGTAACAACAACACCAACAAAGATAAAAACAGCAACAACAACAACAATAAAAACAGCAACAACAACAAACTTTCATCTGTTGTAGATAAATTCTCCCAATAAAAATTAAATTTGTGCAAACAAAATATTCATCCATAATATATGAGTGCAAATCCCAGGAGAACAATCATTTTTTTTTTTTTTTTTTTTTTTTTTTGGTAAATTGTCTTCTATAGTATAATCTATAAACCAGATGACAGACAGACAGACATTGAAATGGAATTATTCCATTCCTCCATATTTCAACCATATCATTTAATGGAGGAATAAGAGAGAGAGAGAGAGAGAGAGAGAGAGAGAGAAAGAGTGTGAGGGGAGCGGGCTCCTCCCAGTGTTGTTGTTGACAATTTCTGCTCTACATTGGAACGTTGATTACCCCCACATGAATGGCAGATAATTATAGTACCTCCCTCCTCTCATGAGATGGAACAGTGTTATAGTTGTCACATGCTACAGCAATACATACAGAGATTTTTTTTTTTTTTTTCGGGTGCAGCGTGGGACCTAAAAGAAATTTATTGGGATTGATTTATTTTACTAAATAAAAGACAAAATTATTTCTCAATATTCTATAGAATCTCTTCCTCTGAACATGAGCACACCGTTCTTTATATTAATTAAAATAATTGTTTAATAATATATAAGCTAACATCTCCGCACATGAGCACACCGTTCTTTATATTAATTAAAATACTTGTTTAATAATATATAAGCTAACATCTCCGCACATGAGCTCACCGTTCTTTATATTAATTAAAATACTTGTTTAATAATATATAAGCTAACATCTCCCCACATGAGCTCACTATTCTTTATATTAATTAAAATACTTGTTTAATAATATATAAGCTAACATCTCCGCACATGAGCTCACCGTTCTTTATATTAATTAAAATACTTGTTTAATAATATATAAGCTAACATCTCCCCACATGAGCTCACTATTCTTTATATTAATTAAAATACTTGTTTAATAATATATAAGCTAACATCTCCGCACATGAGCTCACCGTTCTTTATATTAATTAAAATACTTGTTTAATAATATATAAGCTAACATCTCCCCACATGAGCTCACTATTCTTTATATTAATTAAAATACTTGTTTAATAATATATAAGCTAACATCTCCGCACATGAGCTCACCGTTCTTTATATTAATTAAAATACTTGTTTAATAATATATAAGCTAACATCTCCGCACATGAGCTCACTATTCTTTATATTAATTAAAATACTTGTTTAATAATATATAAGCTAACATCTCCCCACATGAGCTCACTATTCTTTATATTAATTAAAATACTTGTTTAATAATATATAAGCTAACATCTCCGCACATGAGCTCACTATTCTTTATATTAATTAAAATACTTGTTTAATAATATATAAGCTAACATCTCCCCACATGAGCTCACTATTCTTTATATTAATTAAAATACTTGTTTAATAATATATAAGCTAACATCTCCGCACATGAGCTCACTGTTCTTTATATTAATTAAAATACTTGTTTAATAATATATAAGCTAACATCTCCGCACATGAGCTCACTATTCTTTATATTAATTAAAATACTTGTTTAATAATATATAAGCTAACATCTCCCCACATGAGCTCACTATTCTTTATATTAATTAAAATACTTGTTTAATAATATATAAGCTAACATCTCCGCACATGAGCTCACTATTCTTTATATTAATTAAAATACTTGTTTAATAATATATAAGCTAACATCTCCCCACATGAGCTCACTATTCTTTATATTAATTAAAATACTTGTTTAATAATATATAAGCTAACATCTCCGCACATGAGCTCACTATTCTTTATATTAATTAAAATACTTGTTTAATAATATATAAGCTAACATCTCCCCACATGAGCTCACTATTCTTTATATTAATTAAAATACTTGTTTAATAATATATAAGCTAACATCTCCGCACATGAGCTCACCGTTCTTTATATTAATTAAAATACTTGTTTAATAATATATAAGCTAACATCTCCGCACATGAGCTCACCGTTCTTTATATTAATTAAAATACTTGTTTAATAATATATAAGCTAACATCTCCGCACATGAGCTCACCGTTCTTTATATTAATTAAAATACTTGTTTAATAATATATAAGCTAACATCTCCGCACATGAGCACACCGTTCTTTATATTAATTAAAATACTTGTTTAATAATATATAAGCTAACATCTCCGCACATGAGCTCACCGTTCTTTATATTAATTAAAATACTTGTTTAATAATATATAAGCTAACATCTCCGCACATGAGCTCACCGTTCTTTATATTAATTAAAATACTTGTTTAATAATATATAAGCTAACATCTCCGCACATGAGCACACCGTTCTTTATATTAATTAAAATACTTGTTTAATAATATATAAGCTAACATCTCCCCACATGAGCTCACTATTCTTTATATTAATTAAAATACTTGTTTAATAATATATAAGCTAACATCTCCGCACATGAGCACACCATTCTTTATATTAATTAAAATACTTGTTTAATAATATATAAGCTAACACCTCCGCACATGAAATTCTTTTTATTTTTTTATAAATTTCCGGTTGGTTAGTTGGTTCCCCAACCGGAAATTTATAAAAAAATAAAAAGAATTTTTTAATTTACAATAAATTGTTTCTTATTGGCAACATGACCCTCCCAAAGTATAACAATATTGGTTTCAACAAACGTTTTCAGATAAAGAATCTTGCTAAACAAATTCAGAAACGAAATATATATATATATATATATAGTAATAATAATAGTAATAATAATAAATTAGAAGACTAAAATCCAAAGAGGGCTCGATAAGGATAAATATATATCAAATATATAAGAACCGTATATATATATATATTAATAAAAGGAATTCCAACTTTGTCTGATTTACTCGTTTTATTTACAATCCTTTAAAATTTATAATGGTATTAGAATGAAATAGTATGGTAGAATATTAAATGTTAAGTGTTAATTGACATTTAACATTTAATATTCTACCATACTATTTCATTCTAATTCCATTATAAATTTTAAAGGATTGTAAATAAAACGAGTAAATCAGACAAAGTTGGAATTTCTTTTATTAATATAATCTTCTATACACAATCATACACACCCGTGTATATTTATTTATATATCTATATATCTATATATATATATATATATATATATAATCATCATCATCACCGTTTTACGTCCATTCTTCCACACTAGCATGGGTTAATATGTATACAGGGCGACCGGCTGAGGTTGAAGGAACAGAATAGCGGTCGCCCTCGGGTCCTCGATTTTCAGCCCCATGGATTTTATCTATTACATTCACGTATTATATTTCGAATACCTGATGATATCACCGGATTCATACGGAACCCGGTCATTGAAATGATCATAGTATAATAAACCTTTCAAGGATTTACACAAATCCAGCCTCCTGTCATTTCATTATAATATTTAACTCCGTAATAGCACCACCAACTACAAAAACAAAGACGGTTGAACTGCTTTACATTGAGTACTCTCTATATTATTGCATTACGATTGACCATACGGAATAGACCAGCTCTATACAGTGGTGAACCTCAAACCTGAATATATATACAATATGTATATATATATATGCACCTCTTTGTTCGCCATCTCCAATCTCCCTACCTTTATTCTGATTGTTCGTGTGACTAGGTTTTTGTGGAGCTTATACTCAACACTGTACTTATTAGGCTCTGAGGATTCCTGCCAAAAGGCGAGGATGAAACATTGTAAGTAAATAAAGACTGTTTGAGTATGTAAGCGTTCTTTGGTTGCTTTTGCATATAACGGCTCTGTTCTTGTACATTGAGCTAACACAATACTGCCATAATACAGTACGGTGCGTGTGTGTTTATGCACATATGCTCCGTGCTATACGTAAATAAATATGTATGTATATATGCATTTATGAATGCAATACAACTTAGTAAAACAGAAAAAAAATGTGATATAGTGATGTAATATTTACCAAACATTAAGTCACTACCAAAACTTTCTTCAAGATTCAATTTACTACACATGGATTCTATCCAAAGCACTTAAAGAAAGCTATATTACCTCCAAGAAAGCTATATTATCTCCAAGAAAGCTATATTATCTCAAAGAAAGCTATATTATCTCAAAGAAAGCTATATTATCTCCAAGAAAGCTATATTACCTCCAAGAAAGCTATATTATCTCAAAGAAAGCTATATTATCTCAAAGAAAGCTATATTATCTCCAAGAAAGCTATATTATCTGCAAGAAAGCTATATTATCTGCAAGAAAGCTATATTATCTTCAAGAAAGCTATATTATCTTCAAGAAAGCTATATTATCTTCAAGAAAGCTATATCATCTTCAAGAAAGCTATATCATTATATTTTAAATTACTAGATATTGAATAAGATGTTGGTTGCTATTTTCCAAATGTAAAGCAACCTGGGAACTTTACTAACAGTACAGAACTATGAGTATAACATGTTTTTTAAACATTCAATAGCTGCTTTTAACAAATGCTGTATATGATATATATAAAACTGTGGATGTCTGTCTGTGTGTGAGTTTGAATCCGTAAAACTAGAGAAACACCCAACCGACTGTTTTCAAACTTTACACATGTAATACTTATGTTTCAGGGAGTGTTCTGAGCAAAAAGAATTTCAAATTTTCAATGCCCTAGGGACCGCATTAGTCTTTCTCTTTTTAGATAGGTACATACATATAATGTCGCACCCTTATAATATCTGTCTGTATGTCTGGCTGTCTGCATTACGTCACTTCCTACAATTCGACGCACCCTTATAATATCTGTCTGTATGTCTGGCTGTCTGCTGCCTCCAGTTATTCTGCCACCCTTGCTCAAGACAAATCTCACACTCATTCCCCAAACAGTTGGTAAGTGCACACAACTTCTTCCTCATGTTTTAAGCCACAGTGTTGTTTACTTACGTACCACCAGACCCTTACTTCTAAGCTTAGCTAAGGCGGTTATATATTTCACAATACCTTATCCCGTGCAACGCCGGGTACCACTGCTAGTATGATATATAAAATATAGAATATAGGTTTATTTGGAAATGTTGTTGAAAGTGTGACTAAGGTAGTCTCATAATTATAAGACACCATCTCATACACACACACACATGCCATCACACATACACACACCATGATATACACACACATCAGCACACTCACACACACCATGATGTACACACATACACCATGATGTACACACACACACACACACATACACGCCATGACATACACACACACCATGATGTACACACACACCATCACACACACACACGCCATGACATACACACACACCATGATGTACACACACACACACCATCACGCGCACACACACGCACACATACACCATCACACATACACATACACCATCACACACATAGTCACTTGTTGAAACCTATACCAGAATATATGCCATATATCGGAACACACCTCTATACCTGGCATTTGTAAATCTGCAGAAGGCCTTTGACAGAGTTCTCTGCTCTGTAATCTGGTCGGTACATAGCAAGGTAGGTGTAGACAAATGATTTGTGGGGTCCATACAAGCCATGTATAAGAATACAACCAGCAATGTGAGAGTTGGCAATGAGTAGTAATGATTTGGAGTGCAGATTGGAATCTACTGGAGCTTAGTCCCTTTCTGGTTATCATTGTTCTTCAGATCAGAACACTGGAGTTTCAAACTGGCTGTCCAAGAACTCCTCTGTGTGGATAACCTAGTCCATATAGCTGGATCTGTGGAAGAGTTAGAGATGAAATTTGAAACAGGAAAGAAAACCCTAAAATTGAAAGGCCTTAAAGTGAACTTAGAAAAGTTATAAGTAATAGAAAAAGTTAGAACTCTGATACCACCCAGGAAATGGTCTTGTTTTATATGTAGAGAAAGAAGTGGGTAGCATTTCCAAAAAATGCACACAATGTAATCTATGGGCTTGCAAGAGATGTGGGATTACAGGCAGATTAACAGAAAATGTAGACTTTCTATGCTGCAGATACACAGGAAAAATAAATACTAACAACACTTAAAATATAGTCCTTCAATTGTCTGGGACAACAGTTTCTACAAAGGTGATCTAATGAGCAGTGAGGTAGAATGCTCATAGAGTCTAGTTGCTAGTGTTAAAAAAGATTTAGAGAGCTAGTACCTCTGCTTACAACAAAGGGCTTCCTTCTTGAAATGTAAAATAGAATGTACAATGTTTGTATGTGACTGCAATGCTACATGGCAGTGAGAAATAGACCTTAACTTTAGAAGATCAGCAAAAGCTAGAAAGAAATGAAATGAGTATGTTTTGATGGATGTGAAATGTTAGTGATCATGAATGATGTAGAATAGGTGAACTGAGAGAAAAACTTAGTATACGAGGAATCCAGTGTTGTGTGCATGAAAGAAGATTGTGCTGGTATGGAAGATGACAACAGTAGAAAGAAAAATCTATGTAGATGGGAGCTGTGGAAGAAGTAGATTTAGGAAGACATGGGACAAAGTAGTGAAGCAGACCTTAGAAAACTGAACTTCCCAACAGAGATGACAGAAGACCATAATGACTGGCATCTCTACATTCTGATTGCAAATCTTACCATTGTCAATTTTGCCTATTATTATTCCAGGATCAATAAAATAAAATACTAGTCAGGTATTTAACCAACTAACACCTCTCCTCAGTTTTTTCTAGCCTTGAGCCTGTCTTAGAGACAATTATTACAAGATGAATGTTCATCCTTCATGTATGAAGCTGGGCAATTTATCATATAAAAATAGATCTGGTGAGGAAACTACCCATTTACATCAAAACATGGAGATTTAATTATTAGCAATAAATTAGAGATTAAGACTATGTCATCACCTGTCCATTTTTTCCGTTTTGTACTCTGTAACTTCATCAGACATCACCTTGTAAAAAGAAACTTTATCATCACTCTTGTTAAGTAAAGTAAAAAAAGCATCATGGAGGAAATGCTATACAAAATTCTGTACCTTAGAAAATAATTTTATTTAAAAAAAATATATATATAATGTGAAATCAGAAAAGTTTTCATTTTTTTCCACTGGGAAATTATATTTAGTTTTCTTGGATTAAATTATATACTTGCTAACTGATATGATCTTTGTGTTGTTTAGAGTGAAATAAAGAAATTGTCAATACTAAGTACAAAACCATTTGTTTGAATATTCCTTTCTCTAAACAAATAATACATTGGTTAATATAAAGAATGGTGTGCTCATGTGCAGAGATGTTTTAAAATAGCTTATAAAATAGGGTGAAGATTCTTTAAGCCTTTAGTTACCAAACTGACAAAAACTGGCTCTAGTTCTATGAAACAAAACCGCCCATTTTAAAGGTTTCCAAATTAAATTAAAATCTTCCAACATAATTTTGTATAAGAACCTTACATTAAGTTACTATCTTAGTCATGAAATAATTAATAATTATAGTAAATCCTTCAAAATTCTTCATTAATTAATTAAAATGTGTATTTCATTAGAAATGCAAGCATAAAAAAACCCCTCTTTTCCAGTCTTTTAAGGGTCTTCACCCTATTTTATAAGTTATTTTATAGCATCTCCACACATGAGCACATTAACTTTATCTTCTTAGCACATCGTAAAAGTCCGAGAGGTCAGCTATATATATACACAATGTTAGTTTACAAGTAGAATGTTCAAATACATTGGTATATACACAAACACACATACACATGGTATATATACATGTATTGAATAATAGCGAAATTGATACATAAATAAAATTATTTCTTTTAAATAGACTGAAAAATAATTTTTGTTGGGTAATGGTACAGTCAGTAGACTTCCAGACAACATGAAAAGGAGCCTCTTTCAAGGAACTGTTACCTCTGTTTTATTGTATGGTTGCTCAGCATAGACCCTTACCTCAAAACTGGAAAGAAGATGGAGTCTACACTTACATGCTAAGAATGGCTTTGCATGTCACTTGGAGAGATTATCTGACCAATTGTATGGAAACCTTCACCTAGTATCAGACATTATCAAAGAGCTAGAGTCAGATTCACAGGGCATTGCTAGAGAGCTAAAGAGGAAATTGTTAGTGAAGTTCTTTTGTGGGATCCTACACAAGGAAGAGCTAGCAGAGGATGACAAGCCAAGACCTATATCAGGCAGATTTGTAATGATATAAACTGCAATACCTCTGACCTGCCGAATATGATGGACAATAGAATTAGATGGTGACAGAGAGTCAAGGAAATCAGTGCAACTTATTGATTGATTAAATAGAAACAGAGAGATAAAAAAAGAAAAACAACAGAAACCGACCTTTGAATGCAAGACTCAAGACACAAACAAGATATAACCAGGCAGTAGAAACTAGAATCAAGTTTTAAGTTTAATCCTAACATATTTACCCCTTTAGCATTTACATTACTCTATATTTACTATTATATTTTCATGGGAAAGGCTTTACCTCACATAATTATTTCACATAATATCAAATGGGATTTTGATATTATTTATTTTGAGAACAATACCTTAGCATCAGTATGAGTGGATGGTTACAGCCAGTTTGAACAAAAAGAGGTGAGAGAATCCTGGCTGGTTATGGCCAGTTTAAATGCTAAAGGGTTAATCCTAACATATTTAACAATTTCAGGAAACTTACTAAGAGTAAGGCATTAACATACTTTTTATGTGTCGCTTTCTTAGAATTATGTAAAGAAAATTATTATTCATTAATTGGCAGTATCGGTAGAGCATCAGATACCATGCTTTGCAGCATAGAGTCATGGCCCTTTACGCCCTGAATTCAAATCCTGCTAAGGTTAACTTTGCCTTTTATCATTATGGAGTCGATAAAATAAAGTACCAGTAATGCACTGGGGTAATTGCTGGCCTTGTGCAAAAAGCAGAAACAATTAATTTAATTTGGAGCTTTCTAGTTTAGTCTAAATTCTAAAATATTTTTGTCACATAAGCTTAATGTGTATATGTGTGTGTACGTATGTGGGTGTGTATGTGTGCATGCATGCCTACAAGTATGTGTGTGTGTGCAAACGTATATATTTGTGTGCATGCACATGTGTGTGTATGTGTGCATGCATATATGTCAGTGTACTCAAGTGTGTGTGTGTGCATATGTGTGTGTGCATGGGCACATGTCTGCATGCACATGTGTGTATGTTTATGTGTGTATGTGTTTACATGCACATGTGTGTGTGTGTGTGTGCATGCATACATGTCTACATGCACGTATTTGTAGTGCACACATATGTCTACATGCACATGTTTGTGTGTATGTGTGTATGTGTGTGTGTATATATGTGCCTGCAAGCACTTGCATGTGTGTATGCAAGTGTACGTGCCTGCATGCATGTGTATATGTGTGTCTATGATTCATTTGTTACATTTCAAAAGTATCATATTACCCTCTTATTCCATTCAAGAATATAATCTGACATTACACCCTTCATGTCATCTTTGTCAATGGTACCACTTCAAAAAATAAGAATACTTAACCTTTTTGATACCAAACTGCCTATGGTTCAACAGTACTAAGCTTTTAAACCTTTTGCATTTAAACCGGCCAGAATTCTTTCACCTCTTTCTGTTCAAATTGGCCATAATCAGACCCTCATAATGATATTAAGGGATTGTTCTTTAAATAAATAATATCAAAATCTCATAGATTCCATATTATGTGAAATAATTATGTGAGATAAAATGTTTACTGTAAAAATGCAACAGTAAATATAGAGTAATGTAAATAGTAAAGGGTTAAAGTGCTATATTTATCTAAAACTCTCCATCATAATTATATATAAAAACATTTGTTAAGTTATGCTCCAAACACTAGCTTAAGTTGAATTCCTTATTCTATATTAACCCATTAATGGTTGCTAATAAAAAAGGCCAACCAGTTTTTAGAAGCTGCAAGTAAATAAATGTTCATTGAATCAATAAAATGTCACCCCACCACAAATCAACACTGGCATATCTCATAACAACAATATTATTTATGATTTGTGTTTAATATCCTAATTGGAAATTGATGATATTACATGGCAGTGAATATTACATGGCAGTGAATATTACATGGCTGTGAATATTACATGGAAAATATATTTATCCTTTAACAGCTTTGGGAATAGAAATGTTTTCCTTTGTGAACAAAATCAGGGCTGAAAACTGATTAACCCTTTAGCATTTAAACCGGCCATATCTAGCCAGCATTCTCTCACCTCTTTCTGTTCAAACCAGTTGTAACCAGCCACTCATACTGATGTTAAGGTATTGTTTTCAAAATAAATAATATGAAAATCTCATAGAATCAATATTATGCGAGATAATTATGTGAAATAAAGTATTTACCATTAAAATACAATAGTTTCAATATGAAGACACACACACATATGATGAGCTTTCACCTAGTTTCTTCTTCTTCTTTGCCCACTTATTTCTGTGAGGGCCATGAGGGCAGAACCCTCAAGTCCTACTTCCTATCAGAAGCAACTGCCTTCAACTGATCTGGCTGGATCCCCAAGCAAGACCAGTTGAGTTCATGGATGTTATCTAACCATCTTTTTCAGGGTCTATCCCTGGGTCTCCTGTCAGTTAGATTTGCCCGTAATACATAGTTTGTGTCTACAAACTTTTGTTCACAAGGCATTGGTTAGCTGAAGACTAAAGTAGCGGTAGTGATAGACCCAAGATGCCATACAGTAGGATAAAATCTGAAAACACATCA
>OZ024755.1:22264713-22289713 GCA_964016885.1 Eledone cirrhosa
TAGTTCATATGGGTAACACATACCCCCGGAAAAATGTGCAACCCTCATCTCCAGGAGTACGAAGAGCTTGTACTCCTTTCCTCTCCTCCTCCTTTTCCTCAATCTACAGGCTGATATAGAGAGAAGGCCCATTCACTCGGGCCATTCTCGCCACTTTCACCCACCTTTCATAAAACTTGCTGCGGTACAGCACCTCTCTCTCCATCCTGATTCTTCTTCCAAAGTGGTATTTGAAAAAAAGAATCAAAGACGACAGATAGATCTCTGGTTTGTCTTGGAGATCAGTAACCACTACATTAGTACTGACTTGGTCTATATAGACCTGTCCAACTCTTGTTAGCAGGGAAACTGAACATTAAAACAATGACGATGATGATGATGATGATGAACCAAATAATTTCTCATTGTTGACAATACAAATAATTGTTTCTCCTTTTGGCACAAGGCCAGCAATTATCCCAGTGCATTACTGCTACTTTTATTTTATCGACCCCCGTAAGGATGTAAGGATGAAAGGCAAAGTTAATCTCGGCGGGATTTGAACTCAGACCATAAAGAGCCATAACTCTGTGCTGGAAAGCATGGCGTCCGACCCTCTACCGATACTGTACAAATAATGTTGTGATGTTTTGATGTCGTATTTTCTATTGAATAAATCTTTTTTTGCAACTCAACACTTGTTTCATGCTCTTAATTCATAGAATTTCATAATTAAATCAATTCGTGTTATTCTCATTTTGAAATTAATATTCTCATTTTGAAATCACCATTCTCATTTTGAATCAGTAAGGTCTTACTTTGAACTGATGTATACTCATTTAGAATTACAATTGCTGTATTACTTCTAGCATCACTTGTATAAGTTATAACGGTTTCTGATTTAGGCACAAGGCCAACAATTTGGGGTAAGAGGAAAGTCAATTAAATCGACCCCAGTGTGTTACTGGTACTTTATTTTATAGACACCATAAGGATAAAAGGCAAAGCTGACTTTGGCGGGATTCGAAATACGAATGTAAAGGGACTTAACTATACATTACAAAGCATGTTGTCTGACCCTCTACCGATTACCGCCACCCTATTTGTATTAATAATTGTTTCTACTTTTGGCACAAGGCCAGCAATTACCCAGTACATTACTGGTACTTTATTTTATCGACCCCCCCCCCCCCCCCCCCCGTAAGGATGAAAGGCAATAATAATAACAGCATTGCTACAACGATCATTGAAAATGTTGTTTAGAACTAAATATTACATCACTATTAGTATTTACTAACACCACCATCACTGTTACTTCTACTACTACTACTCCTACTACTACTATTACTACTACTTCCACAACGACCACCACCACCGTCACCACCACTACTATTACCACCACCACCACCACCACTACTACTACTCCTACTACTACTACTTCCACAACGACCACCACCACCACCGTCACCACCACTACTATTACCACCACCACGACTACTACTACTCCTACTACTACTACTACTACTTCCACAACGACCACCACCACCACCGTCACCACCACTACTATTACCACCACCACCACCACTACTACTACTACAGTCAAAGTTTGGTTTGGCCAACTAACTGTTGCTGTCATATATTAAAGACATGCTTCCATCTTTCAAGTGTCAGCTATATATATATATATATATATATATGTATATATATATATATATATATATATAATACAAGTATTGACAGGAGAACATTTTTTGACATCTGTTCCTTGTAAAGTGAAGCTTCTGCTTGATTTGTTGATGTGAAGATACCAGTTCTCCAACGAGGAGTTCTTCTTTGTTTTCAGACATGCCAGTAGGTAATGTTTATAGCAGAAATGCCATTACATCATTACTAAATGTTTCCTTGCTGGTTTTACATAAACCCAAACCCCAAAAGACATTCCAAAGAGAACAACTAAGTAGTGTCCATATTAGGTTTACAAGTATTTCTTCTTCTTTACAGTACAGCATGGTACAGTACAGTGCAGCAGTGGTGAGAGGTGTAAATATATGAGGTAAACACTTGGTGCAATGAATCTGCTACTTACTTTTCTTTCATAGTTGAAACTATCTCTTTTATTATATATTTTTTGTAGTGCTAACTATCATAGACAAAAAAAAAAATAAAAATTTCACAACATCCTTATAAACTTGAAGACATAGAGTCATGCACCCAAACAAAACATGTATAGTCTTTATCCAAATGATAGAGAGACAGATAATGCACTGTTAAGGTCAAAGCCTCTTAGTCTAAGTTCAAATTCTAAATTCTATCAGTAATGGAACTCTCTGTGGCTCCACTTTCCTCCATTTTGTGGGCAGATGAGATTGTAATGAAATAATTTCCAGTAACTCACTACAATTTAATAATTTACTTAAGTACAATTATAAATGAAGTAATTCCGTCGGAAAAGTCCAGGAAAAAAGAGTGCTCTATGTAGGTAACAGAGCTTAATAGTTATGTAATAAACAACATAAGGCAATTATTTCATTTACCAGTGGTTTCTTAAAAGCAAAAAAATTTTACTTTCAATCATCAGAATGAAAAAATCCTGGTGTATTTATTGGCGTTGGATTTTAAAAACAAAAAAACCTTTTTTTGTTTTTAAAATCCAACGCCAATAAATACACCAGGATTTTTTCATTCTGATGATTGAAAGTAAAATTTTTTTGCTTTTAAGAAACCACTGGTAAATGAAATAATTGCCTTATGTTGTTTATTACATAACTAAGTACATTTATATACATAAATGAGAAACCTTTGACCCTGTAATATATAGAACAGTAATGATGGGACATCATAATAAACGAGATCATCTGAATAAATATTTGCTCTTTGGATTTACATATACTTATATATATATATGCATCCCTTATCAAGTCCTCTTTAGATTTTGGTCTTTGTATATATATATATATATATATATTAATAATAATAAGTTTGAAGACTAAAATCCAAAGAGGGCTCGTAAGGATAAATATATATCAAATATATAAGAAGAACCCTAGAGCAAATATTTATTAAAATATATATATATATATATATATATATATATATATATATATATATATATATATATATATAGAGAGAGAGAGAGAGAGAGAGAGAGAGAGAGAGAGAGAGAGATAATCATCATCAAACTAATGATACACCTTGTTTCTGCTTTTTACTAAACTGACTCCAGTTCTGACAGGACCCTGCTGGAAGGAGTGTTTAAGGACTCTACCCCTTCCCCCCACGACGCTCACAGGAATTAGTGGGAGAAGAAGAAGAAGAAGACTAGTTGATAATAACTACTACTGGTATTCTCAAATTTTGATGATTATATTTCATTAAAAAACGTAGAAGAAAAATACCAGTAATATATGAGGGTTTGAAGAAACTGTTGATGGTCTCTGTCAGCTAAAATTATAAAGTGAAGTTTATGGGAGTTTCAATAAGTTTGTTTGTTGTTAAGAGAGAAATATATTTTGGAATGAGTCAGGGCTGTTCTTTAGTTCAAGAGAGAGAAAATATTTGAAACTGTAAAGAATTAAATCTATTTACTATAGATTCTCTTATTTTTCTTCTTTCATTCTATTTTGTGCGTGTGTTAATTAAATAAATTGATCAGCTATTGTTGTGTGGTTAGGTTTTCTACATTAAATAGTTCGATCAGCTATTGTTGTATAGTTAGAAGGCTTTCTACATTACGTTGAAGCCAACAGTAAGTTTCACTAGTGTAACCACATTACACCTTCAGGATAAAATTTCTGAAGCCATTCAACGGTTCTATTTACAATGTCAAATATTGACTGTCTCAAGTTAAGAATGGCAGAAAGTGGTTAAGGAGAAGCTCATCTATCAAAACAAAAGTGTCTAACGAGAAGTTCATTTGACTAATCCAATTGTTTTCTAAGGAACAGACACCTATGAGACCTTATATAACAACTAAGTCAAGCAATGTCCACCCAAGAGGGTCAAGGTGGCAAAGGGCAAAGTGCTTGTTGAGAATTAACAGAAGATTTTTAGATTATTATAAATTCCATCATATTTTTGTTTTGTTTTGTTTTTATGAGCAAAAAATAATTTGAAATGTTATTTAAGTTTTTCTTGAATCTGTTAAAATTTCAGTGAAAAATAATTCAACTTCTTTTTTTTATATTTTTTAATTATTATTATTACTTAGTCAGGAAGGTTGGTGGAATAACAGCATCGGTAGAATATTGGATATCATGCTATGCGGCATAGAGTTTCGGCTCTTTAAATACTGAGTTAAAATCCTGCCAACGTTAGCTTTGCCTTTCATCATTACAGGGTTAATAAAATAAAGTACCAGTAATGTACCGAGGTCGTTTTAATCGACTTTTCCATCCCACCAAAATTGTTGGCCTTGAACCTAAAGTAGAAACCATTATTAGCTCACATCAGTCTTCTTGATAATACAAGAAATCTATTCAGTCCACACTTGATAGGAATATCTCATTAATTAATATTGTGGCACCATGTTCCATGTTTGTCAGATAATCTAATTAATTTTATTGGTCTTTTATAAGAACAAAGAATTGGCAGAACCAGCAAAATGTTGGATTAATTGCTCTATAGTATTTTATGTTGTAATCTTTGCCAACAATAAACACTCACTTATGTATGGTTCCACATTCTACTCTGAGTGCACCAGAACAAGGATGGTTGTCATATCTTTGACCCAACTAAAGGGTCCTCTCAACCCTTTATTTGGCAAGCTCTCTATACCTGGATGCCTTTCCTTGACACCAACCACTTTTAGTTTTAGCTCTGAATGTTTTTTGAGTCCAAATAAAACAGGGGTCACTTTTGCATTCCATCACATCAGAGTTTAATTTTTCAAGAAGACTGACAGCTGGCGTGGCGATGGGGTGAAGAGGTTCACTTCACAACTAGATAGCTTTAGGTTCAATCTCTTTATGTGACACCTTTGGAAAAGTGACTTCTGTCAGGTCAATCCAAGCCTTGTGAATGGAATTAGGTTGACTGAAACTGTGCAGATGTCTGTTGGATAGAGATTGAACCTGTTCTTGTGTTGTAGGTCTGATCTGTTGTTTAGTTTAACACCATCACCTGGATATTGAGTACCTTTAATAGAATTTACTCTATTGCAAACATTCATACCTGGTTACTGGTTTCCCCCTCACCAATCTTGGAGATTCTGCAGTAAGATTCTGGGAATTGCCCTTCTGTCGTTAAGCCACAAAAATAAAAACAAGTAGTGAAAAGATGCTGAAAAGGACCCGTCCAACACATGCAAGTGTGGAAAAACGGACGTAAAAACTTTGGTGATGATGATGATACTAAACTAGGAATGTAAACACAGTTTTAATATCTTATTATTAATTCTTAGGAAAAATGTAGATTGGCAGTAGAACTGGTAGACCATTGGACAACATGCTTTGGGCTATAGTTATGATCCTTTATGTTCTGAGGTCAAATCTCACTGAGGTTAACTTTGCCTTTCATCCTTAGGGGGTTGATAAAATAAAGAACCAGTCACGGACTAGGGTTTATTTAATCTACCTCCCCCAAAAAATTGTTGACCTTGTGCCTAAATCAGAAAGTATTATTAATTCTTAGAATAATGTATTGCTCTTATAAAAGACGAATAAAATTAATTAGGTTATCAGATGCACAAGGAACAGAATGCCACAATATAGGTTAATGAGAGGTTCCTGTAAAGTGTGGAATGAATAGATTTCTTACATCATAAAGAATTATGATGTAAACAAATAGAAATGAAGACTGTGAAGACTTACTCAAGTACTTAGCTTGGTAACCCCCCCCCCCCTCTTCCATCCTTCCATCCCACCATTCCACCATCACACCATTCCCCCATCCCTCCATATTTGTGGCCTTGAGCCAATGTTAGATACCATTATTTATTGTTGTTACTGGTTCTTTATAAAGGCAGGGGATTGGCAGTATCGGTAGAGGGTCGGACGCCATGCTTTGACGCATAGAGTTACGGCCCTTGTCATTCTGAGTTCAAATCCCGCCGAGGTTAACTTTGCCTTTCATCCTTACAGGGGTCGATAAAATAAAGTACCAGTAATACACTGGGATAATTGCTGGCCTTGTGCCAAAAGTAGAAACATTTATTTATTGTTGTTGTTGTTATTTAGCCCCAGGTCAACCTTGATAAAAAAAACAGGCTTATGATGAAAGCATCCAGCCATAACTTTACACGTACATAAGAGTACATTTGTTGTCCGTGTTTTGAGTTTCTTACTTAAGATGGTAGAATGGGATTTGAAGGAATTTGGTTGTTACTTTTACCAGGGAAAGACTTCCTTGTTCACGTCAATAATTGTTTGTTAAAATGAAGTTGTAGAAATAGTAGAGTACAAGACTAAATATTTACCATAGGTAAATATTTACCATGGGTACAAGCTGAAGCATATAGACAATATGCCCCCACACCCTCCACCGCAAGGTGGTCGTGGAGGTGCCACGGCAAAAAAGCACCCAGCCCTCACTGTAAAGTGGACGTGTAGGCGCCACGAAAAAGCACCCAGCACTCACTGTAAATGAGGTTGGTGTTAGGAAGGGCATCCAGCTGTAGAAATCAAGCCAGATCAGTTCCTGTATGAGCAAGGCATGGTCAGCCGACCAGACACTGCCCACAACAGGACAACCCGTCTAACCCATGCTAGCGTGGAAGAACGGACGTAAAACGGTGATGATGATGATGATGATGATGATATAATTTAATCACTGAAATTTTTATTCAAGTCTCATCAAGATTAACTTTGCTTCACCCCCATCAAAGGTTAGGGTTAGGGTCACTAAAATTAAGTATAAAAATTGACATTGTAGTCAATTTTTACCAATAGGGATTTTTAATTTAGCCACAAGGCTAACAATTTGTGGGGAGTGAGAAATTAGATTATATTTACCCCAGTACTTTACTGGTACTTGGTACTTTACTTGGTACTTTCATCGACCCAAGAAGGTTGAAAGGCAGATTTGAACATGGCAGCATTTGAACCCAGAACACAAAGAGCCATAACTAAATGCAACAAAGCATTCTATCAAATGCTCTAACGATTCTGCTAAATCCACTGACTTTTACCCATAATACTCCCGTCTCTCTCTCTCTCTCTCACCAGTAATACACAACATGCTATCCTAACCACTAGTCCTGAAAATGTGTCTATATAAGTGCTCAGCTTATTAGAAATAACGGCCAGCTTGCTTTCAAATCACACTCTATTACCTTAAAAAAAAAAGATGGGATGGGATGGTCACAGTTGGAGCACATTTGATCATAGATCTGCACAGTCAGGACTAATCTGGGGTTAAACTGCAATAACAACAAATACTATATAGTGATTACTTCAGTTGTCTGTGTTTACTCTTCTCAGACATTTACCTTGTGCTAAGCTAAAAGATAGAGCAGTTATTAGTTTTACTGTAAAATATTGCGATTGTTTTAAAAAATTATATAAAATCTCCATCACTGATGCAAGAAAAATCAACATCTGAGCCGATTAGCAGCCATTTCACTTCTCTCTGATACTTCACTAAGTGAAAATTCACTTAATGGTATCTGAAATATTTTTTCTCCCTTCTACATAATGTCACTCCACCTGACTCCATCAGCACCAAGAAATGTTCTAAGGATTTATACTGTTTGGATTTGTATATGTAATCTATAACATAGTGTTGTAAACATTATGAAGTTCAAGCAATGGGTCATGGTTTCAAATATTTATATAGGCAAGTCCAATAGACCCTTAGTGCCAGACCTAAGGGTCTTTTGGAGCATAATCCCCTCCAATAATTTGTTTCAATATACTTGTGTTTTGGTTTTTACTCCCTTGATTTCCTATTGACTCTAAATATGTTAGTGTGATCATGTTTTTAATTTCTTTCTTAGTCTCGTATTGGTGATAAAAAAAAGTGTGAGCTAATAATAATAATAATAATAATAATAATAATAATGTTTCTACTTTTGGCACAAGGCCAGCAATTACTGGTACTTTATTTTATCAACCTTGTAAGGATGAAAGGAAAGGTGAAAGCTAACCTTGGCGGGTTTTGAACTCAGAACGTAAAGGGTCATAACTCCTTGCTGCAAAGCATGGTGTCTGATGCTCTACCAAATGCTGCTATATATATATATATATATATATATATATACCGTGTAGGCAACACGGTAAAAACCTCCCAGCCCCACACTGTAAATGTGGTTGGTGTTAGGAAGGGCATCCAACTGTAGAAAACCCGCCAGACAGTCCTATGCGAGCAAGACAACCACTCTTGCCTCAAGTGGGAAAACCCCCGTCCAAACCCATGCAAGCGTGGAACACGGACGCTAAACCTGATGATGATGATGATGATGATATATATACTTAAGACTCCCCTCCCAATCCCCAAACTGTAACAGATGCTCTGTTATGAAGTCCAAGCAAGAAGCAGTTCAAGCCATGAGCCATATTTTCAAACAAGATGTTTCAAGCTACATGTTTCAATCTTTCAATCAACCTTATCACCACATAGACTTCATGTTCAATAATTGCATCTAACATAACTAACATACTTTTAGCTTCTCATTTCGAGACATTATTTCTGCTACAGTGGCAGTGGATTGGCAGTATCGGTAGAGGGTCGGACGCCATGCTTTGACGCATAGAGTTACGGCCCTTGCCATTCTGAGTTCAAATCCCTCCGAGGTTAACTTTGCTATACTCATCCTTACGAGGTCGATAAAATAAAGTACCAGTAATGTACTGGTTAATTGCTGGCCTTGTGCCAAACGTAGAAACAATTATTTCTGCTACAGTAAATTTAGAAACATCAACAGTAGGAACTGTTTCACACTTGATAGAGAATGTTGCCAAAACATAGAATTGTGTAAGAAGTTCTATCTCCTTAAAAGCTTGATTTTTATGCATTCTCTGAGTAAAAGCATTCCACTTTGCTGTTAGAAGAGGCTTAACTATGTTTGAACATTTTAGTATTGTATAAATTGACGATAATAGTTTATCAGTCCCAAATATATTTCAGTTTTTCTTTTCTTTTGATTAAGGTACACTTACCTATTTAATCTTATCTATTTGACTATATAATGACTTGATCTGATTCTTTGAAATATTTATTCAAAAGAAATCTATGAAAAATACATAAATTAAAGCATTTATTTGGGTTAATCGATACAGTGGCTCCTTTCAGTCTAGCAATAGCTGCATTTTCTCAAATCTTCAATTTATTCTTGGTTGTTGAAAAGATGAGTGTGTTGTCCTGATTGATAATTATGCCATCATTAATTCTCTTTAAGATAGACTCTATACAATGTTAGAAAATGGAGCTGCTAGTTTTGATACCCATCTTAAGACTATTGAAATAAGTAAATATCGTTTCTAGTACTTTCTACATAGAAGAATCTCTTGGAGTACTCGTCCAGACCAATCTTCCAGTACGCACACTGTAAGTCAATTGATGAAAAAAAAAACAAAAAAATCATCTGTAAACTATTAATGATAACTTTGTTAAAACTGAAGCAGGAATGATGGAGCATGAGTGCTGTACCAGCATCCAATTGTATTCCAACTAAGTTCTTGTTAAATTCACATTTAACCTTAATGTATATTATTATTTGCTGCACAAAATAGGGCGGTGGATTGGCAGTATCGGTAGAGCATCGGACAATATGCTTTGTGGCATAGAGTTACGGCCCTTTACGTTCTGAATTCAAATCCTGCCGAGGTTATCTTTGCCTTTCATCCTTACGGGGTCGATAAAATAAAGTACCAGTAATGCACTGGGGTCGATTTAATATCTTCCTAAATTGCTGGCCTTGTGCCTATAATAGAATACATTATTTGTTGCACAAATAATTTTAAAAATTACCTCCTCATTCTAAGATTATTTAAGACTTATATCCATAATATTAACATCATGGACAGATTCGGTAGAATTTACTGAAATGGTCCAGTTTAGTAGAATAAGGCACCTGATGCTGATCAGAATCATCATCATCATCATCATCATCATCATCATCACCGTTTTTACTTCCGTTCTTCCACGCTAGCATGAGTTAGACGGGTTGTCCTGTTGTGGGCAGTGTCTGGTCGGCTGACCATGCCTTGCTCATACAGGAACTGATTTGGCTTGATTTCTACAGCTGGATGCCCTTCCTAACACCAACCTTATTTACAGTGAGTGCTGGGTGCTTTTTCGTGGCGCCTACACGTCCACTTTACAGTGAGGGCTGGGTGCTTTTTTGCCGTGGCACCTCCTCGACCACCTTGCGGTGGGGGCATATTGTCTATAGAATGTGTGTAAATATTAATAAAGGCTTGTAGTTTAACCCTTTAGCATTTACATTACTCTACATTTACTATGGTATTTTTGTGGTAAAGGCTTAACCTCACATAATATTGAATCTATGAAATGTTGATATTATTTATTTTGAGAACAATGCCTTAACATAAGTATGAGCAGCTGGTTGCAGCCAGTTTGGACAGAAAGAAGTGAGAGAATTCTGGCCAGATATGGCCAGTTTAAATGCTAAAGGGTTAAACACAATTTGAGGGGAAGAGGAAAGTCAATTAAATTTACATGGTACTTTGCTGCTACTTTTATTTTATCAATTGCATCAGGATGAAGAGCAAAAACCAACCTCAGCAGAATTTGAACACAGAACGTAAAGGGAGGTAAATCAATGACACAAAGCATTTCGTCTGATGCTCTGCCGATACTGCCAATCCACCATCCATGTAAATGTTAATAATTGTTTCTAGTTTTTGGCACAAGGCCAGCAATTCACCAGTACATTACTGGTACTTTATTTTATCAAACCCCCCCATAAGGATGAAAGGCAAAGTTAACCTCGGCGGGATTTGAACTCAGATTGGTAAGGGCCGTAACTCTATGTGTCCAACCCTCTACCGATACTGCCAATCCACCGCAATAATAAAAATATACTTCCATTTCTACAGATGAGGTTATTTGTTCATAAAATTATTAATACAATTGTATTAACAATAACACATTTCAGACAATTTTATTTCTGTTAGGATATATTGGAAGCTGGAACATGTGACAACCTTTTCCAATATCGAATAGAAAATTTTTTTTAAATAAATAAAGAAATAAAGAAATTCAAATATAAAAGAAGGAAAACAGACATCCATATTTTTTTCGATAAGAGAAGAAGATCATGTTTACTGCTATGGGGTACTTGTTGGGTGTATAGGAAAGACCCATAGGGGGATTTATAACAGAGGAGTTATTTATTTGTATAGTCTTCTCTTATATAATATTTATTATTGTTTATGTATAAGACAAAGAAGAACTAATTTCAACATGGAAATACTCTCAACCACTTAGATATTGTATAAGTGATTAAAATCAATACATGTATCTATCTATCTATCTATAAATATATATATATCAGTGGTGAAGGGTAACCTGGAAAGCAGAGCATGTGGTCAAAGCCGCATATGGTGTTATCTAGTGTGTGTGTGTGTGTGTGTTATCTTTTTATGTGTCTACGTTTTAGTAAGCAGCCAAAATTCTGCTTGCTTCAACCAACGCAATTGATCAACTCAAGATTCTGTAACGCATGCACTGCATGCGTTGCATGCACGGACCCTTCGCCCCTGATATATATATATATATATATACATACACACACACTCACACGTTTTTTTCCGTTCCTTTCTCTTCTCACTTTTTATCTTTCTATTACATCTTTTGTTTCTCATTCTATCTTCTGATAAAGGACTAGTGTCTGAAACATAAAGACTCTTTTCTTACTATATCAAGCGTTAAACTAATATGTTTCTTTTTCATTTTTGCATACACACATGCGCGTGCATACATACATGCACATATATATATATATATATATATTTCGTTTCTGAATTTGTTTAGCAAGATTCTTTATCTGAAAACGTGTGTTGAAACCGATATTGTTATACTTTGGGAGGGTCATGTTGCCAATGAGAAACACATGCACCAGTTGCTTTCACTTCAATTTATTATAATAAATTTATAAATTTAGGAATTTATAAATTTCCGGTTGGCTGGCTCTACAACCAGATGATTGTTTATATATTGTCAAAGTTCTTTCGTCACACATTCTGTGACCTCTTCGATGACTGGGGATTCTTTTCTTTGTTTTTGTGCCTCTTCTTTGTTCTGTCCTACGCCATCTTGTTTTTTTACAAAACAAGATGGCGTAGGACAGTTGTGGAACCAACCAATCAACCGGAAATTTATAAATTCCTAAATTTATAAATTTATTATAATAAATTGAAGTGAAAGCAACTGGTGCGTGTGTTTCTTATTGGCAACATGACCCTCCCAAAGTACAACAAGTTATATATATATATATATACCTATATTTTCTGCCAGGAGTTGTGACTGGTAGATAGTATCAGCAATTAGAATGACCAATAGAAACATTGTTTCCTTAGTCCAATATAAAAATATATCTTATTGTCTATAGTGTAAGCAACAACTATAGTGATGGTAATATGTATAGGTAGAATATAAAAATATATCTTATTGTCTATAGTGTAAGCAACAACTATAGTGGTGGTAATATGTATAGGTAGAATATAAAAATATATCTTATTGTCTGTAGTGAAAGCAACAACTATAGTGGTGGTAATATGTATAGGTAGAATATAAAAATATATCTTATTGTCTGTAGTGAAAGCAACAACTATAGTGGTGGTAATATGTATAGGTAGAATATAAAAATATATCTTATTGTCTGTAGTGTAAGCAACAACTATAGTGGTGGTACTATGTATAGGTAGAATATAAAAATATATCTTATTGTCTGTAGTGTAAGCAACAACTATAGTGGTGGTAATATGTATAGGTAGAATATAAAAATATATCTTATTGTCTATAGTGTAAGCAACGTTTGAAAGAGAAATGTGTAAACAAGTTTATTTTACAGGATATGTCACTCATAATTATTATCAATTTCCCACAATTTTGAACCCTTGAACCAAGCTCTAAACCCCCTCCTACTCCTTCTCCTACTCCTCTTACTATTACTGCTACTCCATAACAGAAAGAGAAGGAGGGAAAGAGATGGGGTATCGAAATGGGAGGAATAGAGAGGGGGGAAAGCGAGAAGGAAAGCGAGAGAGAAAGAGGCAAGGAGAAAGAAAGAGAAAGAGGGCAAGACATGAACTGAAAGAGAGAGAGAGAGAATTGGGACAGTGGCAGAATATGAGACATTTGAAGGGGAGGAGGAGTGGTATCAGATATTTGAAGGGAAGGAGGAATGGTATGAGACAATGAAGAGAAGGAGGAATATGTCACCCAAGTGATGACCTGATGTCACCACAAACAAATAATAATAAAAAATGAAGAAGAATGAAAGGTATAACTTGTTTAAATGTTCTTTTTACAGGGTCGATAAAATAAAGTACCAGTAATACACTGAGTCAATTAAATTGATTTCCCTCTTACTCTTCAAACCAATGGCTTTGAGTCAGCCAAAAATAGCAACAAATACTTTAAAGGGTGGTGAATTGGTAGAATCGTGTGAAATACTTAAATATTGCATATGATTGAACAATATATGTTGTAGTCAGCATATGTTGACTATTATAATAGACACAGAAACATATGTTAAAGCCAATAAATTCTTACTTTCTCATCTCGCTGAAGTCTATATTTTCCTGGGTGTTATATATATATATATATATATATGTGTGTGTGTGTGTGTATGTGTGTGCATGTGTGTGTGTCAAGAAAGTTAGTCAGAAATAGCTATTTTTCCATATTTAGTTTTATACAATCAATATTTAGTGATGTGATGTACTAGGGAAGGGGAATTAAATATGATCTCTTGTCTCATCCCCAGAGAAGGAAAATAACATACTAAAATTATTGGTGTTGAGGGAGGAGTAATCAAATATTCTTGAGAAACTCATGAATGTTACTCTATCACATTTAACCAAACCTAGGACTTAATATTTTTAGTTAATATAAAAATATATAAAAAATTGGAAAAAAACACAACAATATTACTAAAAATTTATCTGTTGTATCTGTAATCAAAACATGGCTGAAATGCCACAAGAATAAAAAAAATGTTGAAATATCATATTCTGACAATAAATATTTGTTTTATTATTCTATTATTATTTTTGTTTTTGCTTTCTGTGCTGTATATTACATTGATCCATCTACATCTGTCATGTTCCCTGGTTTCTTTGGAAGAGTTCTTTGTAGCTAGCTTCTTGTATTTACTAAATTAATGATCTACATCGGATAAAATGCGAAGTCAGCCACAACAGGATTTGAACTCAGAGCCTAAAGTCCCTAATTACTGCAAGGCCTTTTGTTTAACTCTCTCGTGATCTTGACAATCTGTGATCTTTAAATTCATAGCAATAATTCCTAGCATTAAATATTAATTGTTTCTACCTTAGGCAGAAGGCCAGCAATTACCCAGTGTATTACTGGTACTTTATTTTATCGACCCCGTAAGGATGAAAGGCAAAGTCAACCTCGGCGGGATTTGAACTCAGATCATAAAGGGACGTAACTATGCTGGAAAGCATGGCGTCCGACCCTCTACCGATACTGTCATTACCGATACCGCCCTAACATTAAATATTAATGTGTAATGAGATACAGTTTAGCTTTGTGTCTGGGAGAAGAACTACTAATGCCATCTTTCTAGTTAGACTGATGCAGGAGATGTACTTAATTAAGGATAACATCCTGTACTTGGCATTCATTGACCTGGAAAAAGCCTTTGACAAAATCACATGCACTGTAAATTGATGATTGCTTAGGATGCAAGGGATAGCGGAATGGCTTATAGGGGCAGTGCAGGCTAAGTACAGAGATACAACCAGCAAAGAAAGAATGGCTGCTATCAAAGGTCAGTTTTATCAGGGCTGAATTTGGGCCCAATTAATAAAATGACACAATGGTCACAGCTGGAATGCCTTTAATCATATATCTACTTGATGAGAGCTGACTTAGGGCGAAAATGTTTTTAAATGATGGGATGGTCACAGTTTGAATGCTTCTAATCATATATCTACTTGATGAGAGCTGACTTAGGAATAAATGAATAAAAGATTGGATGGTCATAGCTGGACTGCCTTTGATCATAGTTCTACCTAAATAGGGTTGATTTGAGGCTAAACTAAAAAGAATAAATCGAATACTCATGACTGGAATGTCTTTAATAAAAGATCTGCTATATAAGGGCTGATGGTCATAACTGGAATGCCTTTAATCATATGTATACTTCATGAAGGCTGACTCGGGTTTAACAACAACAATAACAGCAACAACAACAGCATTACAACATCTAAAAAACAAAACATTTTGTAAACTTTGTGTTGACACAAGTCCAGTTATTCCAGACATTTTACTTTATTAATTAATTAGACATTAGTGTAATTTTTGGCAATGTTCCTACCTATACAGAAAACCAGATTAGATGGACTCAGTTTTTTAATAAAAGGAATAAATCGGAGTGTTAATGTGGAAATATTTAAATAAGTTGCAGTCTTGAAACATAAACTAATTTTCACTTAAAATATGAAGATATTCATTTCTTACTTTTGGTCCAATGCCAGAAATTTAAGGGTATGAACAATTGAACAAATCCCAATAATTGAATGGTAGTTATTTTATTATGGAGGCATGTGGCCTATTGGTAAGGGTGTTGGACTTATGATCATAATGTCATGGGTTTGATTCCTGGGCTGGGTTGTGTCTTTCAGCAAAACACTTCATTTCACGTAGCTCCAGTATACTCAGCTGAAAATAGATACCACTAGTAACCAGGTTGAGGGGGAGAGTGTTGTACTCTCAGTCACTTAATACCATGGAAACCGAGATAAGCACCGGCCTATGAGCCTCTGGGTTTGAGACAAACTTTAGACTTTTAGTTATTTTATTAACTTTAGAAGGGAGAAAGAGAAAGACAGCCTCACAAGAATGAGAAAGAAAGGGTGGGTAGGAAGGGGTTATTACACAGGACTTTAAAGTTCCCTTTGATTTCTGGTCTGTAGCCTATAGTCTAAATGTAACCTATAGTCTGAATGTAGCCATTAGTCTGAATGTAGTCTATAGTCTGAATGTAGCCTATAGTCTGAATGTAGCCATTAGTCTGAATGTAGCCTATAGTCTGAATGTAGCCATTAGTCTGAATGTAGCCTATAGTCTGAATGTAGCCTATAGTCTGAATGTAGCCTATAGTCTGAATGTAGCCTATAGTCTGAATGTAGTCTATAGTCTGAATGTAGCCATTAGTCTGAATGTAGCCTATAGTCTGAATGTAGCCATTAGTCTGAATGTAGTCTATAGTCTGAATGTAGCCATTAGTCTGAATGTAGCCTATAGTCTGAATGTAGCCTATAGTCTGATGTAGCCATTAGTCTGAATGTAGCCATTAGTCTGAATGTAGCCTATAGTCTGAATGTAGCCATTAGTCTGAATGTAGCCTATAGTCTGAATGTAGCCATTAGTCTGAATGTAGCCTATAGTCTGAATGTAGCCTATAGTCTGAATGTAGCCATTAGTCTGAATGTAGCCTATAGTCTGAATGTAGCCATTAGTCTGAATGTAACTATAGTCTGAATGTAGCCATTAGTCTGAATGTAGTCTATAGTCTGAATGTAGCCATTAGTCTGAATGTAGCCTATAGTCTGAATGTAGCCTATAGTCTGAATGTAGCCATTAGTCTAAATGTAGCCTATAGTCTGAATGTAGCCATTAGTCTGAATGTAGCCTATAGTCTGAATGTAGCCTATAGTCTGAATGTAGCCATTAGTCTGAATGTAGTCTATAGTCTGAATGTAGCCATTAGTCTGAATGTAGCCTATAGTCTGAATGTAGCCTATAGTCTGAATATAGCCATTAGTCTGAATGTAGCCTATAGTCTGAATGAAGCCTATAGTCTAAATGTAGCCTATAGTCTGAATGTAGCCTATAGTCTGAATGTAGCCATTAGTCTAAATGTAGTCTATAGTCTGAATGTAGCCATTAGTCTGAATGTAGCCTATAGTCTGAATGTAGCCTATAGTCTGAATGTAGCCATTAGTCTAAATGTAGTCTATAGTCTGAATGTAGCCTATAGTCTGAATGTAGCCTATAGTCTGAATATAGCCATTAGTCTGAATGTAGCCTATAGTCTGAATATAGCCATTAGTCTGAATGTAGCCTATAGTCTGAATGTAGCCATTAGTCTAAATGTAGTCTATAGTCTGAATATAGCCTATAGTCTGAATGTAGCCATTAGTCTAAATGTAGTCTATAGTCTGAATATAGCCTATAGTCTGAATATAGCCTATAGTCTGAATGTAGCCATTAGTCTGAATGTAGCCTATAGTCTATAGTCTGAATGTAGCCATTAGTCTAAATGTAGTCTATAGTCTGATGTAGCCTATAGTCTGAATGTAGCCTATAGTCTGAATGTAGCCATTAGTCTGAATGTAGTCTATAGTCTGAATGTAGCCATTAGTCTGAATGTAGCCTATAGTCTGAATGTAGCCATTAGTCTGAATGTAGCCTATAGTCTGAATATAGCCTATAGTCTGAATGTAGCCATTAGTCTGAATGCAGCTTTAACCCTTTAGCATTTACATTACTCTATATATACTATTGTATTTTTGAAGACACAATATCTCACATAATATCGAATCTATGAGATTTTGATATTATTCATGTTGAGAACAATACCTTAACATCAGTATGAGAAGCTGGTTACAGCCGGTTTGAACAGAAAGAGGTGAGAGAATTCTGGCTGCATATGGCCGGTTTAAATGCTAAAGAGTTAAGGCTGCAGGTTCTAGCCGTGGTTTACACTAAATACACTTAACTAAGTTTCTATCTACTCCCTGTACACACACACCAAACTCATCCACTTCCTAAACAGCATTGGGATTCCATATTATCTGTGTCTAATTAATATTTTATTATTTGGCTTATTGACTTTTATGTCATTGGAATTAACATATAAAACAAGATACTGCAAAATGTGTTGTCCAGATCTTTATCCTTTTTACCATTTGTCAGTTTTAACTGCTGGGAAATATCACAACTACTCCAAGAATCAACACTATGGCAGTATCGGTAGAGGGTCGGACGCCATGCTTTGACGTATAGAGTTACGGCCCTTGCCATTCTGATTTCAAATCCCGCCGAGGTTAACTTTGCCTTTCATCCTTACGGGGGTCCATAAAATAAAGTACCAGTAATGCTCTGGGTAATTGCTGGCCTTGTGCCAAAAGTAGAAACAATTATTTTAAACTACTCTGAAGTTATCTTGTCATCTGGTTCCTCCAGCCTCATGGTAACAGGCCACTATGATCTTCTATCTTCTCTCTGTCTCTGGCTTTGTTGGTGCTTGAAACGAATTTGTGCTACACCTGTGCAAGTCCTTTCTACTATAGCAGGTATGGGCGACCTTTTTCGAGCAATGTGGCTCATCATAAAGTAGGCAACACTGCTAAACAATTCAAGGCAATTGTTTTTGCCTATGATAAAATCTGTTCAGTGATTTTTTCCTGAGACGTTCTAACTACACGTGTATAATATTGGAGCTATGATCTCCTAATTCAGAGAAGTAGTGACTCTACCTGGAGTGGCTCTCTAAACTCTGAACTACTCACTGTATTGAGAAGTGTTACTCCAAAGACCCTTTGGAGGAACCCTATTCTAACCACACATCTGTAATATTGGAGCTATGATCTCTCAATTCAGAGAAGTAGCTGCTCTACCTGGAGTGACTCTCTGATCTCCAAACTACACACTCTATTGAGAAATGTTACTCCAAAGACCCTTTGGAGGAACCCTATTCTAACCATATGTCCATAATATCAGAGCTAAGATCTCTCAATTCAGAGAAGTAGCGGCTCTGCTTGGAATGACTCTCTGAAATGAGATTCTCAACAAAAACTAACAACAGCAAAGAAGCAGTTTATTTATTTGTTTATTTGTTTATTTATCTATTTATTTATTCATTTATTTATTGAAGAGGGAGACTTGTAAGCAGTTGATTATTGTAAAAACAAGTAACTAGTGATTAGGGTATACTAGTTAACTTCTGTTTGATGGAATTGATTTTACTGTGTTGTTCTAGTCTGTTGTTATTGACAGATACCATTCCACAGAGGAGTTAAAGAGAGAGAGGGAATAGAATGAGAAGGAGAGAGTGGGGGAGGGAGAGAGTGAAAAAGATATATATATGTAAATTTAAATAATTTTCCTATTCCACAATGCTTCATGTAAACTACAACACTCTGTTATATATATATATATATATATATATATATATATATATATATATATAACGAAGGAAATATGGTAAGGAACCAGGTGGACCATAACGCACCAAAGTACTCAATACTTAGGGTAGTAGAGTGGGTAATAGGAACGAGTAGGACCCCGACGGCTGAGCTCAAGCCGTTTTGACGTTTCAGTCCAGAATTAGCCGTCGAAACAGCTTGAGCTCAGCCGTCGGGGTCCTACTCGTTCCTATATATATATATATATATATATATATATATATATATATATATATATATAATTGAATATAAAAAAGAGATAAACACAGATATATACATACATGTGTTCAAATCGTAAGAGTCCAGATTCGCTAGGGTGAAAAAAAAACTAACTATGAACAATAGGGTTTGCCAGATTCAATTTAAAACAATAAATTAAGAAAAAAAAAAAATACAAACTGAAATTGTGACAACTATCAAACATCCAGACAGCTTTTGGCAATGCTGTTTCGTAATTTAGTTAAAGGGAATTACCAATTCTGTTGCTCTTCAGTGGATGTCAAATTAGTAAACCCTTCACTTCTAAGTATCTCAGAAGACTGAATGATGAGCGTATTCAAAATAACGCACATGGCATCCAGAACCTTAAGTATATATATATATATATACACATTGTCTTTACTGGACCTTTTTCTGTTTCTCCATTGTGATCCTGTCTCTATTTTGTACTCCTGAAGAAGGGCTTAAGCCCAACATGTCAAACTTTTTTTCCTCTTTCCAATATAAAGTGTGAAACTAATAAGACTTTTTGTACCTCTGTTTGTTGTCTCCTTGAACTATTTTTATATATATATATATATATATATATATATATATATATCAGACCTAGAAAAACCTGGGACGAGCTGATAAACTCCGACATCACACACTTACACCTCTCCAAGACAATGTCACTGGATCGAGACCTTTGGCGGTACTCAGTAACAGAGAAGACCCGCCTTACCTAAAAATATATAGTAAAACCTACTCCAGCCAGTAGGCATCTCTAACAAAATACACCCCGTCCCACCACCACCACCCCCACCCCATCCACACCACCCCGTTCTATGTAAAGTTATGTTGGTGCCACGCCATCGAGGCCGAAACAAATGAGATCGTGTAGGTGTCACGACAAAAAAACACACAGTCCACGCTGTAATGTGGCAACACGGTAAAAACCTCCCAGACCCACACTGTAAATGTGGTTGGTGTTAGGAAGGGCATCCAACTGTAGAAAACCTGCCAGACAGTCCTATGCGAGCAAGACAATCACTCTTGCCTCAAGTGGGACTACCCCCGTCCAAACCCATGCAAGCGTGGAACACGGACGTTAAACGTTGATGATGATGATGATGATGATATATATATATATATATATATATATGGCTTAGTGGTTAGAGCATTGGCCTTGCAATCGAAAGGTTGTGAGTTCAATTCTCAGACCGGGTGATGTGTTGTTTCCTTGAGCAAGACACTTTATTTCACATTGCTCCAGTTTACTCAGCTGTAGAAATGAGATGATAGGGACTGGGGTCCCTATCATTCCACTGCAAAGTGGTCGTGGAGGTGCCACGGCAAAAAAGCACCCAGCACTCACTGTAAATGAGGTTGGTGTTAGGAAGGGCATCCAGCTGTAGAAATCAAGCCAGAATCAGTTCCTGTCCCACCCTTGCAAGCAGGGTAAAGCGGACGTAAAATGAAATGATGAAATGATGATGATATATATATATATATTTGAAGGAATTTGTAGTTTGCTTGAAGCATTGTACATGGTATAAAAAATTCAAAGTTTGAAAGCCACGACAATGTGGGTTTGGACGGAGAGAATAATTAAATTGTAAGAAACAGGGCTTGTTTTTCTTACCTTAATTTTGAGATTAATATCTATTCCAGTGTCCGATATGGCTTGCTATACTATGCTGGCCAGTACACCAATACTTCATATATAGACCTCAGGATATGACTGGTATTTCATATATAGAGCCCAACTTCATTTATTGACCCCAGTATTTCACTGATACTTTATTTATCAGCAAATTTAAACTCAAAACATAAAGACCCAGACCACAGACCACTCTCTACAAAGCAGTCCAGTGTTTCAATAGGAATTTTGCCAATCAATTGATTTATTTAGTAGTGTCCTTACTAACTAATATTCTATTTTCTATTCTGATCTGATAGCTCAAGTGATAGATATCTTTAATACCAAGCAACAGCTACAATTTCTAATTGTATAATGGAATAGTGACAGCTTTTATATATTGAAAGAATATATTTTAAATTTCTTTGAAAATATATTTTTTTTCATATTTTTTTTTTAAGTCATATTTAAATAATTGATTTTCCTCGCTGATAAATTCAAAGTATTTTAACAATTATCTGCTTTATTTTATACAAGAAAATCACTGGCTAGTATTTACTTTTTGTTCTCGACAAATGTACCGCTAAATTTTCTTACAATGGTGTGATATCATTCATTTAGAAATGCAGCGTTGTAAAAGAAATTGGCAATTCTCTTTCAATTGGATCCCATTGCTAAAATCAAAATATCATCTGTGAAATGAGTCCACGATTCCTGACAGCAAATCACTGATGTGACAAATGTGTTTTCAATCAAGAAACAGTCTCTTTTGTCTTGTTGCTATAGAAACATTAATCACACATACACTGCAATACAAATATTGTTGTCTCCTTGGTAGTTACATTTTGGATAATTACATAAACTCCCATAGAGATGATGATAGATACATTTCTGTTGTTGTTGTTACTAATAAATTCCATCATAACAACATCCTTCTTAGGGACCATAGTAAAGATTCCAGTCTAACAGTTTAACTAATTAAGGCATATATTTGTTCTTAAGTATTTTATCATCCTGTAGTTGGGAAGATATCAGACCAATTCCATTTATATTTTTGATCCTGCTCTTATAACTTGGTTGATATATATATATATCTATAAGGACTGGACATAAGCTGCCCCTGAATCAAGTATCTTTATCTTTATTTTTGTTCCTGTGTACACAACATGTGTTCACCATGATTCCTTTATAGCTGTTATGCAATGCACCTGATGATGTCACTGGAATCTTACTGGACATTGAAATATATATAGTGTCTGCAGGATAAAAACTTTAAAGGATTTTCAACTTTCCAGCCTCCTGTCACTTTATTCAATAATTATATATGCAAAAGGCAAACAGAAATAACAACACAATCAGTACAGTATATGGAAGGAATATATTAGGTTAATGCTTGAAATAGCAGGAAGAGGGTCTCAACGTTTCTGGTGCTAAGGAAAAGAAATCAAAAATGCAGCTGGAGTCTTTTTAAGAATATTTATTTATTTCCTTTGTCGGTTTCACAGTTCTTATGCTTTTCAAAAGTAGAATTGAGATGGAGAGTTTGTGGTTTGTCTTGTATCAAATGTAAAACCTGTAAAGGAAACAAATAAATATTCTTAAAAAGACTCCATTTTCGATTTCTTTTCCTTATACTTTCACCCATGAAGGACATTTTGTTTTTTTATTAAAAAAAACTTCATTTTCTTATATTATTTCTGACCGGGTGATGTGTTGTTTCCTTGAGCAAGACACTTTATTTCACATTGCTCCAGTTTACTCAGCTGTAGAAATGAGATGATAGGACTGGGGTCCCTATCATTCCACCGCAAAGTGGTCGTGGAGGTGCCACAGCAAAAAAGCACCCAGCCCACACTGTAAAGTGGACGCGTAGGCGCCAACAGAAAAAAAAACACCCAGCACTCACTGTAAATGAGGTTGGTGTTAGGAATGGCATCCAGCTGTAGAAATCAAGCCAGAATCAGTTCCTGTATGAGCAAGAGAAGGTCAGCCAACTGGACACTGCTCACAACAGGACAAGTCCCACCCTTGCAAGCAGGGAAAAGCGAATGTAAAATGAAAAAAAATATATATATATCTATAAGTAAATAAGACCATCAAATATGTAAATCTGAATGTAGATACACCTAGAACAAATGCAAAGTCATCACTGAATGTCCTGAAAACAAAGCCAACAATAAACAAAACATCCAGGGGATAAGACCATCGAATACCAAACTTGTAACTAATGAACCCATCAAAACAAAGCTAATTACTAACTAAATGACTATACTAGATCCAAGACATCCTCCATAATTCCTGTCTCACCTTCTCCACACGTTATACACATGTTCTCCACACTACTTATACACAAATTTGTTTACACTTTACAGTTGATCATCTCTGTTTTCATATCAAAAGTGGGGTGTCATAATAATTTTTGTGATGTTGAGGTGGAGCACAGTGACACAAGAAGTTGGGAACCACTGGACCGAATTTATGAGGTGTTATATGATACTGAAAGATATAGATTTGGGTGTACAACAGGGTGTATAAATTCACATAGGTATGCCTAGCTTTATATACTCCATACAAGAATGTGCATCTATGAATTGATTTGTAAAATGAGGTCCCAGTTTCAGATGTTCATATTGAGCTGAGGAGAGGTGGGGTGATGGGGGAGAGAAAGACAGGGGTGGGGGGGTGGATAATAGAGTGAGTGAGAGGGAGAGACAGAAAGAAAGGGACAGAGACAGAGAGTGAATGAGAGAGTGAGAGAGAAAGAGGGTGAGAGATGAAGACAGAGAGAAAGAGAGATAGACAGAGAGAGAGAGAGAGGGAGAGAGGGAGAGAGAGAGACAGGTGTTTAAATATAAGGTCTGTTTACTGATGAGAATAAAACATGATATGCACAATAATAAAACAAACAAAACGAACATGTATAATGAAATTAGAAATCAGAGAACAGCTGTTGTAACACTGATGTGGAACAGAGTGGCACAGGGTGGAACAGAGTGGCACACACAGTGGTATACAGTGGCACAGAGTGACACAGAGTGACACAGAGTGGCACACACAGTGGAACAGAGTGGCACAGGGTGGAACAGAGTGGCACACACAGTGGTATACAGTGGCACAGAGTGACACAGAGTGGCACACACAGTGGAACAGAGTGGCACAGGGTGGAACAGAGTGGCACACACAGTGGTATACAGTGGCACAGAGTGACACAGAGTGACACACACAGTGGTACAGAGTGGCACAGGGTGGAACAGAGTGGCACACACAGTGGTATACAGTGGCACAGAGTGACACAGAGTGACACACACAGTGGAACAGAGTGGCACACACAGTGGCAGTGGCGCACACAGTGGTACACACAGTGGCACCGAATGGCACAGAGTGTCACAGGGTGGCACATACAGTGACGCACACAGTGGTACACAGTGGAACCGAATGGCACAGTGACACAGGGTGGCACATACAGTGACGCACACAGTGGCACCGAATGGCACAGAGTGACACAGGGTGGCACACACAGTGGCACCGAATGGCACAGAGTGACGCAGGGTGGCACATACAGTGACGCACACAGTGGCACCGAATGGCACAGAGTGACACAGGGTGGCACATACAGTGGCACACACAGTGGCACACACAGTGGCACCGAATGGCACAGAGTGACACAGGGTGGCACATACAGTGGCACACACAGTGGCACCGAATGGCACAGAGTGACACAGGGTGGCACATACAGTGGCGCACACAGTGGCACCGAATGGCACAGAGTGACACAGGGTGGCACACACAGTGGCACCGAATGGCACAGAGTGACACAGGGTGGCACATACAGTGGCACACA
>OZ024755.1:22294713-22306399 GCA_964016885.1 Eledone cirrhosa
CGGGTAAAATTCCCGAGATCTATGGACGAGTTCTCTCCAGCGGTCTCTGTCCCTCATTATCGCTGCCATATCCTGCATCTCCAACAGACCAGTGTCTGTCCTTAGGGCATCAACATATGTTAACCTTGGTCTTCCTCTTCTAGTGTGTCCATGTAGGGGCTCCCAAAGGAGCACTGAGTGCAATGTCAACTCTGGATATATATATATATATATATATATATATATATATATATATATATATATATTATATATATATATATATATATATTATATATATATATATATATATATTATATATATATATATATATATATATTATATATATATATATATATATATTATATATATATATATAGTCTGCAGGGAGAATACAAATCAAAGGAGTACTCTACAGAAAAAGTAGAAAAAAGTAGAGTGGGTCTAGAAGGAAGGGAAAAACCTGACTGCGACATCTACCGGTTTCTGCTTGTATTCGAATACAAGTCGAAACCACTAGGTGTCCCGGTTAGGTTTTTATCTTTCTTTATATATATATAATGATGGCTGCAACTCAATTTTGAGTAGTGCCATTGCTTGATACTCAAGCACGAGTATCACAGATGTGGCTTTTTAGTCATGCTAGACTTGCTTGTGGCCAACAATGACATGCATTGCAAAAAATGTCACATTTCAAGTGATACTTGAAGCCTCTTTAAATGTGGAAAGGCTTTGCATGGGGTCAATCTCACTCTCTGAACCCCAAAAGAACTGGTCTACATCATTGGATACAAACGAAGTCACAGGTTTTATATCAGAGTGACCTTCTCCTAGAGAGATGTCTTAATGAAAACTAGGGGTCTCTTGCTCCACACACAAAAAAAGAAAAAATACTTTATTGGATGGCCATTGACTCTTCTGACCCCCCCCCCCCCCCCCCCCTTTGATGAGTTTTGTTTTTCATCCTGCAGGGTGTCCATATATATATATATATATATATAAGTAGAAGGGATATTTAATTTGTTGGAAATCCGACAAATATAAATGTTTATAACTGATTCAGAGCACTCGACAGGTTTATGGAGTATAATATTCAATGATATTAAATAAATGGAAACTATATTTATAAAATCATATTTATTTTAAATATGGTTTTATAAATATAGTTTCTATTTATTTAATATCATTGTATATATATATATATATATATATATATTCCCGTATAAGCAAGACAAGGTCAGCCGACCGGGCACTGCCCACAACAGGACAACCCATCTAACCCATGCTAGCGTGGAAGAACGGACGTAAAACGCTGATGATGATGATGATATATATATATATTAAAATTAAGTGTGAAAAATCTCTATTTATGGGAGTACAAACAAGATAGACAAAAAAATATTCTGTCTAAACTCACTTATCTCTACCATGGTTTCATATGGAGAAGAATTCTTATTGGAACCACCAAGAATCTGCCATACTCTTCAAGGGGATTATTAAACTACTCCGTAATTTTTCGAATTTTAGCTGACGGTCTTTTGGATGCTATTTCTAGCGACATTATAAGCCTGTCACATCATCCTAATATGCTAGGGGATTTTTGATCATGTAACGTTTATACGCGTTTTTCATTCCAGCGTGCTACCTCAGCAAATGGAACAGTATGTATGTTTTCTTGGTAAATTTCTCTTAGATTTCGAAGAATTAAACTCCCCTGAAGAGTATGGTGGATTCTTCAATTATTGGAGGTTCTAATAAGAATTCTTCCTCATACGGAACCATGGTATGGAAATCTATATAGAAGTGAGTTTAGATAGAATGTTCTTTTATTTATCTTGTCTGTACTCCCATAAATAGAGTTTTTTCTTACTTAATTTTAATATATAATATTGCTTCTTGAGTTCCCTTAAGTTCCCATGAAATTTTTTTTAGCACCCCACCCCGAGAGCTTGTGGAAACTTTAGCACCTGCCTCCAATACGCTTGAGTGCTGATAGAAATTATTGAGCAAGCCCCTCCCCAGAATTCCCTTGAGTGCACATGGAAATTTTTGAGCATCCCGCAATTCCATTGAGTACCTGTAGAAATCTTTTTAAAGCAATGTATGTTTGAGGTCATGCATCCATTCCTGGGGTGACATGATAGCTGATAAATTAAAAGACTGTTGTGAGGGAATATGGAATGGAGGCAGGGCAAGATGTTTTGTTTTTAAAAATATTAGAAAAAGAAAAATTATATCTCCTGCATGTCACACAAAAAATGTTTTCGTCTGCCACCTTGGGGCGGGCACACAGTTTATGGTTTGACCACTGTTAGTATAGCATATAAGAGTGCTGGAGAATGTCAGAGAATGGTAGAAAGAAGGAAATGTAGAGAAATATGAAAGAAACTAGGGTTTACATAAAAGGAAATATGTATTATATATATATATATATATATATATATATATATATATATACAGTATATATATATATATATATATATATATATATATATATATATATATATATATATGTGTGTGTGTGTGTAATAGAAAAAACGAAGAAGTTTCGTTTACATGTGAAAAATAGTTATTGTGTATCGACCTGTTACGCGCGTTTCGCAGAGGATTGGCTCAAGGTAACTCCAGTATTGATCTGCTCGTCAGACTGGTGATGTGACAAAAAATTATATTTTTATTCCCACAACGATATATATATATTTATATATATATTCCTATCGCTTTCTCTTGATCATTAACATCTTCTCTTACAACTAATACAGGCCGACTATATATGCTCACTCCACTTTTCCCTTCACTGCTCTGTATACACACATATACACCCTTATATTAACATACTTTTGCTCATAGCTTCGTATTTACATGCACACACACTTTTTTACTCACATATACACACACATTTCTTCTTAGCTTCGTACGGACGTATAATAACACACACATGCTTATGCACGTGCACAAGTATAGCTCTTTTTACAAAACGTTATTTTCTCCATTTCAGGTAGACGCGTTCCATCATCCACTTTTCTAAAAAAATAAATCATACACAAAACAGCAGCACCAATAGTTTTGCAAGAGATGTCAACATGAATGGACCTATTATTTTTATCTAAAGACATTTTTTCCAATTCCAACTCGCCCGTTCCCTCAATCTATCTTATTTCTCATTCTTTCTTCTTATGAAGGACTAGCGTCCGAAACGTTAAGAACCTCTTCCTGCTATATCAAGCGTTAACCTAATATATCCCTTCCATATACTGTACCGATTGTGTTGTTATTTCTGTTTACCTTTTACATATATATATATATATATATATCATGATCATGATAATCATCATATAAATATATATATACATACATATATACATACATACATACATACATATATATATATATATATATATATATATATAGGTGTGTGTGTGTGTGTAATAGACTGATTTTGGAATTATGCCCAAGCATGTGTAAAACAGGTGTAGGGTTGTGTCATAGGTAAAACAAAACAGAAAAAAAGTATAAAAGAAAAGTGCCTGGGAATGAATACGAATGATTAAAAAGGGATGTTGATTTTTTTAAAAGATGATGGCTATATAGATAAATATGGTAAAAATAATGGAAGACAGACAAACAGAGAAGTAGAAGTAGAGAGAGATTTGAACGAGGAGGAAATACAAAACGAGGCATTTCTGCTGATACATTAAGATATGTGAACGATATATATATATATCAAGTAAAGCAACGGAGTAAAGGACTCGTGTTTATAGATATAAATATCTTTCTTTACTCGTGTTTATAGATAGATAGATAAATAAATAGGTGGATAGATAGTTGAAGATGAGACAACGTTCCGATGATGATGTGACAGAAGAATTGGTAAAGAATATGACAGAATGGTGAATACGAATGGAGAGACACTGATGCAATAAGAATGACTGAAAAAAAGAAAGAAAATAAACGGAAGAGAGCGAGATGAACAGAGAATTTGTTATTGCAGAATACATGCATAAATAAATAAATAAGGGTGGGTTTTGGTGAAAAATATTTGTTGAATATGTTAGGGGAATGAAATTAGAGAAAGTATTTGAAAAATGAAGAAACGAGAGCGAAAGTGAAAGAGAATGGAATAAAATAGATATATAGATAGACAGACTAATAGATAGGCGAAAGTGAAAGAGTGAAATAAAATAGATAGATAGACTAATAAAGAGATAGACAGACTAATAGACAGGTGAAAGTGAAAGAGTGAAATAAAAAAGAGATATACAGAGTGTTAGATTGTAGATAGATGAAAGTGAAAGAGAGATAGACAGTCGAATAGATAGATAGATAAATAGGTAGAGCGTCGAATACAAAGAGAGATAGACTAATAGATAGATAGATGAAAGTGAAAGAAAGATAGACAAATAGATAGATAGATGAAAGTGAAAGAAAGATAGACAAATAGATAGATAGATGAAAGTGAAAGAAAGATAGACAGACAAATAGATAGATAGATTGATAGATAGAGGAGGCGATAGACAGACTAATAGATAGGTGAAAGTGAAAGAGATAGACAGAGTAATAGAGAGATAAGAGAAAGATAGAGAGAGAATAAAGGAGAAGTTTTTGTCGGCCTCGTTCTGAATCTTATAAAACTATGATTATCTAATGTCTTTTCTCTTCTTCTTTCCTCTCTTATTATTTCTTTAGACATTAGGGGTAGGTTGTGTGATTGGAAGGAACAGGTCAATCGATCCACAATAAAGAGATCCTCATGGGCCCTACAAACCCACCTCCCCTCTCCCCCAAAAGGGGTTTCTGTCTCTGTGTATGATGCTTTCTTGTCTCACTATTATGGCACTGTATCGCGTCTCTTGCAAAAGACGATATTTTTTTCTCAAAAATATAATAGTAACGGCTGTAGTAGGAAATAATTAATTGGAGAAATGGTGTTGCTTGCGCGTCTTGTAATGTTTGCTGAAATATACTGTTTGGTCGGCTGAAATGTTCATAGGTTGATGAGATAGACTATGAAGGAGTGATGGCTAGAGTCTGTTGAAAATCTTGTAGGCATTCATTATCAATTCTTCTTCTTCTTCTTCAACTGCATTGTCTCTTCCAGGGACTATGATGAAATGATGAAAAGTAAACCTCATTTGGTCAGTCCATGAGCGTATCGTGGTCAACGTATGAACTTTTCAGCTAACCCTCGTATATATATATATATATATATACAATTTTCTACCTGTGAGTTTTACGAGAAGGTACTTTATGAATATATATATTCTGCTGTAATCATTGCAGGATTTCTTTCTGAACTTGTAGCTAGTATTGTACTAATACTAATTCGACATAGTAAAATGGTCAAGAGAAGCCACATCCCCTGACATCGCCTGGCATCAACATATAGGCAACACATATATATAGAGGCAACAAGGGAAGAAGAATCACATCATCTGACATCAGGCAACACACACACACCACACACACACACACACACACACACACACACACCACACAAAGATAGAGAGGCAACAAGAGAAGAAGAGACGGCGAAGAAGAAAAATAAGTAAAACTACATTGGAAACTTCCTAATCAAAGACATTCCAATAAGCTTGCCAATTAAACAACGAGAAGCGAGAATTTCTACCGATCTCTCTCTCCCCCTCTCTCTCTCTCCACACACACACACACACACATATATATATATTAAAAAAAAAAAACGGTTCAATTCCTTTCCCCCACCAACGCATAATGAAAGAAACGTGCGCACACACATGAATGGAATGGAAGGAATGAGGGAATTGGTCAGTCCAAGGAAGTGAGTATTTCAGAGAGATCGTTCGTTAGATTAGTAAACTGTTGACTTAATTTCTTCTTTCTCTCATTTCTTTAGTCGTTCATTCATTGGAAATAACAACAACGATAATAACCACAACTAGTCATTATCTTGTGATCAGCTTAGCTTTAAATAAGTCTTTCTAGCGCTGTGGTAACTGGTGGATGGATAGATGGATTGATGGATTCGTTATATAACACCTCCACTTTGTTCTTTTATATATTATATATATATCAAAGAACAAAGTTGAGGTGTTATATTCAGATATATAACGTATCCATCTATATATATATATATATATATTATAGTATAGTATAGTATAGTATATACCCCCCTTTTCGACTGGTACGCAGCTGGATAATGATAGCCTGCGAATCAGGATTTCCGTGAGGCTTGGCCTCTGGATCTGCGAGCCACACAAATGTCGCTGCGGATCCACCTTAGATTCTTTCGGCATCCACCCGTTGTCCTGTCGCTACAGTGCCGGCCACTTTCCACGCTCTCAACGAGGTCATAAAACATGGCTTGGATGCTGCAGGTTTCCCCTCTCACCTCGAGCCGGTGGGGGCTGGTCCGAGGGGACGACAAAATGCTAGACGATATGACCATCTTCCAGTTCCGTGGTAGTAAACCCCTCATCTTCTGCAATGCCACATGCAGCGACACATTCTCCAGCGGCAACCTGGTGCAATCTGCGTCTAACCCAGGCTTTGCTGCACTTCGGGCCGAAGAGGGTTTGTGGTCGAGCCCGTAGCAGTGGTGACTTCTGGTGTCCTTGGCCCTAGGACCACCTCCCTACTCACCATCGGCACAGAGTTGGCCACCCGCAGGTGTGAGATTCGCGAGCTGGAATGGCTCTTCCAGCGCCTCTCCCTCATCATCCTCCGGGGCAGCGCCGTCTGTATTCTGTCCGCCGGGGTTGAGGGGCGGCTAGCGCGTGGGCTCCAATTTGCTCACAATAGCGAAAGATGGGGAGAGCGGGAGAGATTGAGGTAGTGACAGTGGCAGTTTGGTTCCATTGTGTTCGGACTTGGTCTGTGTGTATATATTTATTTACCACACCACATTAATGTATATTAGAGATTTATAATTGTAGATAAACAATCAAAATACTAACAGTAGGATATTATATTATAGTATAGTATGGTATGGCTTGGTATTGGAATATCATATAGACAATTGATACTAATAACTTAGTGAGAAGACGAGAAGACTGTGTTTTATGATATATTCAAAGAAGTTGCTGCTGTTTGTGAGTGAGAGAATTAAATGAAAAATAAACACAGAGAGAAAGAGTGAGTAAGAGAAAGATATCAATCTAGATAAAATATCAAATATACGTATACAACATACACACACTTCGTCTATCTACATACTAACACATACACACTCACTCATTCTCTCTCTCACACACACACACGTATCTACACACATACACACTCACTCATTCTCTCTCTCACACACACACACGTATCTACACACATACACACTTCGTCTATCTACACACACGTATATTTAAAGACAGTATTCCTTGGCAGTTATGTCCGGTTTTTTTTTGGGGGGGGGGGGCATATTTGTTCCTTCCTTCTTACTTTCTCCCCCTACTCACACACCTGCCTCACCACCTCACCCCACCCGACCCCTCACCATGACTCCCACCCCTCTTATATTCGTTCTGTGTCACAGTATCTTCACTGTCCGTCTCAGTGATGGTCCGGGAATACAATCGACCACTATCTCTCTCTCTCTCTCTTTCTCTCTCTGTCTCTCTATCACCGTCTCTCTCCCTCTCTCTGTCTTTCTCTGGTTGTCATGGCACTATTTTATTCATTTATCATTTATTGAGCCAAGCAAGATGCCGCTGCTGCTGCTGACAAAGAAGAAGCTAGTACAACCGAATTAGGAGGAAGGGAGAGAGAGGGGGAGAAAGAGTGAGAGAGAAGGAGAGAGAGAGAGAGAAAAGGGAGAAGAAAAAGAACAAGAACAAGAAAAGAAGAGTAGGAGAAAAAACAGCGCAAGAACAGAAAGTGAGTGGGATAAAGGAGAAGGAAAGAAAGAAAGAAAGATAGGGAGGGAGAAACCAGGGGAAGAGAGAGGTTAAGGGAGAAAGAAAATAAGAGAGAGGCTGAGGAAACCCAGCTAGAGAGAGAAAACGAGAGAAAAGAAGAAAAATCGAGAGAGAGAAGGAGAGAAAACCGAGAGAAAGAGGGAGAAATCGTGAAAGAAGGGGAAGAAACGAGAGAGAGAGACGAAGGGAGAGGAAAATAGTGAGAGACAGAGAAAAGAAACGAGAGAGAGAGAGACGAAGGGAGAGGAAAATAGTGAGAGACAGAGAAAAGAAACGAGAGAGAGAGACGAAGGGGGAGGAAAATAGTGAGAGACAGAGAAAAGAAACGAGAGAGAGAGACGAAGGGGGAGGAAAATAGTGAATCTAAAAAGAATGAAAGAGATAATAATTGTTATAACAACATTGTAAAAAGAAAATCATGGGAGCACCGTTATCCTATTTTGTGTTGATTTAAAAGCCGGGAACCTAAATATACACACATACACATATATACACACATACACATAGACATATACACACACATATATACGTATATACACACATATATATATATATACACACATATATATATACATATATACATACATATATATACATATATATATATATATATATATATATACATATATATATGTATATATATAATATATGTGTGTGTGTATATATATAATATTTATATACACATATATGTATGTATATATCATATAATTACCCTGTGAGTGGATATTTTAGCGAAACAGGTGAAAGAGGAAGAGAGAAAAATATTATCTAGAACAACAACTACAAAATCAACAACATCGAGGAAACCGCTTCGAAGAATTCTTGTAGCTTTCGATTCCTGATTCTTCATTCTTGGATTTATGATATAGAAATATATATTTGTGGAGTATTATTATTGAATATATATAGGAAGAAAATTTTCTCTCTCTCCTTTAATTTTTTTTTTTTTTTTAACGACGGAAAATCGGAGTCATTTACCAACAATTAAGAGAGAGAAAAGAAAAAGATATGATATTTTTTGAAAATATTCACAATTTTGCGATTGGAGATTTGTAGTTTCGATTTTACTGGGTAACCTGTCAGAAATTAAGGGCCAACACACGATTTAATATTGAAAAGGAAAAAAAAGTCGAGAAAGGAGATGAGAAAAAAAAGTCTTTGTAGGTAAGTAAGAGGGTTGAAGGAAACGCTGCAGTGTGGTAGAAAATATTTATATATATATATATATATAAACATGTATATATGTATATATATATACAAACATGTATATATGTATATATATATACAGCTGTATACACACACACACACACATATATATATATATATACACGCACACATACACACATTTAATACATATATGTTTGTTTATATACACATATATGTGCACATACATGCATGTATATGCTTGAGTTTCTCTCTCTCTCTCTATATATATATATCGGTATGAATATCTATTTTTCAATGTTCGAATTCTTGTATACCTATATATATATATATATATATATATATACATATAATCTTTTCGAAACGCCTTATGAATATATATATGTATGTATATACCATATACCCACAGTCGTATAAATCAATGGAAGTGTGCATATATATATATATATATATATATATATATATATATATATATAAAACTTTGCCATTTTCAAACAATAAAGTATGTAAAGTAATTAAGTTAGAGAAATAAATATATGAATGAAAAATGCTTGTTGTTAAGCAATCTTGTCTGAAGCACGCTACATCACTCATCGAACATCATAGCATGTTTAATAGTGTATATAGTAAGTGTATACACGTTTACATTGACACATTACATACACACAGTAATTATATACACATACATACACAGTAATTATATACACGTGCTTACACAGTAATTATATACACATGCTTACACACACACACATACATATATACACATACATACATACATTTACATACACAAACATATACACATACAGTAATTTTATACACATGCTTACATTTATACACATACATACAGTAATTATATACACATGCTTACATCGACACACATACACACACACACACACAATGAAGTTGTAATAGTTTTGTCATTTGTATTATTATTATTTTTCCTTAATAATGTAACCACCCCCACCGTAAAGTGTAATATGTTGCTGATTGTATATAGTGGCCAGTTGATTGTTGTTGTGGTTGTTATTGTCATTAAAATATGCCTTAACGTCATCCTCGCCTCCATCGGTGGCAAACCCTCTTTGCTCGATTCCTGATTCCAGCCATTTCACTTCACTTCACTTCACTTCGTTGGTATCATTCAAACCATTTGGAATTGATCGAGATAAAATCAACAACAACTGCATGAACTTCACAACATCTCAATCTGTGTTCCGTTATATGTCAGACAGAGTGAAGTATTGTTGATTTATTTATTTATAGGAAATCAATTTTACAGTTCGATCATTCATAATCATTCTTTCTCTGTGTTTGCCATCATCGCCACTCGTTTGGCAGTTGCTGGCAGTCAATCCGCAACAGGTTTTACTATCAATCACTTGCAATAATAAGAATAATAATTCGTAATGATGTTTTCTTATTACCACAAGGGTTTACATAAAGTAGACATTAGGACAGTACAGGACAATACAGGACGGTACAAATGGGCATTTCTGCGTGTAAAAAAAAAAAGAGATGAAATAAATAACAAAGAAAAATTCCCCAATAGGGGGGAGACTTCCGAGGGACATCGTAATGATGATAGTACACAAAGACAGAACAATGTCCGTTAATAACGGTGTTTCTGATTTAGACACAAGGCCAACAGTTTTGGGAAGAAGGAATCGATTAAATCGATCCCAGCGTGTTACTGGTACTTTATCTTATCGACCCCCGTTAGGATGAAAGGCAAAGCCAACCTCGGTAGGATTTGAAATCAGAATAATAATTGTTTCTACTTTAGGCACAAGGCCAGCAATTACCCAGTGCATTACTGGTACTTTATTTTATCGACCCCGTAAGGATGAAAGGCAAAGTCAACCTCGGAATAATAATCATTTTTACTATAGGTATAAGACCAACAATTTATTGAGGAGAGGAAAATCAATTAAACCGATACCAGTGCCTTACTGGTACTTTATTTAATCAACCCCGTAAGGATGAAAGGCAAAACTAACCCCGGCGGGATTTGAAATCATCCTAATGGTTTTCTTATATAGGCACAAGGCCAGCAATTTTGGGAGAGCGAGAAAGTCGATTAAACCGACCCCAGTGCGCGACTGGTACTTTATTTTATCGACGTCGTCAGGATGAACGGCAAAACTAACCTCGGCTGGATTTGAAATCATCATAATAATAAGAATAATGGTTTCTGGTTTAAGCACAAGACAAACAATTTTGAGGGAAGGTGGACGAAGTCGATTAAATTGATCGCTGTGCATTACTAGTATTTTATTTTATCTACCCCGAAAGGATGAAAAGCAAAGCTAACCTCGGCGGGATTTAAAACCATCATCATCATAATAATAATTGTTTCTGATTTAGGCACAAGGCCAACAATTTTGAGGGATGGAGGAGAAAGTCAAAATCGACTCCAGTGTGTTACAGGTACTTTATTTTATCGACCCCCCCGTAAAGATGTCCGTTAATAATAAACCAACTTACGGCATTTATTACCTAAAGTATTGTGACAATTTGTTACCAAAAACTGTTAATGCCACTGCCAAACCTTACTTACTGAACCGGTTCCATGACAATCATATTCTACCACTAGGTTTAATATTATTAGCGTCTTTCTCCCCCACTCTCTCTCTCTCTCTCAATATTAAACCGTATCTTTGCTA
>OZ024755.1:22306599-22309099 GCA_964016885.1 Eledone cirrhosa
TGGCGGAGCACCATTGGAACAAGCACCCGGTATGGTGACTGAGTCTGCCAGCCGGTTTCGTTTCTTAGTTCAACAATGAGTTCCTTAATGAGGCATAATAAGGCATGAACGACACAACTTTCCACTTTGTTTTCTATTAAAAACCGCCGACTACTATAACTTATGGTGATAGATGGAGTCTACTGTACGGTTTTTGATTCCTGGTTCTAACCACTTCATCCTTAATACTCTTTGGAAAGAACTGGACCAATCAACCCCTCCTAAGAAATGGGTGTATCAACCCCTCCTAAGAAATGGGTGTATCAGCCCCTCCTAAGAAATGGGCCATATCAGTCCCTTCTATATAATGGGTACATCAACCCGTCCTATATAATGAGTACACCAACCCCTCTTAAGAAATGGGCATATCAACCCGATCTATATAATATGCCTATCAGCCCCTCCTAAGAAATGGGCCTACTAACATCTATTTAATCTCACCTACAATTCTGGGCTTTGTGGTAGAAATGGTATAAAGCTGCACTAAATCCTTTTAGTATATCTTTTTTTATATCTTCAGTTCAAGTTCCGCCGCCAGGGGTAATGTGATTGATTTTTAATCGATCGATTTATTCCTTGCGTGTGGATTTGTGGCCTTTTGTCAAAGTTATCAAGCATCACCATTATAATAATAATTATTATATTACGTTCTGAGTTCAGGATCTATAAAGTAAAATACCAGTCAATTACTGGGATCACTTACAGGGTCTATAAAATAAAGTACCAGTAACGATTTGATCGACTTTCCCCTCCCTCAAAATTGCTGGCCATGTGACTATAGTAGAAACAATTATTATTATAATAAATAAATAAAGAAAGAAAGAAAGAAAGTATTATTATTTAGTCCGCGATATTTGTTCTGGCTATTTACTTTCTGAGTTCAAATCCCACGAAGGTTAACTTTACTTTTCAACCTTCCAAAATACAAAGCACTGTACAATTCAAGTACTGGGTCGTGGATTGGAGTATCGGTAGAGGGTCGGACGCCATGCTTTGACGCATTGAGTTACGGCCCTTGTCATTCTGAGTTCAAATCTCGCCGAGGTTAACTTTACCTTTCATCCTTACGGGGTCGATAAAATAAAGTACCAGTAATACACTGGGTAATTGCTGGCCTTGTGCCAAAAGTAGAAACAATTATTATAATAAATAAATAAAGAAAGAAAGCATTATTATTTAGTCGGCGATATTTGTTCTGGCTATTTACTTTCTGAGTTCAAATCCCACGAAGGTTAACTTTCCTTTTCAACCTTCCAAAATACAAAGCACTGTACAATTCAAGTACTGGGTCGATATAATCACCACCACCAGAAAAGCCCAGAGAAGCTGGGCTTGTGTCTAAATTAAAAACCATTAATATTATTATTGTTATCCTTACGGGGGTCGATAAAATAAAGTACCAGTAATGCACTGGGATAATTGCTGGCCTTGTGCCAATAGTAGAAATCATTATTATTGTTAATATTGATCAGTGGAATAGCAGAAATGGTAGCGTGCTATAGTAAATTCCTGGCAGTATTTAGTTCCGTCTTTTACGTTCGAGTTTGAGTTCAAATTAGGCGGGTAGTTAACTTTTCCATGTATTCTTCCGAGATCGATAACGTATGTACCAGTCATCTCTAAGGGTTCTTCATTCAAGGGAATACGCCTCCCCTTCTCTCCACCCTGCCCTATGAATGTGTTACCTTAGGAGAGTGTAAGAACTCGTTACTTTCCATATATGAGGAAAGTGGATTAAATGAGAAGTGACTCCCCCACGGGGATTTGAACTAGCTACCAAGAAGAGCAAAACTACCCACGCCGTTAAGCATCCAGTTCCGTTCTCTACAACCATTACAGAAATAAGGTCTTGCAACTGGGCAATAGAAATCATTATTATATGCCTCTTGGGGTGGGGAGGGTCGTATTTATCTATCGATGATTGATTATTGAAGAAGGACAACAACGACGACGATTTATCATTGAAATCTCATTAGTCTTTCTAGTAGCTTCTCTTTGGTTAGGGGCATCTTAAAGGTATGTAAAGTAGAGATGGTGACAGGAAATCTTTAAGAAAAAAAAAAAGAAAAAAAAAGTCTCGCCTTCTTCAATTTAGGGTGGTTGACATGATTAGAAAGAACAACAGGTCTGAGCATCCTTGTCGTTTCAGTTGTAGGACAGGAAGATAGACACCCCTGAAACAGCAAGCCTTCAGGGTTGACAATCAATCCCCCCCTCCTCCTCTCCCGTGATAAACAATAATAATAGTATGTCTATCTATATTGTCCCCTTTTCTTGTGCGCCCTTGTGGCTAATAAAGAAATATATCTATATATAAAAGTGTGTATATATATATATATATATAATGTGTGTGTGTTTATCCTAGGTTCAATATATATATATATATGTGTGTGTGTATGTATACACATATAGATGTGTGTGTGTGTATATATACACGCGCGCGCAATTATGTGATGCGGTG
>OZ024755.1:22314099-22321599 GCA_964016885.1 Eledone cirrhosa
AATTGCTGACTCTGGGCCTAAATTAGAAACCATGGTTAGAAATCATTTTCATATTTAATATAGTTTTACAGTCACTGCCTCAGTATTTCACAAGTATCTGAGTTCAAATCCAATTAAGAGCAGTTAACTCTTCATCTCTCGAGAGTTAACTAAATGAAGTAAATAATTGTATTATACTGTTTCCATTGATCAACTACACCCTTCATCTTCTTCTTCATCCACTTATTCCTGAGAGGGTCATTTGGTTAGTTCAGGAAAGGCATCCAGCTGTAAAATACTTGGCCAAATTGTCCTTGCCGGAGCAAGGTGTGACATGGCCAACCACGGCCAGACTTGCCTCCCGGCATGGACGACCAGTCTAACCCATGGAAGAATTGACACTAAACAGAAATAATGATGATGATCATACAAGTTGTCATGTTGATGACACAAAAAAAACATCCACTCGACCCTGTAAGGTAATTGTGCTGGTGAAAAACTGTAATGTGGTTGGCATTTGGAAGGGCATCTAGCCATAGAAACCTAGCCAAAGTACAGATGCGTATGTGCAAGATGTGGTCTCCTGATCTAACTTGTCCCATGACAACTTGTTTGTCGAACTCTCTAGTGCTAGTGCCATGAAAAGTCCACCCTGCAAACCCTGCTATAGGAATGGTAAACTGCTCTAGAAACTATGCTAAATGCATTGAAGTGTATTTAGTTGTATCAGAGCATGACAACCTCTCTAGTGTTGGTAATCTACACAATAAATGTGCCCAGTACACTCTGTATATTTGTTGTTATTAGGAAGGGCATCCAGCTGTAGAAAACTTGTCAAACAATGAGGATACTTTAGTTGTGCCATATACATGTCAATATACCTGGTGTTGGCAGGTTTTCTATGGTTGGATGTTCTTCCTATCACCAACCACTTTACGGATTGTACTGGGTGCTATTGTTGTGTAGATCACCAGCACTAGAGAGCTTATCATGCCCTTGACACAATTGGAATTTTTTAAAATTTTAATTTTTTAAAATTTTATTTTAAATGGTTTCTACTGCTAGATGCCCTTCATGTCACCAGCCACCATAAAGAATGTACTGGGTGAATTTTTCATGGAACCAGCACTAGAAAGAGGCTTTTGTTTTGTGAATGAAAGGTCTTCTCGATTCTTTTGGCATGGTTTCTACACTCGGAAGCCCTTCTTAACAACGACTACTTTACAGAGTGTGCTGGGTGCGTTTTACCAGGGTACTGTTAGTAAGGAGGTTGCTGGTATTAGACAGAACAAAATGACATTCTATACTCTATGATGGGGATATGGAGAGGAAATAGGATTGGGGCAGGATGAAGGATGATAGGTATATCATGGGTAAGTTGGTAAGATTTGGTGGTTGATAGGTTCATGATGGTGAGGGGTGAAGAAGTATCTCATGGATATAGTGCTCTGGAATTGTCATGGTTTGTTGTTTTGTTTTTAAGTTGAATGATGGCAGAGTAAAATATAGTAGTGCCATGGAAGATTATTCTGATACATATACTCCAGTATATATCAAATGTGGGTGGAAGAGAGTGAATGGTATAATGTGATAAGAACATTAAAAACACTACTGAGCCAATAAGTCATTGAGCCCACTTGAAATACCTACTATAACTCTCTCATATCACACCGTCATCTTAACTCTTGTACCACGTCCTGTACCGCATATAACCCGCATTGGTAAGAGATTCTTGAAAAGTACAAAACAGCACTGATACTACATCTCATTATAAATTAAAGTCTTTACTTTAATATTACAAATTTTCACAACGATCTGCCCACTATAAACAATTGAATTAACAAACCCATTTTTAGATATTTCTACTAAATCATTACAGGATTGTTAAGAGTTAAAATAATGAAGAACATTTGGGATAATGTAGTCCTACATATGCTGTGCCTGAAAACAATATTGAATGGTTACAACTGGAATCACTTTAATCATATAGGTTTGCTGGGACTAAATAATGACACTATTACTACATGGATTTTATACAATATATCACCTTCCTTGTCCAACCCATGCCAGTATGGAAGAAAGATGTTCTCCCTATAATCAGCTATATCCCTATTTCTTCTCCAACCCATGCCAACATGGAAGCATGATGTGATTCCTACTCCCAGTTATATCTCTGTTTCTTGACTAACCCATGCCAACATGGAAGCATGATGTGATCCCTACTCCCAGTTATATCTGTTTCTTGACTAACCCATGCCAACATGGAAGCATGATGTGATCCCTACTCCCAGTTATATCTCTGTTTCTTGACTAACCCATGCCAACATGGAAGCATGATGTGATCCCTACTCCCAGTTATATCTGTTTCTTGACTAACCCATGCCAACATGGAAGCATGATGTGATCCCTACTCCCAGTTATATCTCTGTTTCTTGACTAACCCATGCCAACATGGAAGCATGATGTGATCCCTACTCCCAGTTATATCTCTGTTTCTTGACTAACCCATGCCAACATGGAAGCATGATGTGATCCCTACTCCCAGTTATATCTGTTTCTTGACTAACCCATGCCAACATGGAAGCATGATGTGATCCCTACTCCCAGTTATATCTCTGTTTCTTGACTAACCCATGCCAACATGGAAGCATGATGTGATCCCTACTCCCAGTTATATCTCTGTTTCTTGACTAACCCATGCCAACATGGAAGCATGATGTGATCCCTACTCCCAGTTATATCTCTGTTTCTTGACTAACCCATGCCAACATGGAAGCATGATGTGATCCCTACTCCCAGTTATATCTCTGTTTCTTGACTAACCCATGCCAACATGGAAGCATGATGTGATCCCTACTCCCAGTTATATCTCTGTTTCTTGACTAACCCATGCCAACATGGAAGCATGATGTGATCCCTACTCCCAGTTATATCTCTGTTTCTTGACTAACCCATGCCAACATGGAAGCATGATGTGATCCCTACTCCCAGTTATATCTCTGTTTCTTGACTAACCCATGCCAACATGGAAGCATGATGTGATCCCTTCTCCCAGTTATATCTCTGTTTCTTGACTAACCCATGCCAACATGGAAGCATGATGTGATCCCTACTCCCAGTTATATCTGTTTCTTGACTAACCCATGCCAAGATGTGATCCCTACTCCCAGCTATATCCCTGGTCCTTGTCCAATCCATGCCAGTATGGAAGAAAGATGTGATCCCTACTCCCAGCTATATCCTTGGTCCTTCTCCAACCTATGCCAGTATGGAAAGCCTGGCACACCTCACAAAATACTACCCAAAACAACTCACTCTCTTCTAGGCTACCCTCATGACCCAACACTTCCTCTCTCACAGTGGTATGAACCCCCCACCCCCACACACTCTCATCAATGCCTTTTGGATGTAATTTTACTTTCTGGCACTTTAGTTTCACAATCAAATTGGTGTATATCAGTATAGGATTAGAGTAGCAGTCCCCCCCCCCCCACACACACACACACACCTCCCACAGCACAGGTACACTTTATGTCTGCAGGTGAATAAATAAATAGTCCAGCAGATGTTTCAGTCGCTGATGGCACCCCCTGTAAAACCACTTTTCAGGGAGCTGGAAGATGTTTTTCATGGTCAAATCATATTCAGTGCATAGCTTCAGAAATTGTCCATTATTGTTGAGATTTCCTTTTCCAAAGTGACCTAATGCACCGTCCTACATTTGGTAACCTCTGCCCATTCTTGCATTAAAATAACCTTGGATAAACATCTTGTCAGTTGATGGCACCATGTCCCGGTGTCTACACAGCAGTGAGCCAAAGAATTCTTCCTTCTTATTCTATATATCTGCCATTGTAGGAGCTTAGGCACTGAAAACAGTGATGCTTCAGTTTCCATCCAGGGTCAATCTCACTTTCATCCTGTCAGATGTAGCAACAGGAAGTGACACTAGTTTGCTGACAAGGATGTTTGCAATGTCTAGGCCAACTCTAGCTTCACTCTGTACTGCATCCTCATTTCCTAATCAGAAGAAGGAGCTGTATGTAGTTTTACCCTCTTAACCCTCAGCACTCCTTTCCCCCTCAATCATGTCACTGACAAGGCTGTGATATTTATACACCAGCTCCCTACATATAGTAATTCTTCACTCTGGTGTTCCACAAGTGGCTACATCCAACATCATTCTGACATTACAACATCCAAAAACTAAACTGTATTAACTTCTCTTTTCCTTTCTTAGTTTCTTAGCACAACGATGAAGACTCCACAAAACATGGTACTCCAGTTCTATATATTTGAATAAATGCTATTTCAGTTGATATACTATAGCTATATTCTAATAGTAATCTATATTATAAGAGCACTGTCTGTCTGTCCATCTGTCTATCTCCCTGTCTGTCACACTCACATTATATAGAGAGGGGGAAGGGCGGTGGATTGGCAGTATCGGTAGAGGGTCGGACGCCATGCTTTGCAGCAGCATAAAGTTACGCCCCTTTATGATCTGAGTTCAAATCCCGCCGAGGTTAACTTTGCCTTTCATCCTTACGGGGTCGATAAAATAAAGTACCAGTCACGCACTGGGGTCAATTTAAACGACTCCCCCCCCCCCAAATTGCTGGCCTTGTGCCTATATACGAAATCATTATATAGAGAGGAGGAGTGCCAAGCAAGAGATATGTACATAGATAGAAAAAAGGGAAAGCCATGTGTTTTTGAGGTGACAGAAAGAGGTAACTAGACAGAAAGTTACGACATCGCTCTCATCTATATAGAGAGAAGGGGAGCGTCAAATGAGAGATATATACATAGAGAGAGAAAAGGAATGTCATTTGTTAAGAGAGAGAGAGAGAGAGAGAGAGTGTGTGTGTGTGTGTGACAGAAAGAGGGAGAAGACGTCGCCATCATGTAGTAAGTCTAATAGCTACAAGGTTTCCATCAGTTATCATATAACTGAAGTCTCTTGCTCTTGGCCATTTATGTTCTGAGTTCAAATCCTGCTGAAGTTAGCTTTGCCTTTCATCCTTACGGGATCGATAAAATAAAGTACCAGTAATGCACTGGGATAATTGCTGGCCTTGTGCCTAATGTAGAAACAATTATTATTATTACTACTATTATCATCATGTTTACATGATCATTTTCAAGCTGACATGTGTTGGATAGGACTTTTTGATACAGTTTTTACGGCTTCATTCCTTTCCTTTACCCACCTCATAGAGCAGAGATGTGGTACACTTATTCTAAAAATTGAGGCAAACACGCAGACATGACAATAAAATCTCTTCTTTATGTGTGTGTTTGTGTACGCCTGTGTGTGTGCGTGTGTGTGTGTACTTCGACTCATAAAAAAAATTCCTCACCTTTCAGAATATATTACTGTTTACAAAAGGCAAGTGGCTACCTCATCAATTGTCTCTTATGAAATTGAGAGAATATTTTTTATAAACATTTGTACATTGTACAACTATTTCCCTGCTGTGATAATAGGTCATTGATCAAGTTAGCAACAACCAGATGACTGAAATTATTACAAACAGAGACATAACTAGAGTGTAGCACATGCCATGGGTGCTGCTTGGACTAGCAACACTTTCTATTAAAGTCTAACTTTGTCCACATCAGAGACAAATTTGCATCAATAAAAGTAAAGAAGATGCAGTTGTAATTTTCATGTATTATTTTCAATTAAAAAGGCCGGTGGTTTGGCAGTATTGGTAGACCGTCAAAGGGCGGTGGTTTGGCAGTATTGGTAGACCGTCAAAGTGTGGTGGTTTGGCAGTATTGGTAGACCGTCAAAGGGCGGTGGTTTGGCAGTATTGGTAGACCGTCAAAGGGCGGTGGTTTGGCAGTATTGGTAGAGCGTCAAAGTGTGGTGGTTTGGCAGTATTGGTAGAGCGTCAAAGGGTGGTGGTTTGGCAGTATTGGTAGAGCGTCAAAGTGTGGTGGTTTGGCAGTATTGGTAGAGCGTCAAAGGGTGGTGGTTTGGCAGTATTGGTAGACCGTCAAAGGGTGGTGGTTTGGCAGTATTGGTAGAGCGTCAAAGGGTGGTGGTTTGGCAGTATTGGTAGAGCGTCAAAGGGTGGTGGTTTGGCAGTATTGGTAGACCGTCAAAGGGCGGTGGTTTGGCAGTATTGGTAGACCGTCAAAGGGCGGTGGTTTGGCAGTATTGGTAGAGCGTCAAAGTGTGGTGGTTTGGCAGTATTGGTAGAGCGTCAAAGGGTGGTGGTTTGGCAGTATTGGTAGACCGTCAAAGGGTGGTGGTTTGGCAGTATTGGTAGAGCGTCAAAGGGTGGTGGTTTGGCAGTATTGGTAGAGCGTCAAAGGGCGGTGGTTTGGCAGTATTGGTAGAGCGTCAAAGGGCGGTGGTTTGGCAATATTGGTAGAGCGTCAAAGGGCGGTGGTTTGGCAGTATTGGTAGAGCGTCAAAGGGTGGTGGTTTGGCAGTATTGGTAGACCGTCAAAGGGTGGTGGTTTGGCAGTATTGGTAGAGCGTCAAGCACCATGCTTTCCAGCATAGTTACGCCCCTTTGCGATCTGAGTTCAAATCCCGCCGAGGTTAACTTTGCCTTTCATCCTTACGTGGTCGATAAAATAAAGTACCAGTAATGCACTGGGATAATTGCTGGCCTTGTGCCAAAAATAGAAACAATTATTTTCAATTAAAAAATTAAGAAATACGATTAGTATTTTTGAGCTGATTTTATGGTTATTTGAAAGATGGGTGTCAGATGTTTGGCAAGCAGAGGCTCAATTTCACTGCTTGCCATAGGCACTGTTTTCCCTAGATACACCTCTGGTTACAAGAATACTATACAAGAATGTTAGATGCCAACTGTAGGTTTGTGCAATTAGAATGTTTTGCTTACTACTTAATGTAATAATATCAGGATAATACATTTTAAAATATTGATCTCTTTTCACTGAGTAGAAGGTTGAATTTTTCATGGAAAAGTAGTGCAGCTGATTGAATTGACTGCTGCAGTATGTTGTTACTTGCAATAATTTTATTGACTCTGGAGAGATGAAAGCTAAATCGACTCCAATGAGATTTAAAATCAGAATTATAAATCAAACCTATAATCACTGTTAATGTTTACTGTCAACAACTAGATTGATGGAATAGTACACTAAAGGAAAAGATATCAGGTTTTACCCTCTTACCATAGCTCGATATTATACAGAAAATGTAGATGTTACTCATGAAAAACTGCCATAACATTCATCAATATTCTTCTGATTTTCCTCTTTCAGAACATTGACTATTTAAACATTTTTTAATGTTTGTCTTGTTTATAGAAACCTATATCTTCTAACTCTATTCAGTAAGTTTAATGATAAAAAGTAAGCTTCTCTTCTACACAAGATCTAACTGCAGACGATAGCACATTTCACCTTAGAATAACCTGGATTTTTTTTACAAATAAAACATTGAATAGCTTTAAAATCATGATACACACATATTCACATACTTACACTTAAACACATATGCATTCATACATATAAACATACATACAGACA
>OZ024755.1:22324099-22454099 GCA_964016885.1 Eledone cirrhosa
TCACAGACGTGAAGCACTCAACGGTTTTTATTCATCCAGAGTTTTATTATAACAAGAAGGATGTTGGTTTTATTATATATATATATATATATATATATATACATACATCATCATCATTGTCATTTTAACGGCTGCTTTCCCCACACATACACATATATATATAAAGCCCCGTGACATGACTAAGTGACCCAGTTCTACATATCCACAAGAATCTATGTGTATTATCATCTCATCATCCACATTTCCACATTTCTGTCCATTTTTCATTGCCGTAAAGAGGACATAGGAATAACTTTACATAAAAAAAAATTAAAGCTGAACATAGTACTATCTTCAATATCACATTTGAAATATGAACTGTTCCCTATATATATATATATATATATAAATAGATGGATAGATAGATAATAAGGATAATACTTCATCTCAAAAATTCAGAAATACACTTACATCCTCCACACACACACACACACACACACAAATATTCACACCCACGCAAATATTCACACCCACCCTTACACACATATACTCCTGCCTACATTCCCCCACTCATGTATGTATATATTAAACATACACAGTCAAATTAGTTGGAACTGAAGTTGGTGCCAAGAATAATTACAAAGAGTAATCAGGACAAATTTACTGTTGAGTATTGTTTCATGGTACTCCGACAGTTACAACGTTGAGTGTTCCAGTTGATACAATCAATAGAACAGCCTGATCGTGAAATTAACCTGCAAGTAGCTAAGCATCCCACAGTAATCTGTACCCTTAATGTAGTTCTCAGGGAGATTCAGCATGACACAGTGTGATAAGTCTGGCCCTATAAATTACAAGTACAACTCATTTTTGCCAGCCAAATACACTGGAGCGGCATGAAATAAAGTGTCATGCTCAAGGACACAATGTGACGCCAGGAATTGAAATCACAACCTTACAATCGTGAGCCAAATACCCTAACCACTGAACCACATGTATTGTATATCTAACAGAAACCCATGTATTGGGAGTGTTACATAATATTTCAATGGAATTCTAGAAGGTATTCTGTTTTACACTGTTGTTTATGATTAACAATTTGATGTATGACATTCGTGTTCAATGTTGTAGCCTGTGTTGTAGCAATACCAGCTCTTATGGATAAGGTATGAAACTACCATTTCATGTAGTATGAACTCAAACTGACTGTAGGCATTTTACTGTTTCAGAGTAGATTATTGAATTCTTATCAAATGTGTACTTGTTGAGGGCTTAGAAAAAATGGTTTGGAACTCAATAAACTGCTGAGTGAAAACCAAAAGATACAATCCTATGTGAATAATTAATTTAGACCAAACCATCTTGTTAAGTTGTCTTCAGCAATAATTCTTAAAAAGCTGAGTCATCACATGCTAAACCTAAACCATCAAAGTAGCTTGTATGTGTTTACTTGACCCGTTAAAAATAGCAGCCAAATCGCTCTAACCATCTTATAAAAAGGAAAGGACTCTAGGAAATGTAGTTCTATATACTCTGAAAAGAAAAAAGACGAGATGTTCACAGCTAGACTGTCTTTGATAATAGATCTGCTCAGTCAGGGTTTACATAAAGTTAGATGACAACATACCAAACCATTCTTAATGTTGAATAACAGTTTTTTTCTACTTCTATTGCATCATTTGTTATACTACCTTCATGAAAAATACAATCAAATTGACTTACCTTTGTATTTCTTTTGTTTTGTTTTGATTCTTTTTCACTGCCATGCCAAGGAGATAGATTGGAAATAGGAGGAGGAGTCTATCAAATAGATAAATAGAGAATGAGTGAGTGACAAGTGAAATGTTTATCATACTGACCGTCTTCTTCTTCTCCTTCTCCTCCTCCAAGGGTTTTGAGGGCAGAGTCCTCAAACACTCCTTCCAGCGGGTCCTGTCAGAAGTAACCGTTTCCAACTGGTCCGGCTTGATCCCCAAGCGAGGCCAGCCAAGCTCATGGATGTTATCCAACCATATTGCTCGGGGGTCTACCCATGGGCCTCCTGCCTTGTTGGTTTTGACCATAAAAATCTGTCCAGCGATTCCATCCTAAGATATTCTAACCACATGTGCATAGTATCGGAATTGTGATCTCTCAATTCGGAGAAGTAGTGGCTCTACCTGGAGTGACTCTCTCACCTCCAAGCTATGCACCCTATTGAGTAACTGACAGAAAAAAAAAAAATTAGAGAATAAAAATGAGGTTAACTTCATTATGCTTTAACCCTTTATCATTTAAACTGGCTGTATCGAGCCAGAATTCTCTCACCTCTTTCTGTTCAAACCAGCCATACCTAACCACCCATGCTGATGTTAAGGTTTTGTTCTCAAAATAAATAATATCAAAATCTCATAGATTCAATATTATATGAGGTAAAGCCTTTGCCATGAAAATACAATAGTATATATAGAGTAATGCAAATGCTAAAGGGTTAAGCTACATGTAGTGAGAGGTTAACTTCATGTAGCTTTAAGCTACATGGTTTTACACTGAATGTTGTGATGAAACAACTCTCTGGAATAATTATAATTACATGTACATCTATGAATATTTTGTAAATAAAATTGTAACATTTTTTTGTAAATATAGTATCATGAGTTTTAATTAAATTTTCATAACTATTAATAAACTTTTCGGCACTTTTGGCAAACATAGGTCCAATCGATTTTCTGTCATCAACCTTAACTATGGAAGGATATTGAAAACATAATCGATAATGTAAATAGTTTCATTACAGAATACTTCTCATTTTTAAATGCTTTCATTATTGAATATCAATATTGAATTAAAAATAATCAATGAAAAGTCATGAAGCAGAGTATCAGTCAGAAATGTGCGTTTAAACATTGGCAAATGCATTACCACAGGTTTCACCAACTAATTACCACTCAATCTCAAAACTAATCTACTTCGAGAAAATTACCACACGGCATGTGGTGTGTCACATTATTTCAAAGATATATGTTGCTGTCAGCATATAACTTTGTATTGAAAATAGGCCAACAATTTTGAGGGAGTGGAAAGTCGATTAAATCAACCGCAGTGTGTTACAGGTATATTTTATTGACTCCCGAAAGGTTGAAAGACAAAGCTAACCTCAGCAAGATTTGAACTCAGAACATAAAGGAATGTAACTCTATGTTGCAAAGCATGTTGACCAGCACTCTACCTATTACTGCTGATCCATGGCCTTATTTGTATTGAAAGAATGGAACTATTCAATTATGTCTTCAATATCCTTCCATAGTTAAGGTTGATGACAGTACATCAAGGAACTCATTTTTTCTTAGAGTACTAGCTGTTTAGTAGACCAGAAAAACTTGTCATTTTTTTATGGCAAAAATGTGTTTGTACTTATGTATAATTTGCAGGAGGGAGCATGCAGATTTACAAATTTGGTCTCAGTATTTTGTTTAAGATCAAAGTATAATATTTTAATACACAATACAAAGTTAAATTCTTTAGGTTTGAAATTTATCAATTGTTTTCTTCCTTATTTTTGAAAAAGTGTCATTCTCTATAATTAATAAAACCTGCCAGAAATATTTTACGACATGGCTACGCTAGTATGTTTATATTTACATGATTTTATGTTAATTGAACTGCAGAATTTTTATATCAAAAATAGGACACCCATCTCTCTTTCAGTGTTGTTTTGTTTGCAACTTCTTGAATTTAATCAAAAGGAAGCATTAAATATATTTTTTTAAACTAAGTATCTTTAAGTCTGTATGAGCAACACAGTTTTTCATCTTGCAACGGCTATAATTAATTAATGCAGCAGGAGATTTGTTTGTATTTTACTACTGCAACTAAAAGGAATCTGCTTTCTGTAGTTTGAGCTAAAAAAAGAGGAAGAGTAATTGAGAATTTTCTCTATGCAGTAAGTATATATATATACATACATATATGATAACAATAAGACACAAGAAGCAATCGTAGGATAGCGATTACATGATAGATGCTTCATATTATCTTTTTCTCTTGATTCTCTTTCATCTTGCAAGTAGATAATATCAGTAAATGATAAACAAATGGAGACATAAATCTTTGAACATCTGAATAGGATTTACATATTATTTTGTAATTGCCTTAACAAGATAATGTTCCTATGTAATGTATCGTATCAATGTACCATATCGAGATCTCTTGTGTGCTGAGTTTGAGCCTCACTTCCTACATAATAGTAACAGCAACAACAACAACAACAACAACACTAAGAGAATGTTGTAGTTAGCTTGAAACATTGTGTTAGTGTATAAAGCAGTTATGTTATTTGAAGGCTACAACAATGTAAAATGGATGGTAGATTTTGGAATAAATTGAAGGCAACTAAGATGTTGGTGTGTCATCTGTTATTTTATTTACTTGTCCTAATATTTTGAGTCTAAAACCCTTCATCAGAAGACTATAATAAGAAACTGGCTTGAAGAATTGTAATCATCTTGCAATTTTTTTCTTCCAACAATAATAAGGTTGATAATGATAATAGTGATGATGATGATGATAATGATCATTTCTAACATAGATACAAGACCAGAAATTTTGGCGTTGGAGTGGGCGTGAGGGGTGGGTGTGAACATAAACCCTAGTACTTGAATGCTACTTTATTTTATTGACCCCAGAAAGATGAAAGACAAAGTACTATCTGTGCCATTAACAACCAAATATACACCCCAACCCACTACCCCTACTCCATCCTCCCACTTCCACCCACACCACCCTTTCTCTGTAAAGTTATGTTGGTACCACAGAACATCCAGTCCACAATAAAGTGGTCATGTAGGTGTCACGACAAAAAGCACCCAGTCCACGCTGTAAAGTGGTCCTGTAGAAGACACAGGGAAAAGGCTCCCAGTCCACACTCTAAATGTGGTTGGTGTTAGGAAAGGCATCCAGCCATAGAAAACCTGCCAGATAGTCCTATACGAGTGAGACATGGTCACTCGACCAATCTTGCCTCAAGTAGGACAATTCCTGTCTAACCTATGCTAGCATGGAAGATAGACATTAAACAATGATGATGTAACAATTGTAAATTCTTTAAATTTTAACACAAGAAATCTAAATAAGTCATCACATATTGCATATTAAATATAACAGCCTGCCGTTTGTATATAGTTTATCTGACTTCATTATGTAATGTGACCTCTGTTTTTTAAGACAGTATGTGGTATAATTCAAGTGAGATTTGGCTGCTATTTCTACCAAGTTGTACAACCACATTATATAGGCCTCTATCGGTTACTAATGGCCATGGTTTTGTACCTAGAAAGTTTCTATTCTGAGTTACAAGTCTGGGAAAGGTTGTTTGTGGAAGACCAGCAGTTACCCATGCATACTAGTTTCCCCTCTCCACGTCACTGATGTTGACCAAAGGACAGGCAATGACCGGGACAGCTTGGTTCCAGAAACGTCACAACTCATTTCTACAGCTGAGTGAACTGGAGCAACGGGAAATAAAGATCACAACACATCACCTGGTCCGAGAATCAAACTCACAACCTCTCAACTGCAAGCTATACACCCTTACTACAATGCCTATTCTAACAAATACCAGACTGTTTGAAATCCCTCCAGTCACTACTATCTTTAATGAGTTTTGTTACTCTCTCTTAGGCCAGTTAAAAATACACTTTCAGAGATTTATATCATTTTTGGCCCATTTCTTTTGTAGTTCCTACGTTCTACTGATCTGCACCGTTTCTCTATTCAGTTCTCAGAATATATACCCATTACCAAGGTTATCTCACTCAGACAATACAATCTACCCTTTTAATACCCATATTATTTATTTATTAAATTAATTTAAATGTCAGCATAGAGCCAATAAGCCATGGCAGACTAGAGAAAGTATCGAGTGCTTCTTACAGTTGAGAAACAAAAAGACAGATAGAGATAAGTGAAAATAAAAATGAAAAGATTTAAAATATGGAATGCCAACGGGAGAAAGAATAAGCATATTTATTTTTATCCTTAAATCCAGCCAATCTTTTAGTTTTGTATGACACATCCTATATATTATAACTCATCCCAGCCCTCTTTGATTTTTGATTTTTAAATATATTTTAATATCCACTTTTAATCATTTGCATCATGGAAGCTTTATTCAACTTTGGGATGATTAAAATATTCTAAAAAAATTAAGATAGAAAATGAAAATATTATAATCTGCTTTCTCATATCTCATAATCTGGGAGGGCCTGCAAAAGTCATAGGCATTGCCCTCTTCCCACTACCTCTGATGACTTAATTTTTTTTTTTTAAATCCCACAAATCTTGGTATCTTGGTAAGGGTTGCAGGAATATCAAGTAGATTGTGTTGTTCCTTTTTATGTCTATTCTTTGAAATATTTGCTTCTGCTTCTAAAAATGTTCATCCCTGTCATTTTAATGTTTGCTTTCCCTGCTAACAAGAGTTGGACAGGTCTACATAGACCAAGTCAGTACTGAGGTATGACTGCTGATCTCCCAGACACGCCAGGGATCTTCTTCTCTTCTTCTCCCACTTATTCCTGAGAATACTCCTTCCAGCGGGTCCTGTCAGAAGCAACCGTCTCCAACTGATTCAGCTAGGCCCCCAAGTGAGACCAGCCAAGCTCATGGATGTTATCTAACCATCTTGTCCATAATATCTGTCCAGCGATTCTTTCCTGATACATTCTAACCACACGCCCATAGTATCGGAGCTGTGATCTCTCAATTCGGAGAAGTAGCGGCTCTAGCTAAGGTGACTCTCTGATATCGAAACTATGCACTTTATCGAGTAACGTTACTCCAAAGACCCTTCAGAGGAACCCCATTTCAGCCACTTGTATTTGCAATAGTATTGTTATATACAGTTTCTGCTTCTAAAAATGTTCTACTGCCAATAACTGTTTCTACTTTAGGCACAAGGCCAGCAATTACCCAGTGCATTACTGGTACTTTATTTTATCGACCCCGTAAGGATGAAAGGCAAAGTCGACCTCGGCGGGATTTGAACTCAGATCGTAAAGGGACGTAACTATGCTGGAAAGCATGGTGTCTGACCCTCTACCAATACTGCCAATCCACCGCCCTCTACTGCCAATCCACCATTCTACTGCCAATAACATTAGAATATCTTATTAACAGCTCCATATTATATATTTATTGTAAAAGATAGAAAATTATAGATGAGAAACAAAACAAAAACAATCTCTTTTGCACCCCAATATGACTACAATCCTACTGACTAGAACCAGTAAACAAGTCTAAACAATTTGAGAGAGAAAAATCCATTGTAAACACTTTTGTCAAAGAAATATCCATTATTTCTTCAGTGTTTGGCTATACAATCATGTTCAGTTAACTATGTCAATACTTGCGAAGATAACTTATTTTCTTCTTTATTTACTATACATTCTGCAAGAATTATACGGTTTGATTCATTCCTGAATCAAACCGTGTAATGTAGGGTTTAAAATATGGGGTAAATATTTGTAGCGGTTTCTGTTATTGTTGCTAAATCTTCTTCGTCGTTCTCTTCATCTTCGTTCTCTTCATCTTCGTTTTCTTCTTTCTTCATCTTCTTCGTCTTCGTTTTCATCTTCTTCTTCATCTCCTCCTCCTCCTCCTCCTCCTCCTCCTCCATCTCCTTCTTCTCCTTCATCTCCTTCTTCTTCTCCTTCATCTCCTTCTTCTTCTCCTTCATCTCCTTCTTCTTCTTCATCTCCTCCTCTTTCTTCATCTCCCCCTCCTTCTCCTTCTTCTTCATTTCCTCCTCTTTCTTCATCTCCCCCTCCTTCTCCTTCTTCTTCTTATCCTCCTCCTCCTTCCACTCCCTCTTCTCATATTTGTTCATTTATAAATCCTATTTCCATAGTTGTTACTCTGATTTGGAAAGTTGCTTCATTTCAAGACGTGTTTGAAAGAAAGTGTGTTTGACATTTCAACATTTCAAAGTTGGTACCAGGCATAACATAAAGTAAATTTGGATATGACATAATAGTAAATAGACCATTTAAAATAATGAGAGAGAGAGAGAGAGAGAGAGAGACACACACACACACACATATATATATATATATATAGAGAGAGAGAGAGAAAGAGATAGGGAGGGAGTGGGAGAATCATTGGCATCATTTCCTTTAGAACACAAACTCTACTAAAACAAGTATGTTTATTGATGTTCTGATGATCCATCTGTTTACTCAAACATGACTTAATACTGTAATTGGATTTAAGTGAGGAACTGCTCATAAATAACACACATTCTTTTCATTGAGACTTGTCAAATCAACATCTAACTGGTTTAAATGCTCCACTTTAAATCTTTTTCTCCCCTAAGACCTTGTTTTATTTTCTCTCCTCTGCACAGATAAAGATGTCAGAGCCTTGATATTTCCTCAGCATAAATGTTTTACTGATTGGTTCATTATGACTTTGGCATGTTACTCCGTTCATAGTATAGAAGAGGATTTGTGCTCAGCCAGTTGAACTAAATTGTGATGGCTTATACCATTTTTTTTTGGGGGGGGGGTCAAACTTTTGTTGATCTAAACTGATAGTTTATATCAGTTTGGGGTACTAATCTTTTGTTGAACTAAATTGTGATGGCTTATACCAGTTTTTTTTTTGGGGGGGGGGGGGGATCTAAACTGATGGTTTATATCAGTTTGCGGGACTAATCTTTTGTTGAAGTAAAGTGTGATGGTTTATACCAGTTTGGGGGCTAATCTTTTGATATGTAGATCATAAACACTAACAATGTTAACTTCTGAAGGCCTAATGAAAGAATGTGAAAGGGTGTGTGTTTCGAAAAACAGTTTTAAAAAAAACCTGATGATGATTGTATATGTGTGTGTGTGTGTGTGTATAAGTTGCTGAAGCATTGAGCAGACCTATTATCAAATAGGATTCCAATTATGACCATTCAATCCATGCTACAACACATACAGATACCACAGCCTCTTCTTACAGGCCAAACAAATGAAAAAATAATATATATATATATATAAGCAGAAGGGATATTCAATTTACATAATCATTAGCATACTCATCCTAACAATTTTAAATCCGCTATCCAAGGAATACTTCTACTGATAAGGTATGTTCCTTGGCTATGTCAAAATTTATAAAACACACTTTGTGTTTTATCTGATGAAAGCGTATCAAAGTTTTTGGTACCCTTGAAATATATATAATAGAATAAATATAGTTTTATAATTATAGTTTCCATTTATTTAATATCATTGTATAAATATATATATATATATATTAAAATATAAATATTAATAAAATAGATGTTCTTTTGATCAATTACATTTTATTATACATATTTCGGATGTACAACAGTACGTCCTCATCAGACAAAATATAATGATACATGACATACCCATGTTCTTTGACATACTCATTGAATATTGTTTAACACTTTAATAATATATATATATATATATATATATGTGTGTGTGTGTGTGTCCTACACCATGATTAAATCGACACCAGTGTATTACTGGTACTTTATTTTATCAACCCTGTAAGGATGAAAGGCAAAGCTAACCTCAGAAGGATTTGAACTCAGAACATAAAGGGCCATAACTCTATGCCGCAAAGTACGTTGTTCGATGCTCTACCGATTACTGCCAAAAGACAACAATAATGACACATTACATCAGCATAGTGTTTATTTATCTACATCTGATTAGATTTGTTGATAAATGATGCTATCTGTGCGTGGAACCATCATCGCCGATAGATTTTACATTTGTGATTAGATGCAATATCAATAATTGTTTCTACTTTAGGCACAAGGCCAGCAATTACCCAGTGCATTACTGGTATATCAATAATCTTGCTTCAAATGATTAAATCTTCCTTCTTCTTAACATCATCCACATTCATTCTCCTGCTCCACATCTCTCTCTCTCTTCTTCTCCCTACCTTTCTTCCACTCTCTCTCTTCTTCTCCCTACCTCTCTTCCACTCTCTCTTGCTCTCTCTTCTTCTCCCTACCTTTCTTCCACTCTCTCTCTTCTTCTCCCTACCTCTCTTCCACTCTCTCTTGCTCTCTCTTCTTCTCCCTACCTCTCTTCCACTCTCTCTTGCTCTCTCTTCTTCTCCCTACCTTTCTTCCACTCTCTCTTGCTTTCTCTTCTTCTCCCTACCTCTCTTCCACTCTCTCTTGCTCTCTCTTCTTCTCCCTACCTCTCCCTACCTCTCTTCCACTCTCTCTTGCTCTCTCTTCTTCTCCCTACCTTTCTTCCACTCTCTCTCTTCTTCTCCCTACCTTTCTTCCACTCTCTCTCTCTTCTTCTCCCTACCTCTCCCTACCTCTCTTCCACTCTCTCTCGCTCTCTCTTCTTCTCCCTACCTCTCTTCCACTCTCTCTCTCTCTCTTCTTCTCCCTACCTCTCTTCCACTCTCTCTCCCTCTCTCTCCTTCTCCCTACCTCTCTTCCACTCTCTCTTGCTCTCTCTTCTTCTCCCTACCTTTCTTCCACTCTCTCTCTCTTCTTCTCCCTACCTCTCCCTACCTCTCTTCCACTCTCTCTTGCTCTCTCTTCTTCTCCCTACCTTTCTTCCACTCTCTCTCTCTTCTTCTCCCTACCTCTCTTCCACTCTCTCTCGCTCTCTCTTCTTCTCCCTACCTCTCTTCCACTCTCTCTCGCTCTCTCTTCTTCTCCCTACCTCTCTTCCACTCTCTCTTGCTCTCTCTTCTTCTCCCTACCTCTCTTCCACTCTCTCTTGCTTTCTCTTCTTCTCCCTACCTCTCTTCCACTCTCTCTCTTCTTCTCCCTACCTCTCTTCCACTCTCTCTCCCTCTCTCTCCTTCTCCCTACCTCTCTTCCACACTCTCTTGCTCTCTCTCCCTCTCTCTCCTTTTCCCTCTCTCTCCTTTTCCCTACCTCTCTTCCACTCTCTCTTGCTCTCTCTCCCTCTCTCTCCTTCTCCCTACCTCTCTTCCACTCTCTCTTGCTCTCTCTCTCCCACTCGCTCTTGCTCTCTCTCTCCCACTCGCTCTTGCTCTCTCTCCCACTCGCTCTTCCTCTCTCTCCCTCTCTCTACCTCTCTTCCACTCTCTCTCCCTCTCTCCCTACCTCTCTTCCAGTCTCTCTCTCTCTCTCTCCCTACCTCTCTTCCACTCTCTCCCTCTCTCTACCTCTCTTCCACTCTCTCTCTCTCCTCCCCCCTCTCTCTCTCTCTCCTCCCCCCTCTCTCTCTCTATATATATATATATATTTACTGCTCATCTCTCAAAATGTCATTCAAAACATTTCTATCAAGATCATTTTGTCAAAACTATTTACTTCAAAACAAACAAAAAGAAAAGAAAACAGCAACATTACATTCACTTTTATTTTTTAATCTGTAAGTTACACATAGACATACATTGTTAAATACACATACACTCACATACATTGTTAAATACACATACACTCACATACATTGTTAAATACACATACACTCACATACATTGTTAAATACACATACACTCACATACATTGTTAAATACACATACACTCACATACATTGTTAAATACACATACACTTACACATACATTGTTAAATACACATACACTCACATACATTGTTAAATACACATACACTCACATACATTGTTAAATACACACACACACCTGTACATGTTTTATCCATAAGTTACATACACACAGGGATTGTTAATTACACATACACACACATTTTATCCACAAGTTACACACACACACACACACACACACACACACACACACACACACACACACACAGCTTCTGCTTCTGATATTTACATGTATTCATGTTGCATTAATAGATGTATATGTAAATATATAACCATGTCTTTGTCTGTCTGTCTGTCTCTTTTTAAAACAACCTACCTGTCTCCTACCTTGTGTGTGTGTTAGTGTAACTGCGTTATCATTTATATCATATATATATATATCTGTATTAATAGTTGATTTATTTATGCATTACCAGTGGTTTCGTGAGACCGGACATTCATTTGCATATTCACACATAACTTTGCATTACCCTTAATACATTTTTCACTCTCCAGCGAATTTTCAACCATCAAGGTTGTTTTTCATGGTTATGTCACTGTTTATAAAACAAATTTTGTATTTTATCTGATGAAAGCGCACTAAGATTAGCTTGGTTGCCCTTGAAATATATATAATAAAATAATTATGATTTATTTGTGCATTACCAGTGGTTTCGTGAGACATAAGCATGCCTAACTCTTCAGATGTATTTGAAACACAGCTGAAGACTTAGATGTGTTTAACTAAAACTCTAATAATGCATGAAGAAGTCAAACTGTTAATGCCAATATTTTCAACTTGCTCATTGTATCAATTGATCATTTCATCCATAATTATATATAATCTCTCTCTCTCTGAACAAGATATGGTCACTTGACTTAGCATTACCCATAACAGGACAACTCGTCTAATCCATGCTAGAGTGGAAAAATGGATGTAAAACGGTGATGATGATGATATATATTTATATATATATTGTTATACTTTGGGAGAGTCATGTTGCCAATAAGAGGGTCATGTTGCCAATAAGAAACATACGCACCACTCGCTTTCACTCCAATTTATTATAAATGAAAAAAATTTTTTTTAACTTTTTATAAATTTCCGGTTGGTTGGTTGGTTGGTTGGTTCCACAACCTGACGGTTGTTCATATATTGTCATAGTTCTTTCGTGACACATTCTGTGACCTCTTCAGTGACTGGGCAACATGATTGGCAACATGACCCTCCCAAACTATAACAATATCGGTTTCAACACACGTTTTCAGATAAAGAATCTTGCTAAACAAATTCAGAAACGAAATATATATATATATATATATATATGACTTTGCTGGTCAATTCTTATGAATGAAACAGTTCTATTCCTGTAGAAATCAGTTCTATAATAAGATAAAGATGCTTATACTTTACTAACGTATTGAGTACCTTTTTTAACTGTGGTCACATCCCGATATAGATCGGGAGTCCACCTTTATATGTGTGTGTGTGTGTGCATGACGTGGGTTGTATATTATATATATAGAATAAGGATTTAGCTTCATGCATAGCCGAATATAGATATGTTTTAGAATTTTGTATTTCTAAAGAAATATGGTATGTTTACAAATAAACATAGAAAGAGAATTGGATTAGGTTGTGATTTTGATTTCCAAACCAGGCATGTGTTGTGACCAGCAGATAGTATTAGCAATTGTAAAGACCAATGGAAACATTGTTTCCTCGGACCGATTTGATGAGCTCCCCTCCCCCACTCATTAAGTGAATGAGGTCTGGGATCTTGTCGATCAACTATTGATATACTTAGCTGGTAGCATCGCCAAAACTTCAGTAGCAGCCAATTGAGATATATGTATATAATAAATACAACTCATACATAAGGATTCACCCCATCAGTAAATGTTTGTTGTTTTTTTATATACCTATAAATTCACAACCAACCATTAATCTCTCCCCCTCTCTCACCCCCTCTTTTAACCCCCCCCCCCTCTCTCCCTATATATGTCTCACCCTCTCTCCCCTCTCACACCCATTTCAGAGAGTTTTGTCATAAGTCTTTTGTTCAAGGCTTTAGCAAAGTCAAGATAAATAACATCCACCCATGAACCACCATCAGTACTTTGGATAATGTCTTCAAGAAACTTGATGAGTTGACCACAGCAGCTGGAGTTAAGGATACATCCAAATTATGAGGGCCATATAAGGCTGTGAAAGTTCCAGAAGTTCTAAAGTGTTTCTCTGACACAGGACTCCATCAGTTTGGTGATGCAGCTAGTAAGACTGACTAGACGATAGTTGACAAGACGACGTGCGATCGCCCTTTCTGAAAAGAGAAATTACACTGGCTGTTTTCCACTGCTCTGGAGTAACACTGTTGTTCAGACAGAATTGGAAGAAGTGTGATAGCTGGTGCAGAAGGAAGTACCCACCATGTTTGAGAAGTGTACTTGTGTATGCATATTTAAATATAGCTAATTGTGTGGAATAATGGTTTCTTATATAGGCACAAGGCCAGCAATTTTGAGGGAGGCGAAAGTCGATTAAATCGACCCCAGTGCGTGACTGGTACTTTATTTGATCAACTCCGTAAGAATGAAAGGCAAAGTTAACCTCGGCGGGATTTGAACTCAGATCATAAAGGGCCGTAACTCTTTGCTGAAAAGCATGACATTCAACCCTCTACCGATACTGCCAATCCACCGCCTGTGAGTGTGGAATAATGACATAGATTTCATCATGCCATAGTTATACATACACTAATGCATACACAAGACATATCATCATCATCATTTAATGTCTGCTTTCCCTGCATATATGTATGTACGTATGTATGTATAAAGTAAAGTTTGTTTCTACTGAAAGATAGTCTCGTCAGAATCAATTTCTAAAACCGTTCATCTTTATCATCTTTAGCTCGACTAAATCCTATTAAAGTAGAGCCAGTGATGCTTGTTAAAACAATTTAGCTAATCTAAATTGTTGCTGCATTAGATTATCAATCAGTTAGTTCTTCTTTAATCACTAGTTTCAGAGATGAATATTCTTTTGGGTAATAAATACCCAGCCATCACTAACTACCAGTCAATTAATGGTTCTTAAATGCTTATTTATATATACATTAGATTTGATATTAGCATACAATATAGATACCTAGCTCATTATTTCATAGAACATTCTGTATACGAAGACGATTGCTTAATAATATTGTTCAATTTATATTCTCTCATGTTTATTGGTGTTGAGTACTAGAGAATCTAGGTGAAATCTGGGTTAGCTTCTGGATTTTACAGCATTTATATTGCCAATGCTCTTGAGAAAAACATGAATGTCACACAACCTATTTCCACCAAACTTGTAAGGTTTTAGAGTATGTACTTTTGCACTGAGAGCATTAGTTTCAAGTTTTCTTTTCACACCATAGACAGGACCTCTGAGACTCGTAGAGGAAGGTGATAAAGAAACCATGACTTAGATTTTGATAATAAATTATCTTCAGAGCAGAGGCCTGGTTTAAATTCTTGCAGCAGTATAAACTCTGCTAAAGGTAGGGTTGTTAAACTACGCAACAGACATGGTCTAACAGTGTAGACTCTGTTAAAGGCCCCCATGAGCCAGGTAGAGCTGTTAACCTATGCAACAGACATGGTCTAACAGTGTAGACTCTGCTAAAGGTATCCATAGGCATGGTAAAGCTGTTAAACTATGCAACAGACATGCTCTAACAGTGTAGACTCTGTTAAAGGCCCCCATGCTGTTAAACTATGCAACAGACATGGTCTAACAGTCGTGACAGTTCATAGCAAATTATTTTGTTCAAATAACCCTTATTTTTCTCATTAGTTTTCAGTTACATCTACTCAAAACTCAACACAGTATTGTAATATATACTTACTGTTCATGAACCAATTATTTATTCTAATTTTTCAATTTTCTATATTTAGAATCTTACTTCATCAATGAATTTGTCCTTTGTATTTCATGACCTTAAAATAGTTTCCTTTTTGTAATAAATCCAGGTTTTTAAAAATATTTTTAATTAAATTCAAACAGTTTCTCATAGTTATAATTGTTGTATTACTGTGTGAAGAGATGCTGTGCTGGCTGAAAAGGACCTGTCTTACACATGCAAGCATGAAAAACACACAGGAAAATAGTGATAATGATATAATGGTATATTTGTATTTATCTTCAAGAAAACCTGTGGGATTAGATTTCTAATCCGATAGAAACAAATTCATTTCGGTTTATAACCAGTATGTAATCTAACTATTTTTATTTGGTTTAAGATGTATGGTATGGACTAATTATGTTTTATTAATTATGGCACTCATATTGCCTGTCATTAAATATTAAATAAATTATTGCCTGAGCTTTCTTAAAGTTCTCTGCTTTAATATTTAAAGGTCTTTTGGCCTTATGAAGGAAGAATATTAAATACTACATCTTCTTCACCCACTTATTCCTGAGAGGGTCATGGGGGCAGAGTCCGCAAACAACTCCTTCCAGCGGGTCTTATACTATTAAATACTTTCTTTTTAATATTTGATTTTAACTTTAAAAAGTCGTCTTTATAACTGTATGAACCTATTTTTAATGACTGGTTTTGTTTGTATCTTGTATTCATAATGCTGAATGAAAAGTTATTGATTTAAAACAAACTCTATTCAATTTAAGAGAAGTGAAAATAAAACCAATTAAAGCAACCAGTGATAATTGCTAAATTAACTAGGCATAAAATTATTTGAAGATTTGATTTTTCTATGATAAAATCTTTCTTTATAATTTCTAATCTGAAGAAATGTTACCCAGTAAGTGTGAAATTATGAATAAAGAAAAAGAGAAATACTTATTTACTAAACAAATGATGTGCAGTCTAGGCTGAAGACATCCACAAATTTTAATAAAAAATATCTTCAGTGTTTTTTTTAGTTCCATAAATACAATAACATACAAATATATCTAAGAGGATACTTTCTCAGGTGCATACCAAAAAAACCCCCAAAACTTATAGAATTTTTGTATAAAGAAAAAAAGTTACATTCAGATTTCAAAGAAATTTTTTAAACTCTTAAGAGTTTTCTGGTGATTTTTCATTCTAGATAGTTATTTTAAAGTAAAAATGAAATGAAAGAAAAGAATTATATGATATTGAAGTCAAATCGATATCTAACTTGAATTTATTGAAATATATATATATATATATATATATATATATACATACTTGTGTGTGTGTATGTATATATACCATTAAAGAAAAAAGTAGGGAACTATAGTTTCTGTCTAAGTATCACTTACATAAGCATTACTGTTGGGTTTTTTTTCAATATACATCAATACTTCATTTTACGCTTCTTTCGTGAACAAAATATTTCTGTAAAGAATCTTAATATAACAGAAATTTGACAGCCTTCTTTCTTGTTGCTTGACTGTTCTTGGAGTTTATCACTTAAATTTGAATCTCCTTGTTCCAATCATGTTGTTTTATTAATACACACACACACACGCACACACACAGAAGACAGCAACGAACCAGTCATACTTGATTTACTTGTGTCTTCTTGAGTGTTTGCACATGCTACATCATACCACTTGTAGACAAATTTCATAATGGTTTAAAGTAAAGGAATTAAAACAAAAAAACATTAATTCATCATTTTTGATACATAACCATGCCATATAAGCATAAAGTAATCCAGCTGAGGTTAGCTTTGCCTTTCATCCTTACGGGAGTCGATAAAATAAAGTACCAATAATGAACTGGGATCAATAAAATAAAGTACCAGTAATACACTGGGGTCAATTTAATCAACTTTCCTCTCCCCAAAAATTGTTAGCCTTATGCCTAAACCAGAAACCATTGTGGTTTGGCAGTATTGGTAAAGAGTCGGACACCATGCTTTGCAGCATAGAGTTACAGCCCATTATGGTCTGAGTTCAAATCCCCCCGAGGTTAACTTTGCCTTTCATCCTTACGGGATCGATAAAATAAAGCACCAATAACATACTGGGGTCAATTTAATGGACTTTCCCCTTCTCCCAAATTACTGGCCTTGTGCCTATACTAGAAATAATTATTAAATGCCAAATTAAAGATTATTAAAAGAGTACAAGGAAACATGTGGCAGAATTGTAACAACTTACACTGTCAATTTAAAAAAGCAACAATCAATCAACCTGACAAAACAGAACTAATTGAAACATATTATATTTTATTGTTTAATATTTTTATTTACTTGTTCCATAAATTAAAGAAAGTATGTATATTGTGTTGATTGAATTACGTATAATTTTGTTCTGAGGATTTTTTCTATATGTCCTGTGCTGGTGCCACAACAAAAAGCACCCAGTCCACCCTGTAAGGTCATCATGATAAAATGCTCCCAGTACATGCTGTATAGTGGTTGGTGTTAGGAAGGGCATCCAGCCATAACAATCATGTTCCCAGTAACACTGTAAAGTGGTTGGTTTTAAGAAGGGCATCCAGTCATAAAAGCCATGTTCCCAGTACCCACTGTAAAATGGTTGGTGTTAGGGAGGATGTCCATCCATAAAAAACTATGCTCCCAGTACATGCTGTAAAGTGGTTGACATTAGGAAGATAATAGAAACCAAGCCAAAATAATGAATACAAGCAGGACCTAGTCACCTGACTAGACTGGCCTCAGCATGTGACATTCGTATAACCCATGCATGGAAAATAGATGTTAAACAGCGATGATGATGAAGATGATTCTCTGCTTATCCAGTTTAGAATAGGTACACCTTGACCCTGTTTGTTGTAAGAAGTGATTAAAAGAGTTGATGTCAGGAAGGGCATCCAGCTATAAAACATTACTTAAAAAATCCCAACCAACCCATCCCAGCATGGAAAAAAATCAATGTAAAAATGATGATGATGATGATGATGTAGGGATATCAACATCATCATCATCATCATTATTTCAAATAAGTGTATATTTCTTTTTAAAAGTTAGAACTTATCTGCAAACAAGGTATGCATTACCTTCGTCTAATAATGAAGTTTCTGATAGCAAATAAAAAGTAGAACATATAAATTTCATTTGTGAAGCTATTGATGTATAGGATTTGTAGACTGTCAGATATATAATATTAAAACTATTGATAGTTCAATAAATACAACTTTCCAACATCATTAACATGTCCAGCCTGATTTATAACCACGATATATGTATTCATTAACATAATTCGATTATTTACTCTATGTTGTGTTACCAGTTTTGTAATCACTAGTGTTCTAACAAAACTACTGCTTCACTCCCCACTCTTAGCAACTGACTATTATATTGTTTTTATTATTTTTTATTAGTTTCAGTCATTAGACTACAGACATCCTGAGGCTCTATCCCTAAGGGTTTTAGTCAATTATATCATCAACCCCAGTACATTGTCTGGTACTTATATTATTGACCTCAAGAGGAGGGATAGTATTGTCAATCCAACTGTAAAAAAATATAATTGAATATCACGATGTATATTTCTTTGAAGCTCTGTTAATCCTGCAATGCACACACACACACAAACACACACATACATGCACATGCACACACACACACCCATAAATGTGTGTATATATATATATATATATATATATATATATATATATATATCATCACCACTGTTTAACGTCCATTTTTCCACACTAGCACAAATTATTTATAAATATATATTGTCTCTATATATATTTATAAAGAAGGAGTTGTGGTAAGGAACCAGATGGACCATAACGCACCAGAGTACTCAATACTTAGGGTAGTAGAGTGGGTAATAGGAAAATGTATGACCCCGGTGGCGGAGCTCAAGTCATTTCGATGACTATTTCTGGACTAAATTACAATTTTTAGGCTTGAGCTCTGCCGTCGGGGTCATACATTTTCTTATATATTTATAAATATATATAAAGACCGGGAACACCACAAATGGTACTTGATAAGATGCAGAGTGGATATATTAGTGAAGCAGAGGAGAGAATGTGAGCTCAGGTGGGTTTGGTTAGTGGCCTCTTTCTAGCCTTTGTCAGCACAGTGCTTTGATCCTCTACCTCACTAATATATATATATTGGGGATATATATAGCAGGTACCAATCAAATTGCTTAAGGCAGTCACAAAGCACTCAATGGAGCGAGAAGTTGATACATTATCGTCCAGTGTAAATACAAAAGTTAATAAAGTGTGACACCAAGAAAACGACTGAAGGCAGTGACCATACTTATACCACAACAATGAAACCATGACAAAATGGGATGTCTGAACTAGGCACAGTCATCTGACCTGTCCAGCCTTTGAACTTGACAATCCATCTAACCCATGCAAGTATGGAAAATACATGTAAAACAGTGTTGATGATGATGATGATGATATATATCCAATGGGTTTCTGTATAGTTTCCCTCTACCAAATTCCTTGATTGAACCAGGAATTAGGTGGTTGAGGAACAAGCCTTATATATATATTATCTATCCATTGGAGGCTGTGGGAGTGTCAGCACGCATGATCCCTATAGACCCCTCTAGGTGGGTAAGATCAATGTGATTGATATTCAGTTTTAATTTCCACACGTTGACACTTAGAGAAAACAAAAAAAAAAAAAACAAACAAAAAAATATAAATAAATATTAATAAATAATTTGGCATGGAAGGAATTCCAGATGCTGCAGCTGTGGGGTAGTATGGTGAGGTAAAGTGTTTTATGCAGGTGCTAGATAACAAGAGGAGAATAATTTGGTATAGTGAGTGAGCTTAGGAAGGAAGCAATATGTAACTTATTAATTCAGTTCAGAAGTGGAAAAGTAGAAGGGACAGAGGTGTGTGGGGGTGGATGGGGGTGCAAACAGTACGTTCATAAGCCAATTATTGTAGAGTGTTGCGGAGTATATTTTTGCCAGTCAGTCTGAGATGTTTGTGTGTGTAGCAGCAGCAATATATCTCAGATATGTGAGCAATACTCTCAACTGGATTGTACTAGGGCTTTTTAGAAACTCAAAGTTGAATTATTTACTGCCCTATCAAGTATTTTATATCCAGATTTGGCAATGTTATTTATGTGATAGAGAGAGAGACCATTGAAGCTTGTTGGGTCTATTTTAGTTGTCTTGGTAACACAACAAAAACGCACAGTCAACCCTGTAAGGTGGTCATGCTGGTGACATGACAAAAAACACCCAGTCCATACTGTAACATAGTTGGTATTAGGAAAGCATCCAGCCATAGAAACTAAGCCAAAATGCAGATCTGTATAAGCAAGACATGAGTCACCTGAAACAACCCATCTAACCAATACAAGTGTGGAAAATGGACTTTAAATGATGATGATAATGTTATTGATGATATATAAACTAATGTTGAAGTCCTCTGTTTTTAGGGTAATGGCAATGGTTTGGTCACATCAGTGTGATCAGAGTGGTTTTCATTCATTGCCACTATGTGTAGGTGGGGGTGAGACAGCTGGAAGAAGAGTTTGGAGGGAAATTGTGTCTGTGTGTGTCTGTCTGTGTGCTCACATAGCTTGAAGCTGGAAGGAAAAAAGGCAGTAAAGTGGCTTTATGAGCAGTCTGTAGAACCATCTTGGTTTAGGAATAATGGTACCAATGTTTAATAAAGAACCAAAAGACCTGAGTGAGATTTGGAAGACAAGAATGTTTACCAGTGCCATATAAATAGATACATTATTTACCAGTCCCATATAAATATATTTACCAGTGCCATATAAATACACTATTTACCATATATTTGACATATAAATAATTACATTCTTAGAAGGGGATTCCCTTTACTTAATGTTAAAAAAACTTCTAATCTTGTTTTAAATTTAGATTTGTTTAGTTTGGGTGTGAGTATATCTGTGTGTGATATGTATGTGTATATGATTGTGTGTGTATATATATACATCACATTAATAATAATAATAATAATAAAAAAAATAGTGTTTTTCTTCAGATTAAAAATGAGACCTTCTTTCTAAACAATAGCAAATGAAACCTTGAAATACATTACTGACTTCAGTTGCTACCTTACATGAAATAATGCAACTATATCTGTTTTTTACAACTAAGTTCCTTTTATATAAATATATATCTAGCCTTTATACAATTTATTATAGAAAATATTTTGTGGGTTGATGCTGAGGGAGTGATAGACACAGAGTAAGAATAATTGTCTAGGATTGTTGAAGAGTTGTGGGGGGTTTTTGTGCGTTTTTTCTTCACAAGAGATACAGCGGAAGTAATATTTGTAATAGAAATATTATTGCCGAGGGGAATAAATTAGCAAAATAATGTTTTCAAAAACTGTTTGGCTGTTTCTTGAGGATAACAGTATCGGTGTTTCGGAAAACAGATAGGTTTTTAATCAGAAGCCATAGTTTGCTGGCTTTACTTGATTCATTGCATGTAGGTTGTAAATGAAAATCTGTGCATATTTCTTTTCCTTGGATATACTTACTTTAAGAAAAACTAGCTTTTTTCATTTATCTCATTTCTGCTTACAATTTCGGCATAACCTTGACTTTCTCTTTAACAATCAGGGGCTAACACTATAGAAAGTAGCTTGCAAGTGAAGCCAGATGCCTAAGTCATTTTGGATGAATTTAAGAATTATATTTTCTGCCATGTAATGTATTACTATTTCTCTTGGAAAAAAGGAAAAAAAAACTGGTTAAATTAACTGCCACTCAGCTGTTGTTCTTGATACAACATACAACCATTATCAATAAAACCTTTTTCTGAAAAGAAGGAAAAAAATTATCTGTATCATATAATTGTTTATTTGTTTTTTGATATATTAATTTATCATCATGATCATAATAATTTTTGTCCATTTTCCCTTTCTAGCATGGGCCTTACACAACTCCTCTTTAACACAGATTCCTTTTTTTTTTTGTCTCTTTCATTTGTCATCTCCTTTGTGAGATTCTCTGTCACTTCTGCCAAAGTCTTCTTTTTTTACTTTCCTCTCATCATCATCACTGTTTAACGTCTATTTTTCCACACTACCATGGGTTAGACAAGTTTTCTCATTCTGAGACAAGTCAGATCAGGTGACGATGTCTTGCTCATACAGTATTTGTTAAGGCACTTTATATTCTAAGTTCAAATCTCACTGAGGTCAACTTTACCTTTCATCCTTCCGGGGTCAGTAAAATAAAGTACCAGTCAAGTACTAGGGTGGATTTAATCAACTTTGCTCTTCCTCTAAATTAGTTACCCTTGTACTTATACTAGAAATCAATATTCTAATAGATTTGTAACATGGACTCAATGCCATTAATATGTGTTATGGATATAGTTGAGCTGATTGATAGTTCAGTTTATATCTTTTAATTTATTTATGTTGAAGGATTTAACCTCAGAACCTAACAGAATTGAACTAATGATTGAACTAAGGCAACTTGTCTGACACTGTGTTGCTTATCTCATTCCATGGCTTTCATATACAAGTGTGTGTGTGCTCCTGCAACTCACTTAAGAGACCAGTATTCCAAATATGAACTCTAGCTTTCATCTTGTGTTAGTATTTGATGGATGAGAGCAAATTTGATATTGTTGTCCTTAAACGTGTCTCTTGATATTATATTTTGGTTGTTCCTTTTATTCAACTTTCTGAGGACCTTCTCCTCAGCCAAGGATACCCAGGAAAAATATTTCAGATGGTTAAAATAAAGATTTATCAATGTTTTTTTAGGAAAATTATTGGGAAAATATCAGGGTCTAAAAATGTTAGACATTATATCTTTTGTATCGTGGTAGTTGATGTTTCACATCTGTTCATTATATGCGTGTGTACCTGAAGGGAGGGTGAAATTGTTCAGCCAGTCTTTCAACTACCTTTTGGCTAAGGAATATTTAGTTAACTTGTTTCTAGAGTAAGTGATCTCATGTTTTCAAATAAGCTGTTTTATTTGAAAATCTATAGAATCATTACATGTGTTGATTTTTTTAATGTTTTCTACAACCCTGCTTTCTTCAGTGCTCTCTCTCTCTCTCTCTCTCTCGCTATCTCTCTCTCTCTCTCACTTTCTCTCTCTCTTGCTCTCTCTCTCTCTCGCTATCTCTCTCTCGCTATCTCTCTTTCTCTCTCTCTCATATTCTTAAGTGTTTATCTATTTATGTAATTCGAAACCTTTGTTTTTTATCTCATGAGACTTTAATGTCATAAGAAATGATATACTTGTAAATATTAGCCTTCTACTTTCCTACATATTTAATGTATTTATATATTGATTGTTGACATAAACTGTTTCATGTCATTGTTTTTTCCATACAGAGAATTTTTGGCTTGTACAGCTGCTAAATCTCCTGTTGCATTGATTTCCAGTGAACTTTATAGAGTTACAAGTTGGATGAAATGAGTGTTTCTCCTGAAATACTCAGCTAAGGGTTATTATAGAGATCCAGATTGGGCGAAATGAGTGTTTCTCCTGAAATACTCAGCTAAGGGTTATTATAGAGATCCAGATTGGGCGAAATGAGTGTTTCTCCTGAAATACTCAGCTAAGGGTTATTATAGAGATCCAGGTTGGATGAAATGAGTGTTTCTCCTGAAATACTCAGCTAAGGGTTATTATAGAGATCCAGATTGGATGAAATGAGAACTTCTTCTGAAATGTTCAGTTAAGAGCTATTATAGAGATTAGGGCTGGATGAAATAAGTATTTCTCCTGAAATGGTCATCTAGGTGTTATTTATTTCATACAATTTTCTCATTGTGTGAGTGAGTGCTGAGTGCCTTTCCTTCTGTGGATCACTTTATAGAATGTAGTACTGGGTGCATTTTATCAGGACACCAGCACTACCACCAGCAATACATATATATATATACACACATACACGGGCTATCCAAGCCTTGCTAGCAGGAAAAGTGGACATTAAATGATGATGATGATGATATATGTGTCTGTATATGTGTGTGTAAATATTTACACTTCTAGGATAAATTATGGTGAAGTGAATCCCGGTATTAAATATTTGCATTAGAAATAAAGCTTCTGAGTTGCCTGTAGTTACCTATAGGTACCCATAGTTATCCATAAGTACCCTAGTAATCAACACTGTCCTTACATACCATAAAGCCTGTCTTTCATATGAAATAATCTTAAGTATTGTTATTGTTGTGTATATAGTAGGAAAGAGAAGTTGTATGAATAATCAGTTTTGTCAATGGTAAGGAAAATATTCATTAGAAATTCAGTCACATCTTTCAAAAACTTGGGTTAATCTATGAAGAAGACGGAAGGAATTGATTGACAAGATCCCATACCTCATTCACTTACTAATGAGGTGAAGCTTGTCAAAGCAGACCAAGGAAACAATGTTTCCATTGGTTTTACCATTGCTGATACTATCTACCAGTCACAACGCCTGGCAGATAATCAATAAACTCTTATAAATCAATATACTTGAGACAAAAATTGACTGTTTGTTTAAGGTGCTGAATCTTACAACAGCCATTATGTTGTGATCCTGAACCAAATTCACTTTTCATTCCTCCATTTTACCTCATTGACAAAAAAAAAAAAAAAAAAAAAAATGCACAAGTTTCACTTTTATTTCACAGTTGAGTGATTAATATCAGGAAGAATATTCAGCTGTAAAAACAAACAAAAAATAAGGCATCTTAACCATGTAAACATGAAAAAATAGATGTAAAATTATACAAAGGGGAGGAGGATATATCAAATTCTTTAATCAATGTGTAGTACGGTGTGTTTGTGTGTATGTGTGTGTGTGTGTGGAAGGGATGTTGTTGTTTATCCTCAAGTTTTCTCTGATCCAGCAGATCAATGATCTAAAATATTCCACCGATGATAGTCCCATCTTTTTATATATTTTAGATCTACCATATCCTTCCTTTTTTTTCAAGATGGTATGATGTGATTTGAGGTAGATTTGGCTGCTGTTTCTTGCAGATGAAGTGACCATATAGAGGCTTACTCTGTGGTCATAATATTGATAATATATGTTGAAAAGAATTCTTTCTTGCAAAGAATTCTGATTTTTACCATTTTCAACTTTCATATTGGAAGATAGGTGCATCTGTTGTTTGTTCTCATTGTTTTAATTGCAGTGGTTGTGCAGCAGTACTGTTGAAATGCCTGACAGCTGCGTTCCTCTGCTTATTTCAATACATATATTTGACAGCTGCTAAGTAAAATGCTACTGTCCAACATATGTTGAAATAATGTGAAAACAAAACTCTGGTCTTTTGTTGTCTTCATGTTATTCAACTACAATTAAATCTCTCTCTCCCTTATCTCTCCCACTTTCTCCCTTATCTATGTTTCTTTTTTTTTTTTGCTTTGTTTCCTGCTGTTTCCTAGAGGAGTGTGTGTGTGTATGAATATGTGAGTGTATGTGTATGTGTGGTTCTATGATTATTTCATTCAGATTCCATTCTCTGTAGTAAATATGTATTTCTACTAGTTTATATCTCTCAACACTTTCTTTATATTCTATATCTATTTCTTTCACCTGCTTTTCCCTCCCACTTTCCTTAATACCCTCTCTCTCCCTCTCTCTCCGTCTTTCTCATCTAACCCCCCCCCCCCCCCTCAATCCATCTATCTATTTCTCTATCATTTGCTCTCTCTATCTCTCTCTGGACTTTTTCTACTCTCTACTTTCTATAATTTTTCCTGCTTTTCTTTTACTCTACATTTTTTTCTATCTTCTTCAGAATGTATTTTTATTGTCGTTTCTTTATATATAAAATCCTTCAGCTTACATTTTATGTTCTAATCTTCTCTTTCGTTTCCTCTTCTTTCAAGAGAAAGAAATTAAGATAAATAAATATTTTTGTGAGTTTTTGAAACAGAGCTATTCGATAGATTTATATATGGATGTGATGCACTCATAAAAAAAAAAATCTTTGATAATTTCAGAGTAAACAAGTTTTCTTTAAATAAATGGTAGATTATATTTTTAAGAATCATTCCTTTGCACTATTCTATGACCTTTTGTTATAAGGACAAAAGTGTGATGCTCTAAAACTGTTGGATCAAGTTATAAAACTAACACAAAGAATAATAATAGCACAACTGATTAGGAAGAGAATTAGCTTCAATGATATACAGTTTGGGTTTAGACTACACTGGGATATTACTGGTACCAGTGAGACAACTGTGGAAGTGCTTAACTAAGAGCTAGCATTTGTCAATCTGGAACAGGCTTTGACAGAGTACCAGAGTACCACACTTTTTAGTCTGATGGTTGCTAAGAGAACTTGGTATAGGTGAATGAATGACTTGTGAGGGCTGTGAAAGACATTTGTGGAGATACTATCAGTTAGATAAGAGTTAGCAATTGTTTCAGTGAGGAATTTAGTATATACAGGTCCAGACTTTTACCTACTGAGGCCCTAAGCTGCTATATGAAATATATTTACCTATTTACTCAGTGTCCCTACTGCAGTTTCATTGACTAAAACTCAGTATGAGCAGTGAAAATCTCAAATCATCAGGGAACATTTTCAAACAAGAAAGACATTTTTTTATGATTTAGCATTAAAGAATAAAAACCAATGATAAAATAAACATATATTTAAAAAAATTAGGTCTCCCCGATAGTGTGACCCAAAGCTATAGATTATTTAACTTGTAGGTAAGTCCTGCACTGAGAATACAGATAATTAGATGTTTATTATAGTACTCCAGACCATTACAAGAGAATTTAACACTGGCTGTTCTGCATGTCGGTGATCTAGTTCTGAAATTGAATCTAAGATTTAGAGAAGAAATTCCAAACATAAAAGCAAAGCTTAGAACCAAGAGGCCTCAATGTAAACCTATCAAAGAAATAAGTTTTAGTTAGCAGGAAAGAAGACATGACTGTTGTTATCTAGTGACTATGCTTGATGTGAAGAAAAGGAGAGTGAGTAGAATTTCATATGGTGTACTCAGTGTAAATTATAGGTACACAAGTGGTGTAATGGGATCACAAGCAGGCTGAGAGAAAACAAAGAATTAATAAACAGCAGATGCACAAACACAGTTAGCAGTAAGAGCACTTATGAAATAAATTATTTCAGTTGTTCAGGAGTCACTTGGAAGTAGTCAATAGTTTCCGTTAAGCTTTGGTGACCTTATTAGCAGTGGAGGTGAATGCTTCAAAAGTATACTAGCTAAAGTAAGAACAGGTTAGACAAAGTTCAGGGAGCTATTACCTGTGAGGATGTGTAAAGGTTGCTATAAATGAGACATGCATGCTGCCCTGAATATATATACTAGGATATATAATATGATGGGGCCAAGCAATCTAAATGGAAAGAATCTGTGAAAGAAGACCAAAGAAGATATGAGAAGTTGTGAAGGCTGATTTCAGGGAGTTGAACCTCATGAAGATGACAAAAGATCTTGACAAGTGGTGAAACACTGTGCTGGAGAAGACATGTCCAACCCATGCTAACATGGGTAAAGAGAATGTAAAAATGATAAGGATGAGAATGTTAATAGTAGTGGTGGTAGTAGTAGTAGTGGTAGTGACGGTTGTGTGGTAATGGTAGTGGCAGTGGTCGTGGTGGCATAATAATGGTGGTGGTCGTGTGGTAATGGCAGTGGTGAGGGTGGTGATGGTATAGGAGCAGTGGTCTGGTAGTTGTGGGGGTGGTAGTGGTGGTGGCAATAACAACTATGATGATCTATCTAATTTTGAAAAGAATATATTTATTATTTATTTATTAGTTGTTGTCATCCAGATTCCTGTGTTGTATTAATTTTGGGACAGCTTCTGTGTAACTAAGTACATCTTTGTACTTAAATTCTATTGACAAAGCAAACCAACTTCTAATGTTGTCCTATTCTAATGAGTGCCAAACAACAATGAGCCGTATTGTTGGCAATTTCTATTAGATCTGCTTGTTATCACACACTATTCCAAGCTATTGTTGCTAGATATACAGTTCCTCAGACTCTTTCTCACCAATACAATTCAACAGAGGATTCACTGGGCTTAAATCTATATATAATGTTATCTTAACCAAATTTACACGATAAATAATATTGAAAAATCGAAAAATTGAAAAATAAATAAATAGAATCTGTTAAATACCCCTGGTTTATTTATTTAATTTTTCCATCCATTCTATTTCATTTTATTTTTTTATTATTATTTTATTATTATTTTTTATTTAAAATTTTTTTTATTTAAAATTTTTTTTTATTTTTACAAAATTAAATTGGTGAGATCAAATGACAATATTTGAAGAGATCCCCATTCACCCACCATTTGTCTTAATTGAAAGTTCATGACTAGAACAGAAATGAGTGTGTTTAATTCTGTTTGCTTGCTACATGTGAAATATTGAATTTTTCTATTTACTCTATCTAGTTGTTGAAAGGAAAATGGTTCTAAATGTAATTTTATAAATATATATTAAAAGATAGCACTCACATTTGTATTTAGATATCAATCTTAGTTTTTGTTTCTTTCTTCGTGGATTTAAATGAATGTTAATCCAAATTAGATTTAATAGACCAGAAATTTAAATAAAATTCGTCAAGTGTTTTAGCAGAATCTTAGTTACTAGGCAGCAGTGTTAATTAATCATATGCATGAATTGTTTTCTAAGGACACTAATAAGGATAACTCGGAATATAACGTTGAGATGGTTATTTTGTCTTCATGAATCTTGAAATTTTGAAGCAGATGATGACTGGTTCAAAGCTTTTGTTGAATCCAGTGGTGCTCACTAAATGAAAGCCCTTCTGAAAGAAAGAAAAAAATAACTATCTGACATACTCTCAGCATAAATGGGAAATGATAATGGCAGCTGCATTTTGATTGAAAATGCTATTTTCTTCAATCAAAAGTTCTTAAAGAATGATCAATAGGTCTCCTTCTGTTATATGGCATCTCTCGCTCCCTCTTTCTTTCTCCCCTCTCTCTCTCTCTTACTTCCTTCTCTCCATCTCCCACTTTCTCACATCTCTCTCCCTTTCATAGAATTTAGAAGTGATATATATATATATATGTGTTTACACACACACACACACACACACACACACACACACACCATTAAACTATTATATGAAATTAATTGATTTGGGGACTATCAAACTATCAATGAAAGCCATATCAAATAATAGATTTTAAGAAAATACTGAATAACTTCTCCATTCTTGTATAACCCATAACATTTTATAATCAACATAATATAATATATATATCTGTGCATGTGTGTGTATATATATGTGTATGTGTGTGTGTGTGTATATATATATATATGTGTGTGTGTGTGTGTGTGTGTAAATATTTATATATATGTGTGTGTGTGTGTGTGTATGTATATATATATATATGTGTGTGTGCGTGTGTGTGTATGTATGTTGAACTTACCAGGTTACTTATTCTATCTAAACTGTCACATAAATGGAACTTTCATATTTTCAAAACACAATGCACATAATACATTTTTAACCCACTATTCTTCTCTGTGTATGTATAGGTATGTATGTATGTGTGTGTGTGTGTGTTTGCGTGTGTGTATTATCTATCTGTCTGTGTTTGCATATGTTTGCTTGTCTATCTTTCACAAAATACTGCTGTACTGATATTATCTTAATTATTTTTTCTTCCATTTATCCCTTGTATTTATTATTATTATTATTTTTTTTTTTTTTACCCTATCCTATTCAACTGATATCATAGAAATGATAAACGTTCCATTGCTATAAACTGGGTTACAGGGTTACCACCAAAGGCTTTGTCTTCATGTGGCATATCAAATATAACCCAGTATGTCAGAGCACAAGTCCTCTACAGGCTAGTCGGCCATCATCATCACCATTGTCATTTAACATCCATTTTACACACTTGCATGGGTTAGACGTGTCATTGCATTATGAGACAAGTTGGATCAGAAGACTGCGTCCTGCTCATACAGACCTTTATTTTGGTTTGGTTTCTATGGCTGGATGCCCTTTCTAACACCAACCATGTTACAGTGTGGACTGGATGTTCTCATCAGTTTTAAATGTAAGTGAAGTGAAATCGTTCAGTTGGGATTCAAACTTAGAACATAGACCCAGCTTCTCAAATGCTAATCACTGTTTTATAGAATTAATTACATGACCTTTCACAATCAGGGATATATTTCAGTGAGGGATCAACATGGTTGATTTCAGGGACATGGGAAATTGTGAGGGGTTAATGGAACGCAGGAAAGTGGAGTAGGGTTAAGATATTATGAGGGGATAATGGACCAACCCAGGAGAGTAGGGTAAAGAGGCTTAATGGACCGACCCAAGAAAGTTGGGTAAAGAGGCTTAATGGACCGACCCAGGAAAGTGGAGTAAAGAGGGTAATGGACCGACCCAGGAGAGTGGAGTAAAGATATTGTGAGAGAGTAATGGACTAGTCCAGAAGAGTGGGGTAAAGATATTGTGAAGGGATCTGTAAACATACTTTGTAGTATTTGTATCAGCTCTTTGCATTCTGAATTCAATTCCCACTTTAGCCTATTTAGATGGTAGATTTAATGTTACTCAGTTTAACATCAGCACTGATGTGATGGGACAGTCATGGCTGGAATGCCTTTGTTTATTGGTCTTCTTCATCAAGGCCTAATTGTAGATAAACAACAACAACAACAACTTCTGTATCTAACTTTCAAATCAAATTGCAATGCATATACCGTGTCACTTAATATAGTCATAAAGAAATTCTTATTTTCTCATATTATAGAAAAAGCAAAACAATCATCATCATAATCATACGTCCATTTTCCCTGCTAACAAGCTGTATATGAATATAGAATAATAATTCCAACTCAAATTCAAATCCCTCTACTCTGTATCAAATTCATGATTCATAATTAAAAATAGATATCTTTACAAAACATTTTTGTTTGTTTACTCTATTTTAAAATCTGCTGCACATTAAACCATTTTTCTTGGGAGAATCAGAGAATCATAAGCCTTATTGCTTTCCAGATCATGTAGACATGTTCATGTAAGCTTCCATTTCAAAGTTGTAATGAATTAATTGAATACATGCAGTGCATCATCATCATTACCGTTTAACATCCATGTTTCCACACTGGCATGGGTTAGACGAGTTATCCTGTTGTGAGGAGCAATGTCAGGTCTGGTGACCATGTCTTGCTCATACAGAACCGATTTTGGCTTGGTTTCTACAGCTGGATGCTCTTCTTAGCGCCAACCTCATTTACAGTGAGTACTGGGTCCTTTTTTGTCGTTAAGCCAAATCGACCCCCTTACAGGGTGGACTGGGTGCTTTTTGTTGTGATACCTACATCACCACTTTACAGTGTGGACTGGGTGCTTTTTGCTGTGACACCTACATGACTACTTTACAGTGTGGACTGAGTGCCTTTTATGTGTGTGTATATATATATATATATATATATATATATTTATGTGTGTGTGTATATATATATATATATGTGTGTGTGTGTGTATATATATATATATATATATTTATGTGTGTGTATATATATATATATATTTATGTGTGTGTATATATATATATATATGAGTGTGTGTGTGTATCTGTATGTGGTTGATGCCTGAGAGAAAGGAGTACTCAATACCGAAGTAGAGTTTTAATATTCATTTTAGTAACAGACCTTGTCCCTGTACAACTCTTTACATGGAGAGAAAATAACTTAAATAATTGTTTCTACTTTTGGCACAAGGCCAGCAATTACTCAGTGCATTACTGGTACAATGATGTGATGATGATGTACACATGCATATACATACTCATAGACACACACACACATATATATATATAACACATAATACAATAATATATATGATATATATATATATAAAATACACACATACACACACACTTATGTGTGTAAATACATATCATTGTGGATTGGCAGTATCAGTAGAGGGTCGGACGCCATGCTTTGACGTATAGAGTTACGGCCCTTGCCATTCTGAGTTCAAATCCCGCCGAGGTTAATTTTGCCTTTCATCCTTACGGGGTCGATAAAATAAAGTACCAGTAATGCACTGGATAATTTGCTGGCCTTGTGCCAAAAGTAGAAACAATTATTGTATTATTATTATTAGCCCTTGTGGCTAATAAATGAAATCATTATTATTATTATTATTATTTTGTCCCCTACATGTCGACCCTTGTGGCTAATAAATGAAATTATTATTATTATTATTATTATTATTATTATTATTATACCTTATTATTAGGATGTTATTTATTATAAAATAACCAATACAGTTTAGAAAAGATTCTTCTATATTCTGACATTGCTGCTACTGCTGAAGTTAATGGCTGTACATGTAGTGACTTGGAAAGTAAGCTATTTGTTGTGAGGCATGTGACTTTCTTCACTGATATGCATTCCAGGTCACTTCTTTTTGACCCTCTTAACTCTTTGACACCCTCCAATCTTTCCTGGAATTTTTGGATCACACTCTTTTACCAATATAGTTTATCTAACTTGCCATATCATCTGGGGAAGTCTGGATCACCTCTTTTCTGACTCATTTTATCTTATTTCCCTTTTACTATATCTTCTCTGATTAGAATGAACAAAATATGAACAACGAAGCTATCTTTCAGTTAGCTCACACAACCCTAGTGTATAAACCCCCTTGCTTAACAAAAAAATCTAAATTGTCATTTTATAACTCACCAACTTAGTTTGGCTAATTTATTTACTATCTATCTTTTTTTATGTGAAACCCGCTGTCATGTCTTGTAATGTCCCATTTCTTGTACGTCCTTGTGGCAAATAAAGGAAGATATCTATCTTTATTGTTTATAAGTTTCTTCTCTCCAAACTTATTTTCACATTACCCTGCCTTAGTCATCAATAAAGGAATCATTATTTATGCGTTTTTACCAAATCTAAATTTTTACAATGATGCTTATTTAATTTTACATGATAAAATATCCCCCCAACTTCCTCTTCATTCAATTTTTACAAATCATATTGTTCTATATGAGCAAAACACAGTCATCCGACTTGACTTGTCTCACAATGGGACAGCTTCTCTAACCCATGCTAGTGTGGAAAATGGATGTTAAATGATGATGATGAATTATTATATCTAACATGCTAGTAAATGATATTTTCTTTTCATGTTTCTATTTTATTTTCAGTTATGTTGTTTAGTTCCTTTTAGCCACCATGGCTAAGACCATGCTGTAGCATTGCCCTTATGTTATATATTTTCCTGATGCAGGCACTGTTGAGGTTATACATTTTTGTTGGCTTTGATGAATAACACTGTGTTGATTATTTATCATGAGAAAGCCTGCCTCTAATCAATAATGTATGAAGAATAAGGTCTGCCATTAAATTTGAATGTCCTACATAGATAGATAGTTGCATTTCATTCTGGCAGAGAATTAACGTTACTCATCACTTCAAATTCTGATAGCTAGTGGCATTTCACCATAAGAGATTTCTTATTTTTGGTTTTGTCTTTATATTCTTATCACCATAAATTAGTAACACTGCCATTAACATTTTATATTCAATTTCTTCTTGCAGTGTACAACTGTTAGATGTATGAGCAGAAAGGATGAGCTGATATATATGTGTGTCTGATATCGAATTTGTCTAGCAATAGATGGCTGTGTTAAAGCTATAGAATTGTTGCTTCACTCTTTAATGTCCCTGCTTGTTGATTCACTATCCTCGAAGGGCTAGAGGGAGTGGGGGAGAGGGGGGGGATGTATTACCTTCTGAGTCATGAATATGATGAGTGGAATGTTCCTAAAAGTTCAGCATGACCTATTCTGTTTGAACGGAATTCTGAAAAATTTGTCTGATATATTTTCCATCATTTCTTAACCCCTTACCTACCAGCTGAATGTAATTCGAACATAATTAGGATTACAATTGCACGAGTCAAGTATATTTGATATTCAATAAAGATTAAGTATAATAAAGGCAGTTAGGAAATTGTGTAAATTGATCTTCAGAGAGAATATGTTCAAGATGGAAAATATTTTAACAAGCTCTGGCCGTTTTGACAGCTATTTCTGAAATAGCTGTCAAAATGGCCAGAGCTCAGCCGTTGGGGTCCTGACTCTTTTTCTATTACCCACTCTACTACCCATAGTATCGAGTACCCTGGTGCGTTATGGTCCACCTGGTTCCTTAACACACTTCCTTCATTATATATATATATAATTAAAAATACGAGGAAATAATAATAAACAAAAATATACCTAATTTTTCTTCAAAGTCCCAACTACAATTTCACCCATCCATTTACACCAATTTCTGCACTATAAAAATGTATCATCGCTGTGGGGTTGATAAGGCTTAGCAAGAGACCCCTCAAAAAAGGGACTGTTTCCTGACGTGTTCATAGCAATTGAGAAATTCTTGAGAGGCGGTGGGAGAAATTAACACTTCATATGGTAGTCACAGAAGGGTAGTAAAGGTGGACTGTGAGTGAGTAACGTATTTGCTAGAAGAAGCAGTTAGTACACACCTGGTTAACTCAACCATAAGGGAGTTTGGGACAATATAATAATTGTTTCTACTTTTGGAACAAGGCCAGCAATAACCCAGTGCATTACTGGTACTTTATTTTATCGACCCCGTAAGGATGAAAGGCAAAGTGAACTCAGATCATAAATGGAGGTAACTCTATGCTTCAAAGCATGGCGTCCGACCCTCTACCAAGACTGCCAATCCAATATAGATATATATACATATATATATTATATATATATATATATATATATATATATATATATATATATATATATATATATCTATGTATATATATCTATATTATATATTATATATATATATATATTATAATATATATATATAATATAATATAGTATATATATAATATAGATATATATACATATATATATAATATATATGTATATATACATGGAGGCACATGGCTTAGTGGTTAGAGCATTGGGCTTGCAATCGAAATGTTGTGAGTTCAATTCTCAGACCAGGTGATGTGTTGTTTCCTTGAGCAAGACACTTTATTTCACATTGCTCCAGTTTACTCAGCTGTAGAAATGAGATGATAGGACTGAGGTCCCTATCATTCCACTGTAAAGTGGACGTGTAGGCGCCACGGCAAAAAAGCACCCAGCACTCACTGTAAATGAGGTTGGTGTTAGGAAGGGCATCCAGCTGTAGAAATCGAGCCAGAATCAGTTCCCGTCCCACCCTTGCAAGCAGGGAAAAGCGGACGTAAAATGAAATGATGATATAATATAAATATATATACATATATATATAATATATATATTATATACATATATATTATATATAGAAATAAAACAATAATGATAATAATCTTTTCCAAAGTTTCATATTTATCACACTTTCTGCTAGTTGTCCTAACACTTGAGTGTTGTATATTTATTTATTTTATCAACATTAGTATCTCAAGAGATGGCTTTTGTTAACGCAGAAGAAAAAATATAGAACATTACTAAGTGTGTTAATTTCCAACTTAAGATGAATCATAGTACCCAATATGGCTATAGGTCAAGCTACTTGTGTAAAGATCAGACCCTTAAGAAGTTCACTATGTCAGAAAGGATGTGTGTGTCTTCTAAAGATATCAAATAACTGTATCTTTATAATTAATTAGAATGATGGTTCATTAGAAAATGTCACCCGTTAAACTAATCTATAAAATACTTTTATCTAAAGTTATTTTCTATTATTTCATTTCCAACAATGATTTTACAGTTATCAAATGTGTTTTACAGTTATCAAATGTGTTTGATATTCGATTAAATTATATAAAACTCTTCAATTTACGACTTCTTTTGTTGTCGTATATTTTTGTTCTTTCATGCAGCTACATATGTACCTCTTCTTGTTTTATATTCGCTAAGTAGTGTAAAGTGTTGCAGGTGAAGGAGTTAAGATAATGGGGTGCTTCTGACCCATGAGTCATAAGTTCACATGTGTACTTTTCATTAAGACTTCTTACTTTACTCAGATCAACTTGTCTGGAAAAAAAAATACAAGCATTACACTTCAGGATTAAGTGGTTGGCATTAATAAGAGTACTCACTTCTGAAAATAATTACTGCAAATGTTTGAATTTGCAAAACTCTCTCGACATACTAGAATTTTCTGTTCCATATACCTTAAGGTTGAAAAAAAAACACACAAAGAAACAAAAGCATATATAAAAATATATATATATGAATATGTATATATACATATGTGAATAAGAATATATATATGTGTATATATATATCAATGTGTGTGTGTATATATATAACTATGTGTGTATGTATATATATATATGATGATGATGATTATATATATATATACTGAGACCTTTGTAAGTACATCTTGTCTGGTTGAGGTAATATCAAGTGGATCTATACAGATATCCTGTTCATATATATCTGAATGATAAATTAATGAAAGCTTCAAATAATAAATATTGGAATGGTAAATTTTATAAAATGATGCTTTGAACACAACAACAAGATATTTTCCTCTGGGCTGGAAGGACCAGTGAATAGTGGGATGGAGGGGGTATATGTATGTTGCATTATCATAAAGATTTTAAAATACGCAGAATGAGTGATGGAATAACAAAGCTATGAATTTATTTGAAATATCCTTGGATCTACAATGTTGCGAACAGCTAATTAAATCTTCTTCTTCTCCCATTTATTCCTAGGAGCGCTGTGTCTGTATGAGCTGCACACACACATAACAGATAATACACAACACACACACACACACACACAGCATTTTGTCTTCAAACCCAGCTCTGGTCTGGGTCACAGATTTAACTGTCCACAAACATTTGCATCTACCTAGTGTTGATTAGCGCCATCTTTCAATATGGCTGTGAAGTGTAACCAATCAGAGTGATGTACATATGCACACTGAAACAATTCGATCATTTTTTCCATGTTTATGGATTTTGTGTTAAGTTCCGAAATTCAACATCATTACCAGATCAATTCTCTCTAACAATTTCTTAAAAAGTTCTTCCGATGGTTTGGTCATGCCCTCCACCACCTATAAGGTTTAGGTGAGTTCATCCATGATGTAGTCATGCCTGAGATGGCATAAACTGGAAAGTGGATAGCTGAAGATGTGGATTGACATAATCAAGTCAGATCATCAGCTATATCAAGTCAGATCTTCAGCTATATCATGTCAGATCTTCAGCAGTATCATGTCAGATCTTGAGCTATATCAAGGCAGATCTTGAGCTGTATCAAGTCAGATCTTGAGCTGTATCAAGTCAGATCTTGAGCTGTATCAAGTCAGATCTTGAGCTGTATCAAGTCAGATCTTGAGCTGTATCAAGTCAGATCTTGAGCTGTATCAAGTCAGATCTTGAGCTGTATCAAGGCAGATCTTGAGCTGTATCAAGTCAGATCTTAACCAATATCAAGTCAGATTTTGAGCTATATCAACTACAAACTTGAGCAATATCAAGTCAGATCTTGAGCAATATCAAGTCAGATCTTGAGCAATATCAAGTCAGATCTTGAGCAATATCAAGTCAGATCTTGAGCAATATCAAGTCAGATCTTAAGCAATATCAAGTCAGATCTTAAGCAATATCAAGTCAGATCTTGAGCTGTATCAAGTCAGATCTTGAGCAATATCAAGTCAGATCTTGAGCAATATCAAGTCAGATCTTGAGCAATATCAAGTCAGATCTTGAGCAATATCAAGTCAGATCTTGAGCTGTATCAAGTCAGATCTTGAGCAGTATCAAGTCAGATCTTGAGCTGTATCAAGTCAGATCTTGAGCTGTATCATGTCAGATCTTGAGCAGTATCAAGGCAGATCTTGAGCTGTATCAAGTCAGATCTTGAGCTGTACATGTCAGATCTTGAGCAGTATCAAGGCAGATCTTGAGCAGTATCAAGTCAGATCTTGAGCTGTATCAAGTCAGATCTTGAGCAATATCAAGTCAGATCTTGAGCAATATCAAGTCAGATCTTGAGCTGTATCAAGTCAAATTTTGAGCAGTCTACACACATGTGGTGTCTGCTGTTGGAACCTTGACTGACTCACTCACTATATCTTTATCGGATGTCTGTAATTGCCATACGTGGGCAGCTTCTGTTCACAATACTGTGGATTCACTGGTTGGAGCTGGCTGAAGCCACGCTGGGTGAATGCTGACACAAGTACAAATAAAAGTAAAACTACCTTATAGAGGAAGATAGGTAGAAATATATATGTAGCCAGTGTATTGTTGTTTATAGCATGAAACAGCTTGAATAGTAAAAGGTGATGGTAGTATTGAATATTAAAAGTAAACCAATAAAATCTCCATGCTGATAAAATCGCACATAAACACACACATGTGCACACACATTCACAGTCACATATGTGCGCGTGCACACATGTACATACACAAGCATACAGTCACATAAAGTTATACATACACACATACAAACGCTTTATTGATTTAAGAAAATATTCAAAGATATATGCTGGTTATTTTCTTATTTCTTATGAAACCTTCTTTGCATGGAATCATTTGGTATTTAAAATGTTTCTTTTATTGATTTCTGAGAAAGAAAACTAGAATTGTAGAATGTTTCCTTAAATTTTATATTTTCTTAGGATTTCTGAATTAACTTCATTGAGGCTCTTTCTTTTCTTTATGTAGGCCATTCAAATGAACTGTGCAAAACAAATTCAAATATGTTAAAAGTACATAAAATAATATTGAAGCTTTTTTATATACTATAGTCATGTCATTGTATATGTGGTTATTGGTGTGGCTGTTTAGCCCTAGGTCAGCCCCAACTAAACAAACCAATAATTAAAGATGTTGTTTCAGCTGTGACCACTCAATTTTATTTATCTAGAATTACACATAATTATACACAGTGAATTGACAGAGTTGTTAGAACGTTTGGTAGCATGTTTTGCCGTATTCGTTTCAGCTGTCTGAGTTCAAATCCCGTTGAGGTAAAACTTTGCCTTTTATCCATTCTACGTTGATAAAAAAAAGTATGAGGCTAGTACTAGGTCGGTTCTTCATCTATATCTCTTTCTCACTTCCAATCTCTCACTCTCGATCCTTCTGTGGAAGAAATCTGCTGTATTCAGACCTAGCGAGGTGATGGGCTCTGCCAAGTTTAGAAATGCCATATATCAATGTTGAACCCCTACAACTCCATCAGGAGTTACAGGACCATACCATACCATACCATACCATACCATACCATGCCATGCCATACCATACCATACCATACCATGCCATACCATGCCATACCATACCATACCATACCATGCCATACCATGCCATACCATACCATACCATGCCATACCATACCATACCATACCATGCCATACCATGCCATGCCATACCATACCATACCATGCCATACCATGCCATGCCATACCATACCATGCCATACCATGCCATGCCATACCATGCCATGCCATGCCATACCATGCCATACCATACCATACCATGCCATGCCATACCATACCATGCCATGCCATACCATGCCATGCCATACCATACCATGCCATGCCATACCATGCCATGCCATACCATGCCATGCCATGCCATGCCATGCCATACCATACACATTATTCGATGTGTTTTTTTGTAAAGATCATATGCCTTCTTAACCATGTATAGCTGTGATTAAGAAGTTAAGTTTGTAACTGCATGGTGTTAGGGTTTTATATGGGACATTGATTTCTGTTTTTCTTTTTAAATATCTTCTAATGTGTTACAACTGCAAGGGAAGGAGTATAGTCAATTGGTTTATTTATTTCTTGTAGAGGCTTCCATAGTTGGCTGACAGTTTGTGTAATAATATTTTGACTGCAATTTCTTGCAGTAATATATTAAAGCGAGTTAAAATCTGAGAATTATTAATTGTTGTTTCCTCATGACATGTCTTTCAAAATAAATGTTTTTTTTTGTTTTGTTTTTTATTTGTTTTTTTAAATCACAGACAGCGGGGGATATTGACTCAGTCTGTTTTTGATGATAACGTTTTGAATGATGATATCAACTCAATGTAAACAATACAACATTGGTTGTGCTGATTAGTGTAATTAGATATTAGATATTATTATATTGTTTTTTAAAAAAAGGTGGTGGATTGGCAGAATCATTAAAACGTGGGACAAAATGCCTTGTAGTAATTGTTATGGCTGTTTTCACTCCATTTTTAAATTATGCAATCTTTCATCCTTCTCTTGTTGATTTAATTACTAAGTGCCCCCCCCCCCCCCCCCCCCCACACACACACGCACTGCCCAAATTTCTGACTTTATGCCTCTCTTAGAAATGATTATATTATATTAAGCCCCTGATCAAGCTGATTAATTATTAAAAGCATTCCTTTTTCTTTTTTAGGGGTATGTATTAATTAATGTATCTGTTTTTCAGATAGCCGGCTGTGATTAGAGGGAGGTTTTCCTTGCTATTTCTAGTATGTCGAGTGAACACGTAGAGGCCTCTTTGTTGGCTCATTATAATTTTTGTGCAGTCTAGATGTTTGTTCATCTTTTAAAGTTTCTTTTATAAATAGAATTTGCTGCCTAGTTTGAAAGTTTTAAGTGGAATAGCTTCCTTTAGTGAACTTCTGACCTTTCAACAAACAGAACTACCACAAACTTCCTATTTCCTCTATTCTTTTGACACTCTTAATTTTGCAGCTTTTATTCTTAAAGATATCTTATAGTGATTCCATGCAGATTTCAGAGGCTGAAAAAAACTATGCATGACATATGTTAATTTGGAATAAGCTAACAAAATACTTCATTTCACATTGCTCCAGTAAACTCAGCTGAAAATGAGTACCAGGGATAGTTGGAGGGGTTAACCCTGTGATGGATTGGTATCCTGTCCAGAGGGAAGTCTTGTATTCTCAGTCACTTAATGCCAGAGAAACTGGGGACAGACTTTAGACTTCAATGGAATCTTTATGCGGTCATTCAATCTGATAGAAATAGTAACCAATTTCTTTTTCAAATTTCATTCACCCCACTGTCTTAAAAAGAGAAGTCCTCATTTAATAATGTAGTCTTGCATAAGCTTAGTTTGAATAAATAACCAGATGGTCATGACTCGAATTGCTTTAACCATAATACCATTGGATCAAAATAGATCTGAGATTAGTTGCTGCTATGGGAAGAAAATGTTTAGAAATATGACAATGATATATGCAAGCATGGGAAAATGGATGTAAAAATGATGATGATAATATGATACAAACAATACATATTCAGTGTTCATTCTTTCTCATCATTCTATAATCTAGCAATCATAGTTAGACTATGCTTCACTGATGAGCTCTTTTAAGATGGAAACATGTCACTATACAACAATTTGAAGGGAAGGGGAGAGTCAATTAAATCAACCTCAGTGCATTGCTGGTACTTTATTTTATCGACTCCTGTAAGGATCAAAGGCAAAGCTAACTTCAGCAGGATTTGAACTCAGAATGTAAAGGGCCGTTACTATATGCCACAAAACATGTTGTCCGACATCTACAGATTATTGTCAATCAATTGCCTTAATGTTGAATTAAACAACAACAATTGAAATATATCCTTACCATCTATTTAGGCAAACATCTCATCCAAATTAACAGATATCAGTCTTTTTTTATTATGTTTTATTTGGGAATTCATATTTTCTGATAAGGTAAAAGTAAAGAAAAAATATTTTCAATATTTTGATGTTAGGCTTTGATTAGATATTAATCATTCTGTTACATTCCTGTCACCCTCACCTACCCCTTTAGTTTTTTATAATGATGGTAATAGTCTGAAATAATATCCTCCTCGCATGATATCGGAAGATGGAAGAAAAGAATATTTGATATCGGTTGTAGTTTCCTTACTCATAGTATTTTCAACATCTATTGTTTACATGAAATATCTTTAGCTGTTGCCCATTTTATTTTTTATCTCGAAATATCCTACAATTTTGCTATCTTCAATTTATCTCCTCTTATTTGTTGTTTGTCTACTTTTTTTTTTGTTCCATTCTCTGCTTTCCCCGTGTTCTTCACGCACACTCACACACATACATATGATATAACTATTGTCAATAAGAATGTGTTGCTCACACACGAGCACATACACACACACACACATAACTATTGTCAATAAGAATGTGTTGCTCACACACACACATACGCACAGACACATATAACTATTGTTGATGAGAATATGTTACTTACACACACACATATATATATAATAGCTATTGCCAATGAGACTGTGTGCTCTCACACACACACACACATATATATATATCTTTTGCCAAAGAGAACATGTTGCTCACACACTCACATGCACACACACACACATATAGCTATTGTCAGTGAGAATGTGTTGATCTCACACACACACATACATATATACACACATGTATATACACATATATACACATACACACACACACACACATATATATACACACACATAGATATTGTCAGTGAGAATGTGTTGCTCACACACACACACACACATATATATATATACACACATATATACACACATATATACACATACACACACACACACATATATATACACACACACAAACATAGCTATTGTCAGTGAGAATGTGTTGATCTCACACACACACATATATAGCTATTGTCAGTGAGAATGTATTGCTCACACACACACACATACACATATATATACACACACAAACATAGCTATTGTCAGTGAGAATGTGTTGATCTCACACACACACATATATAGCTATTGTCAGTGAGAATGTATTGCTCACACACACACACATACACATATATATACACACACAAACATAGCTATTGTCAGTGAGAATGTGTTGATCTCACACACACACATATATAGCTATTGTCAGTGAGAATGTATTGCTCACACACACACACACACACACACACACACACACACACACACACACACACACACACACACACACACACACACACACACACACACACACACACACACACACACACACACAATTATTGTAGATGGAGAGATTTATTTACTTTATTCTTTCTGCTCTTTTCCACAGCAAAGAACAAACACAATTGCTATTAAGTAATACAGATTAATTTATATTTTATTATTATTATCTTTAGGGTGGTGGATTGGTAGAATCGGTAGAGCATCAGCCACCATGCTTTGCAGCATAGAGCTGTGGCCCTTTACGTTCTGAGCTCAACCCCGCCGAGGTTAGCTTTGCCTTTCATCTTTGCGGGGTCGATAAAATAAAACACCAGTAATGCACTGGGGTCGATTTAATGGACTTTACTCTCCCCCAAAATTGCTGGCTTTGTGCTTAAAGTAGAAACAATTATTATTATCTTTTTCTTTTTAATATTTCAGGGCTTAATATCCCCTCATCGGAGTATGGGGAATACTCAGAGCAAAGAATTCTGCCTTTATCGCTTTGAAATTAGATTATATATATATATATATTTTCTTTTTTTTGGGGGGGGGGGGGGTTAAACCATTTTCCTTGAGACAAGATAGGTCAGAAAAATAGTTTGTTTAGTAGAGAGAGAGAGAGAGAGAGAGAGAGAGAGAGAGGGAGAGAGAGAGTCCAGAAAAATAGTTTTAGTAGAGAGAGAGGAGGAGTGACAGGGAGATAGAAGGAAACAAAATAGTCCAGAAAAATAGCTTATGTTTAGTAGAGAGAGAGAGAGAGAGAGAGAGAGAGAGTGACAGACAAAGAAAGAGATAGAGAGGGACACAGAGAGAGATGGAGGGAGGGGGAGATCTTGATTTTAAATGATGAGAGTTAAGATTTCAATAAAATTGAAAACAACCAATTTAATTAATTTTCTGATGAATTGTAATGTTTGTTTTTATCTGACTACACCACATGGTCGTGTGGTTGATAAGCTCGCTTTACAATCATGTTGGTTCCAGATTTAATCCCATTACATATCACTTTGGCCAAGTGTCTACCATAGCCTTGAAAATCATATTTGGTAGACATAAACTATGTGGAAGCCCATCATGTGTGTGTGTGTGTGTGTGTATTAGTATATAATTTTTAGTCTAAGTTGTATCCCTTTATGCTAAGATGGACTTAACTCTAGGTCATCATCATCACCACCGTTTAACATCCATTTTTCTATGCTAGCATGTGTTAGATGAGTTGTCCCATTTGAGACAAGTCAGGTGACCATGTCTTGCTCATACAGAACTGTTTCTAGCTTGATTTCTATGGTTGGATGCTTTTCCTAATTACCAGACAAAGTATTGGGGTTGATATGATGCCCCAGCATGGCCACAGTTCAAAGAGTGAAACTGCTCCAACAGTTAGTGTGATTCATAATTTTATTTTCCCACTTAGAGCCATAAAAAATGTTAGAAATATTAGAATTCATTGCCATGAATTCCATACCATAAGTTTTGAAAAGAAATGAAATATTATTTGGGGCCTCATGGATATTGTTATGCCATTTTAGTTGGTCTATTATTATAAAACCAAATATTGATGTTTGAATATAAAGGATACTTTTCTTACTATTCTGTGATTGATTTTGAAGAGTAAATTTTCTTTATCTGTCTGTCTGTCTTTAATGATGTATACATCTAAGAAGTAAAATAATCATTTTTTTTTTTGCAGTGTTTGGATTTACAATCTGTCTTTTATTCAGTGCTAGGCTTTCATTATAGCTTTGCTTCTAATCTAAAAAAAAAACCCTAGCTAGCATATATAGCATGAAATTATAGTCAGAACAGTTGTTTTGACTTGGAAAACAGAAAGATGTGTGTGTCTGTGTGTTTGTGTTTAAAGATGATATAAGCAAATAAGCTAAATCAATAAATATAGGTCCATCATCAAACTATTTCATTTAAAATGAATAATACTTAAAAGAAATTGTCGTTGATCCATTCATTTGTTTAATACATTTTGGGAAACTTATAAGATCAATTGAACTTCTAACTGAATATCAATACCACCATCATCATCATCATCATTTTATACGGATGCTGCAACATGCTGCCTTGAATTAAATGAGACATTTTTGGATGCCTTTCTTGATGCCGACATATAACTTATTTTTGAATATGGTATATACTGCTGAACTTTGTTAAACCACTAAGATTCAGTGCTTATTGTTTATGTGGAGCATAAACAAAGATGAACACTTGTTTTAAATGATGTCATATGAAGACACATGCAGAGACAGACATGCAAACACATACACACTCACACACACACATACAGTGAGCTTTCTCACATTTCCACCTACCAGATTCCCTATCATTGTTTGGATCTGAGGCTAGAGTAGCAGACACAAGCGTAAGGTGCCATGGTATCAAAGTAGAAACCATGTGGTTGAAAAGTGAACTTCTTAACTGCAAAACAATACCTGCACCTATATATATATATATATGTAGGAGGTGAGTTTTATTGTAGTACAATAAAGCAATGCAGATATCGGATAAGAAGCACTCTACAGTTTGTAGGACTGGAGTATACATAATATATAAGAACAAAAGATGGTTAAAAGAGTTCCATGTATTTTATTATGCGCATTTCAAAAACAAACATCATCATGCAATAATATTTGTGTTTTCATCAGATAAAACAGGATGACATGATATGAAGGTTAAAAAACACTTGTGGATAGTTCAGTTGATTTAAAACTGAACTATCCACAAGTGTTTTTTAACCTTCATATCATGTCATCCTGTTTTATCTGATGAAAACACAAATATTATTGCATGATGATGTTTGTTTTTGAAATGCGCATAATAAAATACATGGAACTCTTTTAACCATCTTTTGTTCTTATATATATATATATATATATATATATATATATATATATATACATACACACACAGTGTATCCCCGGTTGTTCACAGAATTTTCCTCAGAACCTAACTAATAATTGTTTGTGGAAACCACTGCATATTTGCGGAATCATAAATATCTTCCACAATTTTTTAATAGCTTTTTTCGTGGCAATATATATTTTTTCACGCTTTTTAAGACTAAATTATTATTAACAATATAGCATATTTGCCAGCCTATATTTTATGTTATGTTTTGACATTTATAGGAATTTTTAGGGTCCACATCCAATATTTGTGGTTTTTCACTTTTTGCGGGTGCTCTGTTACTCTGGAGTTTCACCTGGGCACTTATGCTATATTCAGACCTGAAGAGTTAATGGGTTCTGCCAGATTTACAATGTTCAAAACATGTCATATGTTACTACAACACCCCTACAACTCCACCAGGAATTACATATCCATGTATATAGATGTTCATTCAGTAATATAGTTTTAGTAACATTGAACTTTAACCGGCCATTTCTGGCCAGAATTCTCTCACTTCTTTCTGTTCAAACCGGCTGTAGCCGGCCACTCATACTGATGTTAAAGTATTGTTATCAAAATAAATATTAAGATCTCATAGATTCAATATTATGTGAAGTAAAGCCTTTACCATGAAAATATAATAGTAAATATAGAGTAATGTAAATGCTAAAGGGTTAATATAAACCTTCAAGGTAACTGTAGGCATAACAATGGAGATTGGCATGGTTATGTGGTCAAGAAGTTTGATCCCACTGTATGACAGCTTTGGTGAGAGGCAGGGCCTTTACCATAGCATGAGGTCAACCCAAGTGAAATTGGGTAGACAAAAACTCTGTACACGACTGTCAGATTAAATGTACATACCTGTAATTAAAAGGTCCAGCCTTGTCACATTGTGGCCTACTTATTCAGCTTGGGAATTATACAAAGTGTACACGTCTGTGGAATACTCAACCACTTCCACATTAATTCACAAGTTGGACATTCAATTGATCAAACAACTGAATGTGTATCATTAACACTTTAGTATTCAAACTGGTCGTATCTGGCCAGAATTCTCTCACCTCTTTCTGTTCAAACTGGCTATAACCAGCTGCTTATACTGATGTTAAGGTATTGTTCTCAAAATAAATAACATCAAAACCTCATAAATTCGATATTATGTTAGATAATTATGTGAAGTAAAGCCTTTACCATGAAAATATAATAGTAATCATAGAGTAATGTAAATGCTAAAGGGTTAAAACTGATGGAATATCCATTGTCAGGCATAATAATATATATATGTATGATGGTTATGTTTCTCAATATAAAAGCTCAATGGATGTTTGTCCAGAGCATCAATAATTCAAATTAAAAGATATATTTGGAATCATCATCATCATCATTTTACATCCGCTTTTCCCTGCTTGCAAGGGTGGGACAGGAACTGATTCTGGCTTGATTTCTACAGCTGGATGCCCTTCCTAACACCAACCTCATTTACAGTGAGTGCTGGGTGCTTTTTTCCATGGCGCCTACATGTCCACTTTGCAGTGGAATGATAGGGACTCCAGTCCTATCATCTCATTTCTACAGCTGAGTAAACTGGAGCAATGTGAAATAAAGTGTCTTGCTCAAGGAAACAACACATCACCCGGTCTGAAAATTGAACTCACAACCTTTCAATTGCAAGGCCAATGCTCTAACCACTAAGCCATGTGCCTCCATAATATATATTATATTATATTATTATTAAGGGCAGTGAATTGGCAGTATCGGTAGAGGGTCGACGCCATACTTTCCAGCACAGTTACGTCCCTTTACGGTCTGAGTTCAAATCCCGTTGATGTTAACTTTGCCTTTCATCCTTACGGGGTCGATAAAATAAAGTACCAGTAATGAACTGGGTAATTGCTGGCCTTGTGCCAAAAGTAGAAACAATTATATTATATTATATTATATTATATTTATACTCTGTTTAGCTCTACCCCTTGCTGTGATCTAAACATTGGATGCTCATGTCAGTGAAACTACAGCAGCTTCACGTTACACTCCCTGGATATATATAAATGTATATCAGACGTAAAAATATATATATAATTTATTTCAGGCATATTAATATATATGTAATTTAAATATATATTATTTATGTCAGATATAATATAATAATATTAATAACAATAATATATAATTTAGGTGCTATAAAACCTTATAATCATAATTGTTTCTATTTTTTGGCACAAGGCCAGCAATTATCCCAGTACATTACTGGCACTTTATTTTATCGACCCCGTAAGGATGAAAGGCAAAGTTAACCTCGGCGGGAATTGAACTCAGATCGTAAAGGGACGTAACTATGCTGGAAAGCATAATCCAACCCTCTACCGATACTGCCAATTCACCGCTCTATAAACCTTATAATCATAATATCCTGAGATTTTGTGCACATTTTCAAGGTTTAAAACTTTAAAACCCACTGTAAGGTTTTCTTGGATTTGATAGGCTTCTCTCTGATTTGGGTAGATTTTGTTGTGAGGTGGGAGGTGGGGTGATTTTCCTTATGAGAAAAGTTAAGATAATTTAATCTTCCATTGTTAATATGAGAATGACTTTAAATATACTTGAGCTTCCACTTCCTGAAACTTTATATGAAAAACAAATTAATATTTGCTCTGAATTTTATCTTTGCATTTCTAAAGATTCTTTTAGACCTCTTGATATTCATTCTCATGAAACAAGTTCCTTTAATCATTGATAAAAATTTCTTTCATTCTCTCTCTATGGAATTTTTTTTTTTTTTTTAATTTGGTGGAGGCATTGATAAACACTTTACACTAGAGAAAAAAAAAATTGATGGCATCTCTTTTTATATGGTAACAAGTTTGTGCATTTATAATAAAGGGATTTGGTGATAAAATCCTTCATTGAATTCTGTACACACTATTAGATCGACTGTTTATTTTTCATATTTTTACTTTCTTTCATATTTCACATGAAAAAACAAAACAAAAAAAAACAACAGGTTGTGTAATCTCCCCACCTTTTTTGCTAGTCTGTGAACTATTGAATTTTTCATGTTGCTAAAATGTCATGAGTAAGCTTGCTTTGAGAAGCCTAATCTTCTCAAACTTCTGATTATAACTAACAAGACTCAGTTTAGCATATGATCAAAGGCTATGGTTCCAGCTGTGACCATCCCATCTTCATTTCTTTTAGACATAATATAAATAGGATTACAATAAATGTCTTTCTTTTTTGAAGACTGAATGAATGTTATGTAAGAAAAATTGGCTGCTATTTTTAGCGACCTTGTAGAGGTTTTCTTCATTGATTTATAGATGAAGGGTATATTTAGTATACTGTAAAGTAATATAGAGTTTAACAGAATAAGGTCTTTCACTGGAGAAAAACATATTATTTCCAATCTGATTCATATTAAATCATGCTATCACTAAACTTCTCATTCTAAAAACTATTCATATGATTTGGATTAAACTAACAGGCCCATACTTTCCCTAAAGACATTTGTTGTGTAATAGGAGGGAAAAATCTCAAATTGAAAGATGATATCAGATTGAAGTTTGTGTTTACTGTGAACTTATCTCCATTCTCAGATGCTCATATTTTCTGTTTATCATCTTTTATTATCGCTTTTTATTCTTTTGTCATATAAGATCTAGTGGTAACTAGACACACATAAACATCATAAAGTACGTCTTAATTTGTCTAATTAAAGTATTTATTCACAGAGAATGTTCTACAACTGATTAGCAATCAGTTGAGCGTATGTTGTCTATGTGAAATAAATATGAAAAAAATATGAATCTCAAATATATCTGTATAAAGAAAATGTGTGTGACATTTGTAAACTCCATTGTGTTTAGTTTATATATATATATATATATACAGAGAGAGAGAGAACGCTGAAGATAAAAGACCTGATCGCAATGCCTAATGTTTACAATTTGCCAAATATGAGCCAAACCATTAGGCTTCGCGATCTGGATTTTACCTTCTTCTACACCCACTCTGCATCTTCTCAAGTTTAGAGTACTCCCATGATTTCTGGTCTCCCCAGGCTCAGTACCACAGACTTTATAGTTATATATATATATATATATATATGAAAAGATTCAGGACCCCGATGACTTAGCTCTGGAATTTCGACAGCTAGATCTGAATAGTTTGGATCTAGCTGTCGAAACAACCAGAGCTCAGCCATTGGGGTCCTGTATCTTTTCATATTACCCACTCGACTACCCCAAGTATCGAGTACTCTGGTGCGTTATGGTCCACCTGGTATCTTACCACACCCTCTTTGTTGTTTTATATATATAGTGTATTTGAAAACTAAATACTTCTTTTTCAAACATCTAATTGAACTCCAATTAAGCACCTGATAATTCCAACCGCTTAAAAACCTGTGTCCGATTCATCTGCCTGATTTCTTATTGAATGTTGGAATCTGTCTCTTTACAAGATAGGATATTGAATTGATTCTGACTGTTCTTTTCACTTTAGTTGCTTTCACTGCTTACATGCATGACTTGCTATATGCTGCAATATTACATTTTCAATGAAAATGACACATTAATGCATTTGTTCTTCATCATTTACTTCTACAATTTCCAGATGAATATATTTTTATTATTGCAATTTTATTTTACTTTTTACTGTATTTTCTTCTTCTTCTCCTTCTTCTTTTTCTTTTCTTCTTCTTCTTCTTCTTCTTCTTCTTCTTCTTCTTCTTCTTCTTCTTCTTCTTCTTCTTCTTTCTTCTTCTTCTTCTTCTTCTTCTTCTTCTTCTTCTTCTTCTTCTTCTTCTTTTTCTTCTTCTTCCTTTTCTTCTTTTTCTTCTTCTTTTTCTTCTTCTTTTTCTTCTTCTTCTTTTTCTTCTTCTTCTTCTTCTTCTTCTTCTTCTTCTTCTTCTTCTTCTTCTTCTTCTTCTTCTATATTTTTTTAATATAATATCTTTTTATTTGATTATATTTCCTTAAGCTATTTCCTATGAAACTTGAAATAGTTTTATCAAATTTTTAAACATTTTTACCATTTGCAATTATTGGTTTCCAATGGATTATATATAAAGTTGTCTTCTGTCTGTGTAATTTGAATTAATCAAATCTGCAAATTTTAAATCTAAATGTGCTTCAATTAAAACATCAGCAGTTGCTTTCCTTTTTTTTTTTTTTTTTTGAAGGATATGGGGGTGTTTTCTTTCATTTTGTTGTTGTTGTTGTTTTATTATTATGCATGCATCACTGCAACATTATGCAATTTTGACCCTATTGAAAAGAATATTTCTACTACGGAGAGCAAATATTTTCCTCATTATGTAAGAATTATAACAAATACAGGCGTAACTGAAATAATATGCTGTTAAATGTAAATATTGAAAAATGAATAAAGATAGTAATGAATTATGATGATAACAACAACAACAACAACAACAATAATAATAATATAAAAAGACAACTGATAGTTTCATGTTGTTTCACAGCTGGTTTTATTACATTGAATGGTTTCTTGTGACTAGTAACAAATATCGTAAATCTTCTAACACACTGATGCACAATATAAGTGCACCAAATTTCTCTGATAGTAAATAGAATGTAGATTAAAATGAAAAGACTTTAAGTGATGTGTTTTATATTTCTGTTTTCTTGCAGGTGAGTATCAGAACTTGTCTTATTGAATTCCTTCATTCTTGAAAGTTAACAATGCCAATTGTAAGTAGAAGTAATGATTTCTTTGGTCTTAATGAATAATAAGAAAAGGGAAGAGATTCCTAATCTTGTGAGCAGTATGGAGATATTTGAAACTGCTTATATATCATCATCATCATCATCGTTTAACGTCTATCTTCTACGCTAGCATGGGTTTAGACGGGAATTGTCCCACTTGAGGCAAGATTGGTTGTCTTGCTTGTGTAGGACTGTCTGGCAGGTTTTCTACGCCTGGATTGGATGCTCTTCCTAACAGCAACCCCGTTTACAGTGTGGACTGGAAAGTTTTTACTGTGTTATCTACACGGCCACATTACAGCGCGGACTGTGTTTTTTTGTCGTGACACCTGCACAACCTCATTTATTTTGGACTGGATGTTGTGGTACCAACATTACTTTACGGAGAAAGGGTGGAGTTGGTGGGAGTGGGGAGGGGGTAGTGGGATGGGGTGTATATTTGGTGAAGAGGTACCTACTGACTGTAGGTTTTTCTTTGTACTTAGGCAAGGCAGGTCTTCTGTGTTACTGCGTTGACCGTACCGGTAACGGAAGGTGTCCACTATTTCTATAGAACCATCTGTGCAATAGAAGGAGCTAGTATCCTGTGGGCACTTGCTACTTATTACACCTGAGCATTGGCCACATATAACATCTATGTTCTTAGATAGTTTACCTGTGATCCCAATACATCTTCTATGTACCCATTTGGGACATAAAATGGAATTTCTGCCTACTCCTTTCCTACACACTGAGCATGGCCATTTCCCAGAGGGTACCTCTACCCTATTTTCCTTTCTACATACTAGAACTTTAGTCTTAGACAAGTTTAAGCCCTTTTGATTCTAGGCCATGCTTCCATGTTTGGAATTTCTTCTCTAGTTCAGCCATCGATTCAGTTATGAAAGTTAGATCATCTGCATATAGAAGTTACCATGGGCAGCCGGTCTTGAACTCCTCTGTTATAGCCTGAAGGGCAATAATAAATAGGAGGGGTCTAAGGACAGAGCCTTGATGAACACCAACTTTTACGCTAAATTCTTCACTATATTCGTTGTTAATTCTAACCTTACTGACTGTTTCTTTATACATGGCTTGTTTAGCTCTCACAAGCCATTCATCAACACCTAGTTTTCTAAGAGCCCACCAGATAATGGAGCGGAGGACTCTGTCAAAGGCTTTCTCCAAGTCGACAAAATCTAAGTATAGGGGTTTACTTTTAGCTAGGTACTTCTCCTGTAGTTGTCGCACAAGGAAAAGAGCGTCTGTGGTACTTTTACCTGACACAAACCCAAACTACATTTCATCTAGATCAATTTTCTCTCTGATTAGTTGCGCTATAACTCTTTCTATGACCTTCATGACCTGGTCAACCAATTTAATGCCTCTATAGTTTCCCCTATCTAGGGCATCTCCTTTACTCTTGTAGCAGTTAATAATGATGTTGCTATGCCAGTCATTTGGTATGACCCTATTCTGTATATATATATATATATATATATATACTGTATATATACATATATATATAGAGAGAGAAAGAGAGAAAAGGTGAAGTTGGGAATAGCATGGGAAATATATTTAAGGGTCTGTTTTTCTTATATATATATATATATATATATACTGTATATATATATATATATACTGTATATATATATATATACTGAATATATATACTGTATATATATATATATATACAGTATATACAGTATTATTTCTGAAGACACCATATATATGTGTAGGTATGTATATTCCCTCTGATAGTTTGTAAAATTTTTACATAGATCTATATGATATACATACCAACATATATATATCCTAGAAACGATCGTAAAATGATGAATTTCTTAATATAAGGAACTGTTTCTTTGTTTTTATTCATTGTTTTTATTAATTTATCTTGACTCTGTTTTCCTGTGATTTTCATCTAAAAATTTTTTGAATACATCTTTCCTTTCATGATATTTGGATTACATTGAGTTCTTCATACGGATTGGACACTACCGTATATTTTGGTAGATTTATCTACATATATATATATACACAAAACAGGGGAGTACACAGAACAAAGTCCATGGTTGATATATGTAGATATATTGCATGTATACACCCCCATATATACATACACACTCACAAAATCTGCAATGCCAAGACAAATTAGGGCAGTACTCTATGCATGGAATGAGCAGAGTGGGTATTAAGGAAGCTATAAACTCAACTGCGACACCTGGCAATTTCGGCTTGGCTGCGGCAAGTCTTCTCAAGGGTTTTAAGACCTGCTGTATCCTAGCTGAAAGTTGTTGATCGAAGGTTTTTGATAATGTCAGTTTATTCTGTAGTTGTGTGTGTGTATATATATATATATATATATATATATATTTATATATACACACACACACACATACAGTGTTACACCATCTTCTTCTTTTTCCTTTTTTGTGAAGGTTGTTGGGGTAGAGTCCCTAAACACTCCTGTCTACTTATCTATTTATCTCGTTGTAGTGGTGATAATTTCCTTACAATTTTCCTATTTGCTATATACATTAAAAAAGTAAATGTTAAATAATTGATTAGTGTTGTGAACATAGAATATGACTCATCAACAGAACATGCAAACTGCTTGGTTAATGGAATGTTTGGAAAGTAACTGTCAATCAAAAATATTGGCTAGTCATCTGGTTCCTCTAGCCTCATGGCAAAAGACCACTATGCTCTTCCATCTTTCTCTGTCTCTGGCAAGGGTTGGTGCTTGAAACCAGCCTGTGCCACATCTGCACAGGTCATCTATTAGGGTGGATCTAGTGTATAGAAATACAATGATGAGAGGAAAAAGATGTATTGTGTATGTTTGGTAAAAAAAAAAAAAAAAAAATAATAATTGTTTCTACTTTTGGCACAAGGCCAGCAATTACCCAGTCTATTACTGGTACTTTATTTTATCGACCCCGTAAGGATGAAAGGCAAAGTTAACTTCGGCGGGATTTGAACTCAGATCATAAAGGGACGTAACTCTATGCTTCAAAGCATAGCGTCCGACTCTCTACTGATACTGCCAATAATAATAAAGCCACAAAACTGAGGTCCTTATTAAAAACCTAAGATGACTTGAAATGAAATCACCATCATCATCATCATCATCATCACAATGTTCGCTTTCCCTGCTAGCAAGGACTAAGCCAGTACTGAAGTAGTCTACTGACCTCCCAGACAGGCCAATGCGTCTGTATCCTTCTTATGTACAGTCATATCAAGTGCGGAGGAGAAATGGCCATGTCTTTCTCCTCTGCACTCAATAATTAGATAAAATAGTTGAATGAAATTTCAAATCATTGTTCCTGACATATTAGATGCAACTACATTGAACCCCAATGGTGAGGATATCTGTGTGTGTGCATGTGTGTACATATACACGCATGCACCAACATATAGCTTGCAAATATATTTTCTTACTATTGCAACCGGTAGATAGTATCAGCAATGGAAAGACCCATGAAACATTGTTTCCTTGATTCGGTTTGAATATTTTCAAAATCTGTGTCGAAGTTTGGCAAGTGGATTTCTTGGTTGACTTCTATCCTTTCAAACTATTACCAGAACAAATTGCTTCATCATCATCATCACCATTTAGCATCCATTTTTCCATGCTTGCATAGGTTAGATGGGTCATCCACATTGGGAGACAAGTCTGGCTAGAATTAACCAAACCATACATTGCTCCAACAAAGACTGTAAATCCTTCTTAACACCAACCACATTAAACTGAATATATATAATTTGTCTTCACATTTCGACAAAATCTTCTTCAAATCTGTTTCCATAAACTCTTAATATCCTGATGAATTCGTCAACTCTTTGACAAACTCGTTTTTCATTGGTGATTTTCTATTAACTCAAGCAGTGTTCTGTTAATGCAACTATTTACTTCAACCCACTATTCTTTTCAATTTCACATTCTGATCTCTGTTAGCTTCAGCATCTCCCATCTGACTTTCTCAATTATTTCTTTTGCCAATAAGTGCAAGAAATATATCTGCCACTGAATAAGCAATTTCAATGTCCAGGTGGACAGAAGGTAAAAAGCATTACCCTGGGGGACAGTGTGAAAGATATGTTTAGCAATACCAAATTATTTTTAAAAATTACATCACGTCTTCCCTTCCCATGGACAGCTCCCAAATTTCAAGTACCTCAATCACTTCATATATTAATATGTTCCTTACCAGATTTCTAGAAAGACAATGCCTATGATATTTTTTTATTAATTTTGAAAATAACCAAGAATTTAAAGAGATTTAATAACATAACAATATTTCTCATATTTAAGCTGGTATTTAGAGCATAATGTAACAAAAGTTCTTATGATGGAAAGTTTTCAGAGTAATATAAATTATGATGGAAAGTTTTCAGAGTAATATAAACACTTTAAAATAGACAATTTTGTATCTGAGAGCAAGGAGCAACGTCATATGGTTTAGCAAAAGGCTTAAGATCTCAATTTTATTTTCATCCGGGTTAAAAACACTTTTACATATTTATGTCTGGGGATTTAATATAATGGGAAAAAAAATTAATGCTTATTTTTAGATTTAAATAATAAAAATTGACATTCAAAATATTGTTTCTTTATGCTTTAGAATGTAAATATATTTGGTATTGTCATCATACTAGTGGAAATGTGAGCAATATTGGCACATATTGTAGGGTACTGAACTAGACACTTTAGGATATATTGTTGGCTCACTCAACTTTTTGTATTTAAAATGTTGCCAATGTTTGACTTAGCTTCGTTCATCATCATACATCCGCTTTTCCCTGCTTGCAAGGGTTGGACGGGTCCTATTCAACACAGCATCTCTCCACTTGTCATGGTCCTTCATCATCTCCTCGGTGAGTTTCAGCGATCTGAGGTCTGCTCTCACCACCTCCGCCCATATTTTTTGTGGTCTACCTCTACTGCGTCTTCCTACTACTGGGATTTTTGGCACTTCTTTACCCAGCAGTCATCATCCATGCGCATCACATGTCCATACCATCTCAGCCTTCTCTCCTGCACACCACAACTTATCCCTCTTGTACCCAGTTTCTTTCTCAACTCATCTATGCTTGGTCATTCATGCACAATGACATTGCACATCCAGCGAAGCATACTTGCATCATTTCTCTCCAGCCGTTGCATATCCACTGCAGTTGCTGCCCATGTCTCACTACCATGCAGCATCTCACACAGACATCATATAACCGTCCTTTCGTGCGCAGGGAGAAACCCTTCTTTGTCAACAGAGGAAGCAGCTCCCTAAACTTATTCCAACCCGTCCTTATTCTAGATACTATGGCCTAAGAACCTCCTCCCCCTCCCATGCTAATCTGATCATCTAGGTACCGGAAGCTATCAACCACTTCTATAGAACCCACCTGCATTGGAAAAATGTGTCTATCACTGTGATTACTACTGCCAACTTTCCCTGTACATCTACTGCATACATATTTCTCCCTACCTGTTAGTTTGCCTGCTATCCCACTACATCTCTTGTGTACCCAAGATCTGCATTGCGTATATTTTATGGAATTTATGCCAGTTCCTTTCCTACATATCGAACATGGCCATTTCCCTGATGGAATCGGAGTATTGTTCTCTCTTCTACTTATCAAAACTTTTGTCTTAGCTATGTTCACTCTCCGTCCCCTTGATTCCAACTGCTGTTTCCATAGCCAGAATTTATTCTCTAGCTCCTCTACTGATTCTGCTATAAGAACCAGATCATCAGCATAGAGAAGTTCCCATGGACAGCCAGTCTTAAACTCCTCTGTTATGGCTTGGAAGACTATAATGAACAAGAGCGGGCTGAGGACCGAACCCTGATGTACACCTACTTGTATCTGGAATTTCACACTAAACTCCATACATAGTCTCACTTTACTGACAGCACCCCTGTACATAGCTTGCACTGTCCTCACAAGCCATTCCTCTACACCTAGTTCATATATAGATTATTTTTTTACCAAAAATATACTGATTTTGATATGTTTTTTTTTTGGGGGGGGGGTTTACATAGTTGTTCAAGATACTATACAAACATGTAATGATACTTTTTGTACGAGAGCATGTATAACTGCAGTAAATGTTCTATAGATGGATGAATATGTTTTATAATAACAGCCTCCTATCAATGCTATCATCTTTAAATGCAACTATCCAGCCATTTTTTAATCTTATCTATTCCTCCCACCTCACCTTGTCTGTGTGTGTGTGATTAATATATATATAATGATAATTTAGAATAGAGACAGAGAAGGAGAGCAATGAATGATATACAAGGAGTGATGGGGAGGTGGCAGAGGTGTGGGATGGAGTCAGTGCATGTTAGAAGCTAGGTAACATACCTACACCAAAGAAATATTTTGCAAACTAGATACTTTACATTGAAAGAATTTGTTGTTTCTTCTTGGTTGTCTTTGAAGTGAGACTGGTTGAAGAGATAAATACAGCTGATACTTTCTTCCATCATCTTGTTTTCATATTGGACCTGTTGTTTACAATGTTCCTGAAACACTGAAATAATTCATTTGCTATCAGAGGAAGGCTTCAGTTGTAGAATTGTTTCTATTATAGGAACAATATTCCATTCTTAGAAAGGAAACAACAAAAAAATTGATGAAGCAAAACTAAAACAAAAATACTGTTAAAAATAGAAAACATCGTTATTCATTGGACAAGTTGATTTCTATGCTTGATGTTACTTTACTATGTTGTGAGAAATGTTACAATTTTCAATTATTCATAATTATGTGGCTAATTTTGGTGAAAGGTTTTAGGTTCAGTAGTTTTTCATTGTAGAAGTAATGATATATAAATGGTTCTTTCTTGTTTGGAGTGGTACATTTGATGAAACAAGGTTAAGTTCAGCTTTATATATATGTAATATCAATGAAATTTTTCCATTTTTTCACTCTCTGTCTTTTTCTGGAAAGAATCTGCTGTATTCAGACTTAGAGAGGAGATAGGCTCCACCAGGTTTTAAAAATGCCCAAGATATGCTGTATGTCAATATGGTGCCTCTAAAACTATCAGGAGTTACGGGTCCATACATACAATGTATATTCCATGTTACTTATATTTACAGCAAGGTTGAACTTGGTAATTATTGATTAACTACCATTGCCAGGAACAGATCTACATAACAAAATAACAGGATGTAAAGTACCAATTTAAAAATGCCCTAGAAACACCATCTATGAGATTTTGATATTATTTATTTTGAGAATAATACCTTAACATAAGCATGAGTAGCCAGTTATAGCCGGTTTAAACAGAAAGAGGCAAGAGAATTCTGGCCAGATATGGGCGGTTTAAATGGTAAAGAGTTAAACTAAACTGATTTTGATTTCTGAGAAAATGCAGAATGCCATTATTCTTTGCTAAATCTTAAGGATTCAAGAATTAAAGCAGGATGGTAATCAATAAGATTCTATTTTAGCCATATCAAGATTTAGTGTAGTGTTGTTTTTTTTTAGCCAATGTATTTTTTAAATCAAATTCATTGACACAAATTTTGGCTTGGCATATCTCGTTTTTTTTTTAAATTATTTCTTTTTATCTATAATTGGAACAGTGCCTACACTTTCTAAGATATTACAAAAGATCAAAATGATTCAAACTGTTCTCTGACTTTGTTTTAAATTTCATTTACAAGCCTGCCTCTCTTTTAATAAATTCTATTTATAATAAATTCTATTTATACTATAGGTGTGGCTGTGTGGTTAAGAAGTTTTCTTTACAGCTACTTGGTTTTGGGTTTTCTCCTGCTGTAGGACACCTTGTACAAAAACAAAACAAAACAATACAATGAGAAAACCACCCAAACCATTGGTGCTCTTCAAATGAGGTCCTTTGTGATATATATTCTGCACCAAATTGCAAACACTCCCTGAAGTCTCTCAGAATTAGAAATATAGTAAACTAATGATTGGTTCACTGGGAACCAATAACTAGCAACAAACACTATTATTCAATGATTGCAATGAATTAAAAGAAAACTATAAAATATCACAGTAGCTGATATAGTAGAATCAATCGTAAGAAAGGATTGATTTCTACTTGCTAGTTTTCTCACATAATCATTTTAAATGTGTGGTTGTTGATGGCCCTGTTATTGTGGATTGGTCTTAAATTGTATTTAGATTGTTAATTACATGGTAATTATCTTAATTGTTTCTTGATGTTCCTATGTATTTAAAATACACAGAAGCATACATGCTTTTTTTAAAATTATTTTTGGAATTGAATTTTCATGAAATCTTATTAAGATTTGATTAAGTTTTCGGTTATAAATGATGGTGTTATTATATTCAATAATTAATTTTTCCGATCATTAACCTCGTCTTTAGATACAAAAATTGTTTTTGATATTTACACTTATTCTATTTTTTTTTTATCATGGAGTGGAGGCACATGCCGTGGGTTCAATTTCTGGACTGGGTTGTGTGCTCTGTTCTTGAGCAAAACACTTCATTTCATGTTGCTTCTGTATACTCAGCTGAAAATGAGTACCAGCAATAGCTGGGAGTTTAACCCTGTGATGGACTGGCGTCCTATTCAGGGGGAAGTCTTGTACTCTCACTCACTTCATGCCTCAGAAACCAGAATAAGCACCGGCTTGATGAGCCTCTGGACTTGAGACAGACTAAAGAATTTTGGGGTTTTGATAAGAAATCAACCTGATTGAAATATTATTTTTATTTTTAACTTTGTAAGTCTTGAGTATAGGGCAGTGTCCCTGGCCTTCACAGCCACCCCCCTCCTCAAGACTTGAGAGGTCAATATCAATGATGTTCCTCTTAAACTAGTCCACTCCTTTTTAGAAAGATATGAGCAGCGAGGAAGTCACAGAGATGTATCATTCTGGGCAGGAAGGACTGGGAATAGTTAGTTAATGTGGGGTCTGGAGGTTGACCACAAGAGATTAGAGGGTGAATGACAAGTGAGTCTTGAGTGCCTGAGTGAAGGGGTCAAAAGACTTACAAGCTATGAGGGACAGAGACCATTTAATCGATAGTAATGATAGAAAAGGCAGAAGGAGGAGACAACATGCCTGTAGGCTGGGAGTACCAGGGAGTGGTTTTATATTGATATGTCAGGTGATCTTTTTATAAAGATGAGATAAAAGAAATCTCTAAAACTATAATCTTAATACCAAACATTTATCTGAGACATTTAACACCTTTCTTTACAGACTGAGTTCAAAACCCGCCGAGGTTAACTTTGCCTTTCATCCTTAAGGGGTCGATAAAATAAAGTACCAGTAATACACTGGGATAATTGCTGGCCTTGTGCCAAAAGTAGAAACAATTATATTGTATTATATACATCTTCCGTCATCATCATCATCATCATCATCATCATCATCATTTAACATCCATTTTCCCACACTTGAATGGTTTAGATGGGTAGTCACATTATTAAAACTAGTCAGATCAGGTGACCATGTCATGCTCATACAGATTTGTATTTTGGTTTGCTCTCAATTGCTGGATGCCCTTCTTAATGCCAACAATGTTAGTGTGGATTGGCACCAAAACAGCTACCTTACAGAGGCAACTGGGTGCTTTTTGTTTACTAATCTGCTTAAGCATGATAGATAAACACCTCATCATTTCACTCATCATTTCTCTGATTTTCATTTTACTTCTCCTGTCATTTACGCACTCTCTTTGACAACCTCCTATATCCACATTATCTCTTTACCTTGAGAATTAATAAATACACATAGCTAATTATTATATATGGACACTTATCTAGAAAGCAATGTGTATCACAAATGGGGTGCCATTTTACTTTTTCTGAGTGCAAATTTGACTATCATTGAGTTTGCCCTTTATGTCAATGAGGGCAATAAGATTAAACCAACAAAGGAGCCTGTACTTGATCGCTTGATATGCCAAAACTAACAGCCAAGTCTTTCTCAAATCACATTCTCCCATCTTCATAACAGACAAAGAATGCATTATATCAGATAACACAGGATGGTCATACTTGGAATGTCCACAGTTATAGGTCTGCTCTATCACCCTTGATCCGAGAGTTAAAGAGCAATAACCACAAAAGATTAAAGTACTTGTAATATATTGAAAAATGTAATCAGCTGTACCTTCCAATTGAAAGTTAGAGATCCTTATTATAATATATATTCTATATTCTTTTGATTATGTACATACATGTTATATATATATATATATATATATATATATATATATATATATATATATATATATTGTTATATATATATATATATATATATCATTAAATATTATTTATTAAGCACACAGTGAATGCCTTAAGTAAGTACAGTGTCTATGAAGATTAATTCAAACTGTTGTTATCTCAATGTTATAGTATTAATAATTGCTTTCAATGTTGATTCTAATGATGGTATGTCAGTTGATATAGAGAGGCTTGGCACAATAATGACATATCCATTCAATTGCTAGTGTAGATTGTGGTGTAGGATATGAGTAGGGACAGGGGTGTTTTTGCGAGGAGGGGAGAGACTGTTGCTGCTATGTTATTCTGTTTTCTGCAACAACGAAATATTTAATGAGATTATCAGCAAAACTATTACCCATTTCAATATCACTGCTACTCTAATTGCTCACAAGCTCACACAAACAGATACATTGTTAAATGGTGGTCACGAATGATTTACTTCATAATCTGTGTGTGTGTGTGCATGCATACATATATATATATATAAATATACACACATACACACACATGCATATAGACATGTATGCACATACAAATATACACATATGCATATATATATATATATACACACACATGCATATAGACACACATGCACATACAAATATGCATATATATATATATATACACATACACACACATGCATACACAAATATACACACACATGCATTTATACACACATACACATACACACATGTATCTACACATACATACACACATATCAATGTTATTTGTTTCTGCATTTCTTTCTTTGACTTTCTGTGTCTCCTGAAATATAAATAATCCCTTCTCATTTCAACTGTTATAATTACACCTGACCACACACACACATGCAGGCAAACACACACATGCACATACACATAATTACACATACAAACTCACACGCATGCACACAAACACACACATAGCTGTACAACCGCATAGTTATATCGGCCTAAACACACATGCATGCATGCAAATTGCATACACATACTCACTCACTCTCACACAGACATGCGCACACTCTCACACATGCATGCAAACTGCATGCTCATGCACACATGTACACATACACACACACATGCACACATACACACATATAGCTGTACAAACACATAAATATACTTGCTCACACATGCAGGCAAACTACACAGACATGCATATACTCACACAAACAAACATGTGCACACACTTAACGCTTGCATGCAAACTGCTCACTCACACACACACATACATGTACACAAACAGACACACATAGCTGTGCAAACACATAATTCTATGCACATATCTATTCTACACACAGCCACAGAGGTTCTGCTTTAGCTTTGGCAGCATCACACTTTAAATTGGTAAAGTTCTATTTGTATCCGTTGGTCTCTGTGATAGTCTGCTTAGGTCACATTCCTATCTCATTGAAAACATGAAAATAAGATAATCAGTTGATGAGGGATGAGATTTACAACATTCTTATAACTGAAATTATTGAATAAAGAATGAAATAAATTTTAAAAAAAAACGTATATTTTTAGAATATCTTTAGAGAAACATCTTCAATGCTGATTTTATAAGAATGGTCAATATGATTGGAAGATTAAACAATAAAAATGTTAAGTCAGACCACAGAATTTCTAGGTATCATTGGTTGGCTTTATATTTGCCATTTTTATTAGAATATATATATATATACACAGTGTACTGTGTATATATATATATATATATATATATGCATTCCCGGTCCCCAGTTATTCACAGAATTTTCCTTAGAACCGAACTAATAATTGTTCATAGAAACCACTGCATATTCGTGGAATCATAAATATCTTCCACGATTTTTTAATGGCCTTTTATCATGGCAATATATTTTTTTTCACACTCTTTAACGTTAAATTATTAATAACAATATACCATATTTGCCGGCCTATATTTTACCTTTTGTTTTGACTTTTATAGGCAATTTTATGGACCATGTCCAATATTTGCGGTTTTTCCCTCTGTGTGGGTGTCCTAGGAATGTAACCCCGGGGGACCACTGTTTATATATATATAATCATCATCATCATCATCATCACTGTTTTGCATCCGTTCTTCCATGCTAGCATGGGTCAGACGGGTTGTCCTGTTGTAGGCAGTGTCCAGTCGGCTGACCTTGTCTTGCTCATACAGGAACTGATTCTGGCTTGATTTCTACAGCTGGATGCCTTTCCTAACACCAACCTCATTTACAGTGAGTTATATATATATATATATATATATAATTGAAAAGAACGACCCAATATAGTGAGTTATAAATGTATATATAGAGTTGAAAAGGAACAAACAAAATACAGGAAGCAATTGTACACAGTTATATTAGGTTCATGCTTGGTGGAAGTGGAGGAGGTTTCAATGTTTCCAACAGAAGTTCTTCATCAGAAAAGTTCAGATAGGTATGGCACATGTTTCTCAGACATGATGACATCCATAATTTAATTTTGGTTATATATATGTATATTGATATATAAATGAAAATAAAATTAATGTAAGCAAAATGTAACAATAATTCAGGCATATAAGTGTCTATACGATCAAGATGAACATTTTTTAATGTAAGATGAGGGGAAAAAGTAATACAATCTTAATTCAAAACAAATCAAGAAAAACTTTGTCATCAAACTTTGTGTAAGTTTGGGAAGAAGCAATACAATCTTAATTCAAAATAAAATCAAGAAGTAATACTTAACCATCAATTTGGGGAAAACTACAAATGCACTATATAGTCTTAAAAGACTATTTCATGAAACTTTTCAGTGGGGTTAGTCATGGTTGTAGTCGATCTTCAGTAGTGCTCAACACATTAACTAAATCTTCACTGCTAAAATACCGAGGGGAAAAAATAATCCACTGAGAGTTAAAAGTAGGCAAGCGACAGCGTGTAGAAATGAAATAACAAAACACACGTGAACACATGGTGTATATATATATATATATATTGATATATATAAATATGTAAATATATAAATATGTATATTGATATTTATAAATATATTAATATGTATATTGATATTTATAAATATAATAATATGTATATTGATATTTATAAATATATAAATAAGTATATTGATATTTATAAATATATAGATATGTATATTGATATATATAAATATATATATTAAATGGAATAGAATGAAACAAAATTTCATTTCTCACTCTTAGTACGGCACTTACTTAAATGTTCGGTAAACTGATACGTGCATATATATATGTGTGCCTGTATGTATATATATACATGCTACTGTACGTCTGTATACATATATGTATGTACGTATACATACATACTTACATTTAAATATATATATTGATATTTATAAATATATAAATATATATATTGAAATGTATAAATATATAAATATGCATATTGTTATGTATAAATATATAAATATATATTGATATGTATAAATGTATAAATATATATATTGATATGTATAAATGTATAAATATATATATTGATATATAAAAATCTATATATATATATATATTGGAATTTAGGAAAGCCCTTCAAGATGTATATGACGAAAAAGAAGACGATTTAGAGACGTAGGACATAGATAATAACTGGAATTTCTTATGTGATAACTTGCTGCAGGCTACTGATGAAACTTGTGGCTGGAGCAGAGCTCCAACCAGACAGAGAGTGACCTGGTGGTGGAACAGCACAGTAGATAAGGCCATTAGAGACAAAAGACTAGCATGGAAGGCTTGGAAAAAGGGTGGGAGCAGGGAAGAATATACAGCCACTAAGAGAGAAGCTAGACGTCATGTGTACTTAGCATGCAGGGAGGCGGAGAGTAGGAGGTTTGCCAATGTTCTGCGATGGGAATATCAGAGGAGTGCGGTGTTCCACATTGCAAGGCAGTGTGTCAAAGCAAATCAGGATCTTGTTGGAGATAAATGTGTCCGGGATGATGCCGGTGTACTTAGTGTCACGAATGATCAGAAAAAGGTGGCCTGGAAATGTCATTATGAGAGACTAATGAATGTGGAGAACGAATGGAAGAGAGAGAAATTACCCTTAGTAGATCCGACAGAGGGACCAGCTATTGAGATTGACGAATATAGGATCCAAGAGGCGATTAAGGAAATGAAAAATGGTAAGGCTGCTGGACCATCGGGAATAGTTGCTGAGATGCTGAAGGCATCAGGGGACATAGGCACTAAACTGGTTGCACGCATCATCAATCAGGCTATATATGGTGGTGTCATACCCAAGGACTGGTGCAGCAGTATTCTCATAAATTGCTACAAAGGTAAAGGGGATGCTCTGGAGAGGAGCAATTATAGGGGTATAAAACTGATAGATCAGGTTATGAAAGTGGCAGAAAGGATATTAGCACAACTAATTAGAGAAAGGGTCAAACTAGATGAGATGCAGTTTGGTTTTGTGCCTGGGAAGAGTACAACAGATGCCCTCTTCTTGGTGAGACAATTGCAAGAGAGGTTCTTAGAGAAAAATAAGCCACTATACTTAGCCTTTGTTGACCTAGAGAAGGCCTTTGATAGGGTACCCCGATCTGTCATCTGGTGGTCCCTAAGGAAGCTAGGTGTTGAGGAATGGCTTGTGAGGACAGTGCAAACTTTGTACAGAGGTACTCTCAGTAAAGTCAGGGTAGGAATGGAGTTTGGTGAGGAATTCCAGATACAAGTAGGAGTACATCAGGGTTCAGTCCTCAGCCCGCTCTTGTTCATTATAGTCCTCCAAGCCATAACAGAGGAGTTTAAGACTGGCTGTCCATGGGAACTTCTCTATGCTGACGATCTGGTTCTTATAGCAGAATCAGTAGAGGAGCTAGAGAATAAATTCTCGCTATGGAAACAGCAGTTGGAATCAAGGGGACTGAGAGTGAACATAGCTAAGACAAAAGTGTTGATAAGTAGAAGAGAGAACAATACTCTGATTCCATCAGGGAAATGGCCATGTTCGATATGTAGGAAAGGAACTGGCATAAATTCCATAAAATATACGCAATGCAGATCTTGGGTACACAAAAGATGTAGTGGGATAGCAGGCAAACTAACAGGTAGGAAAAACTACGTATGCAGTAGATGTACAGGGAAAGTTGGCAGTAGTAATCACAGTGATAGACACATTTTTTCAATGCAGGTAGGTTCTATAGAAGTGGTTGATAACTTCCGGTACCTAGATGATCAGATTAGCATGGGAGGGTGGGGGGTTCTTAGGCCATAGTATATAGAATAAGGACGGGTTGGAATAAGTTTAGGGAGCTGCTTCCTCTGTTGACGAAGAAGGGTTTCTCCCTGCGTACGAAAGCCGGTTGTATGATGCCTGTGTGAGGAGCGCGATGCTGTATGGTAGTGAGACATGGGCAGCAACTGCAGAGGATATGCAATGGCTGGAGAGAAATGAGGCAAGCATGCTCCGTTGGATGTGCAGTGTAAATGTGCGTGAACGACCCAGCATAAATGTGTTGAGAGAGAAACTGTGTCTGAGAGGGATAGAATATAGTATACGGGAGAGGAGACTGAGGTGGTATGGACGTGTGATGCGCATGGAGGATGACCGAAGGGTGACGAAGTGCCAAGAAATGCCAGTTGAAGGAAGACGTGGTAGAGGTAGACCACGAAAAACATGGGCGGAGGTGGTGAGAACAGACCTCAGATCATTGAAGCTCACGGTGGAGATGACGAAGGACCGTGACGAGTGGAGAGATGCTGTGCTGAATAAGACCCGTCCCACCCTTGCAAGCAGGGAAAAGCGGACGTAAAATGGTGATGATGATGATTGATATATATATATATATTGATATATATTGATATATCATCATCATCGTCGTCGTTTAACGTCTATCTTCCACGCTAGCATGGGTTTATTGATATATATTGATATATATATAAATGTATATATATTGATATATATAAATATATGTGTGTGTGTATATATATATATAGTTTTCAAAACATCTATATTTCATCTTTATCTTTTATGGCATTGAATTGGCTTGTCTCGTAATCAAATTTTATTGATTGATTTGAATTAATGATTAAAGAATTCATTCTGAATTGAATCACCTGTGTAGAATAATATATGTATAGATGTCGAGTATTTTGCTATTGGTCTGGCTGTCTATTTACTAGTAAGTTTCTGATAATCAGGTTGAAAATTACCTATCTAAAATTACTGGCATATTGATTATTTACTAAAATGTATGAAGTATTTTTAGTGAGAACTCACTGAAAGATAACATTTCTTGTCTTGTCTATATTATGGCTTTCCTTCCGTGCCACAGCATGAAGTTGGAACAAATTAATATTTTGGAGCAACAAATAGGAAGTGCTAAGTCTGGCTATGGTTTTTCGGTTAAATTTTAGAATCGTATTGACGTGGATATCTTCTGGAGGTTCATGGACTAGATTGCTTTTATATATATATATATATATATATATATATATATATATATCACTATCTATATATATTTACTATCACTGTATATTTTATACTTTACAAATGAATATATATATTTACTATCACTGTATATTTTATACTTGACAAATGAATATATTTTATTTCTTTTGTCAGGCCTGTGTGTAGAGAAAAGGAACAAAACAATAACAAAATAATGATAATAATAATTGTTTCTACTTTTGGCACAAGGCCAGCAATCATCTCAGTCCATTATCGACCCCATAAGAATGAAAGGCAAAGTTAACCTTGTGATTCCTACTATAGGCACAAGGCCAACCATTTTTCAGGGGTGAGGGAAATGCCGATTAAACTGACCCCAGTGTATGACTAGTACTTTATTTCATCGACCCTGTAAGGATGAAAGGCAAAGCTAACCTTGGCAGGATTTGAACTCAAAATGTAAAAGACTGTAACTCTATGCTGCAAAATATGGTGTCTGATGTTCTAAATAATAATCTGCTAGACACAAAGTATAAATTGATGGGGGCAGATAAGATAAAGTTAATTGTTCCTTCCTTTTACCCCACCATCAACTGAAATGTTTCTGTAGTTCAGAATATGAGGAGTGGGATGAAAAATCTGGTTTATAAAAAGCACATCAAACGCAGTCTTAATAATGGCAGGCTGTCTCGTTATTGTGGATACATTACATGTTAGGGACTACTGCTTTACAAGACATTAGGAAGGCTACTTCGAGCAGAGCCATTTATAATAAGCACTGATAATTTATCATTAATGAGCTACTAGCAGACATAGTGTTAAAGCACTCCTTGAGTTAAGTGCAACACTTATTATTCAATTTAGAGTCCTATTTTTTTTGTTGTTATTTACCCCTCCTTTTACAACATACTTTATAACAGACATAAATCTATCCATATAACTAAACCACCCTTATAAATATAAATACCTGGCTGATGGCTTGCATTCTAGGATAAATCAAGGCAACAAATGACAATGCATATATAAAATCAATATGATTTTACTAGTGTAGTCACCACCTTAATATTGATGAACCATTAGTAACTTTGTTGATTTTTATGTTTTTAGTTTTATGTCCGAAACGATTGGTAGATTCATATTAATGGATTTCTCCACCTGGTTTGTTTGTTTTTTTTAATTTGTTCCTTTTCTTTAACACATGAGCACTTTTATATGATCGATTGCTTTTCAGTACTATTTTTTTTTTTTTTACCTATCTTTTATGTAGTGTGTCATGTGTGTATAATACTATATGTGTGTATAATACTTTCTGCTTTTGTGTTTTTGTTGTTTTTTTTGCGGGGTGGGGGAAGAAGTGCATGGGGTGATGTGAAACACTGTGGTTGGAAAGTTAAGTTGCTGCAATACTGGTCACAATGTCATACATTTAAATCCTCCTCAGCAAGGCACTTAATTCTACTAGTATTTTTATATTAGTTGAGTGGTCAATGGTAGGAATGTTATCCAGCTTTAAAAATGATCATTTCAGCCATAGAATCTCAGCCATGCCAACATGGAAAAATAAGAATAAAAACAGTTAGTTATCTTTAACCCTTTAGCATTTACATTACTCTGTATTTACTATTATATTTTCACTGTAAGCACTTTATCTCACGTAATATAAAATCTATGAGATTTTGATATTATTTATTTTGAGAACAATACCGTAACATAAGTATGCGCAGCCGGTTATAATCAGTTTGAACAGAACGAATGAGAGTATTCTGGCCGGATATGGCCAGTTTAAATGCTAAAGGGTTAAGCTGCCCAAGAGAATTTTTAGCTGGCTAGTTTATATTAAAAGAGTGTTATATAGCAGCTTAAAAGTCTACAGTTCATATCCTATTAGTTATTTTAACTTTGTACAGTTGACAGAAACAATTAACTTCATGCATGGCTCAGTCATGTGTCCATTGCTGTTATAAATGAATAATATAGGAGGTAGTTGGGGTTTAGTGAACAGCTGTAAGTTACACAAAGTAATTGTATCATTAATGGGTATTTTGTTAGTTACATTATTGAGATAAAATCTTCTCATAAGTCCAGCAGAAGTAGAAAGAAAACATTTTTTTTCTTTACTGTTTATTCAGGGAGTGAAGGGTTTGTTGACATTTTCAATGATTCTGAGACTGGTAGGAGGGAGGGGGAGAATATCCTTACACTAGATACTGTGTTCAAATGCCTGCAACAGTGTGGACTCTGCTAAAGGCACCCAATAGCCAAGTGGTGGCATTAGGCAGATAAAGTCTATTACCCAGAGCAGCGTTTGAATTAATGTATGGTTTGATTAAATTCTTAAATCCCTGAGATGAGTTGTCATTAATAAGATTATAATCTTATCAATCCATTTTAGATTTTTTCTGAATCACTTTTTAAAAATCCAAGTGTTCATTGCTGATCCAATAATTCAGGAACTTACAGGATCCTAATTACCAAGTTTAATTAAATCAATGCTGCTGCTGCTGTTTTTTTTCTTTTCCTCCTCTGCAACCCACTTATTCCTGGTAGGGTTGTGCGGCCAGTGTCCTCAAACACTCCTTCCAGTGGGTCCTGTCAGAAGCAACTGTCTCCAATTGATCCGGCTGGAGTTGGTTTTGCCCTTAAAATCTGTCCACCGATTCTTTCCTCTGACATTGTAACCACATATCCATAGTATTGGAGCAGTGATATCTCAATTCAGAGAAGTAGTGGCTCTACCTGGAGCAACTCTCTGATCTCCAAGCTAGTGCTTAGCTTGGGATCAAGTCAATGTTCTTAACAAAATAGCAAAGAAAAATAAGGGTTTTGTACTGGTATGTCTTTTAACCCCTGTCGTCTGTGTGTTATAGATTTTACACGTCTGTGTACTGGAGATGTGATCTCTTGATGTGAAGTAGCCGCTTCACCTGGAGTGATTATTCCACCAGCTCCAACAATTTTTGCTCTGCCCTCTGTGTGCTATAGATGTACTGGTATGTTTTAGTTTAGTTTGAGAAACACAAGTTCAAAGTAGATAACCAAATTATCTTTTTTATTTAAAAAAATATTTTTGAAAAATGCATAAATGAACGTGTAATTCTACCAAAAATGGCACTAGCCCTCAAAAAGTTAACAACTGTAGTATTATACCTGTTTGGTGGGTATAAATGAAAAACAAATATAAAGTCAGTATTTTGTGTGTTTTTATGATTCTTAGAAATTTGAAGCAAGGAAATGATAAATATTATTATTAAAAGCAAATGTTTGATGCAATTTGTAAACAGTTTTCAAAGTACAGAACAGCATTACATAAAATATAAGATAATGTTTCTTTTTATGTTTAACTCATTCTTAGATGATATGTAATATTCTGACTTTGAAATGCTATTAGTTGTCTTAATACACCAACAAACTGTTTTATTATATTTACTAACTGACTGTGTCCTGGGACATCATTCTTGCCAGACGAAGACTACACGTTATTGTCCGTACAGTTCACAGGGCAAAACTTTCTGTCAGCACGCTTCTTCCTTGGCATGTCTCAAACACTGAATAACCCATTTTCAAGAGGCTTTTACATAAATACATGCATACATACATGCAAGCACACATAAACAGATACACACATTCTCACACACATTCACACCTATTAGTTAATCATATATCAATGTGTTTTCATAGATAAGCTTGGTTGTCCCTGTAACATCTTGCTAAAGTAACAACAACAACAACAACAACAACAACAAGTCACTACCCCATCTGTTTATGTATGTGAAATACTGTTGAGAATGACTACTGCAATAGTTTTATATTCAAACAAAGTCAATTTGTTTGTTAGATATTCCTTTTACTGTCACACGGCCGTTGATTTGTGCAAACTAAACTGTCGTACAGGCTTCCTTTTTACTTTATCAAATATTCTCTTGTACCTATCAGACTTTTCACTTTAGTCCTACATAACATTCTCCTTTTCATTCATTTCCCCCCTATCTTGTTCTCATTGAAATTCACAAAATTTCTTTATATCTGAACACACTAGCCTATTTACAGGCATTACATTTACCCTGCTCTTATAATCTCCTTACACTGTTAGACTAGTGTGAGAAACGGAACCTCCCTGTGTGTGTGTGTGTGTGTGTGAGAGAGAGGTTGTGTGTGTGTGTGTGAGTGTTTTTGAGGGAATTAGAGAGAGTGTGTGTGTGTTTGAGGGGGTTAGAGAGATTGTGTGCGTGTTTGAGGGAGTTAGTGTGTGTGTGCGTATGTGTGTGTGTTTGAGGGGGTTAGAGAGAAAGTGTGTGTGTGTATATATATATATATATATATATATATATGTGTGTGTGGGGCATGTGCGTTTTCGTATGTGCTTACGCTATTATACTAGTGTGAGTAACTGGGCCTCCCTCTGTGTATATGCATGTTTGTATGAGGGGGAGAGAGAGAGTGTATGTGTGTGTACATGTATGTGCTTGTATGCACGTGTTTCAATAAGACAGAAGCATTTTACTCAGTTGGTGATGAACCAGAATTCTTGAAACATTTGGATCTCAATTTCAAGTTCTAGTGCTGATGTCAAAATAAAGTATTTCTGATTGTAATGACACACTAATTGGAGACAGAAGGTGACATTGTATGGAATAAAGTTATATAAGTTGTGTCTGACCTTTGAGAAATGACAACTAATAACTGCTTCCATTCATAAAGAAATTATAAATTGGCATAGACTATGTACATGTGATTCACCTACATACCTCCAGTAATTTATTTCTACCACTGGTCAACGTAATGATAGCTGACCAACCAACCAACTAACCAACCACTTATTATTTCCTTTAGCTGTAGCTGAACCGCCAGTGATTTCTACCACTGGTCAAGTTAATCATAGCTGACCAACTAGTCACTAGCCAGCCATCACTAATATTGATCTTTAACCCTTTAGCATTTAAACCGATTGTATCTGGCCAGAATTCTCTCGCCACTTTCTGTTCAAACTGGCCATAACTTGCTACTCATACTGATGTTAAGGTATTGTTCTCAAAATAAATAATATCAAAATCTCATATATTTGATATTATGTGAGATAAAGCCTTTACCATGAAAATATAATAGTATATATAGAGTAATGAAAATGCTAAGACTTCTTAGGGGTTTCAAGACATTATTTTATTTAATTGTCTGTTTAATAGTTAAAACTTATGAATACAACTAAAACAAGTAGCTAAATACTATAACAACTATAACACTATATATAACAACAGTGGTAAGAAACTCTCAGGAGAGCTGGACAGCAGAAGGTCTTTTGCGAAGAAATCCCTCTCAAGCAAGTGTTTCCACCCTTAATTTCTGAAACACTATATATAACAACACTATATATAACAACACTATATATAACAACACTATATACAACAACACTATATATAACAACACTATATATAACATCTAGTTAAACACTTTCAGGAAGTTTCCAAAATCTAACTAATAAAGCAGTCATTTTTCCAGTTAACAGAACCAACGTATATTTGTTTATCTACATGATTCTGTATTCCTTCATTTATAGATTTGTGTGTTAGCTACATTTGTTACAGAAGTTAATGAACATATTTTTGTGTAATTATTATTTTAGTTTCGAGCAATGTATACTCTATCGAAACTCAGTAAATATATAGGGACTAAATTATAATGGATCGCTCACCTGACTTTGATGTTTAAAGAAAAGAAAATCAATTGTCATATGTTAACAGCTTAAAAACCATTAAGTGGCAATAAGTCAGGTTTTAGCTATCATTTGCTCTTCTTCAACATGTCATTTCTTAATGATTGATGACCAAACAGCTCACACTATGAAATAAAATTTGTTAAAGATATAGGTGATTTAAGGTAGTTTCTTTGCGTTTATGTAAACATATTTATCTATTTAGGAGCAGTGTTTGTCTCCCTTCTTGCTGGGTTGGTCACATCTCTCATCTTAGAGACAACAGGTGGGCTATCAGAGTGACAGAGTGGACACCTGGCCTGGTTTGGCCACATCCCTCATCTTAGAGACATCAGGTGGACTGTTAGAGCGGCAGAGTGGACCTGGCCTGGCCACGTCTCTTGATTCAGAGACCACAGGTGAACTATCAGAGTGACAGAGTGAACACCTGGCCTGGCCATATCTCTTGTTTCAGAGACCACAGGTGAACTATCAGAGTGACAGAGTGAACACCTGGCCTGGCCATATCTCTTGTTTCAGAGACCACAGGTGAACTATTAGAGTGACAGTGTGGACTTGGCCTGGCAGTGGAGAAGAACCAGAGGGCAGCCAAAGGCCAGGTGGTACAACAATCTGACTTGATACCTTGACCCTACATAGCCCAATATCATCAGAGATAGGAAGTGGTAGAGGTCAACAAGGGAGGGTTCTTCCAACAGGAGTGAGAAGGCCCTGGATTTAATGAAAATGAACTCTGAACTGAACTGGTATTTTTAAATGGATTTTTTTTGTCCCTTCATTTTTTTTCAACTCTTTAGTCATGGTTGGGAAAGGCAGCACTCATAATGCTTTTCAACCTCCCACCCCAGACTGAGGGAAAAGGACTTTTTCATCAAATTGGTGATCTGGCTTAAATGCTTTCAACAGAGTGGATTACTCTACAATCACCTAAGGGCCATGGAAGAAATTAAGTCTACCCTTGCCCCTCCCAGGACTGCTGAGAGTCAATACTGTTTTATGTTTGTTTGCTTCATCATACATCTGCAATGAGGAGGGAATTCCAGAGGCTTAACATTTTGGGGAAGAAGGGATTAGTGCAGGGTCTTGGCAATCCGATAGAGTAGGGGTAATGTGAGATGGGAGTGTCAGTTGTGCCTGGGTAAATGTGAAATTCGTGTAGCTAATTAACTAATTAAGGCATGTAGCTAATTAAGGCTGATGAAACTGGAATAGTGTGTATCTGAGTGTGAAAGAAATCTGACAAAATGAATAAAAACTGCTGTAAACGTGACAATGTTTCTCAAATCTGCTCAGAAATTTGATAAAATATATTACAGAACTAAATGCTGTAGGTAAATTAGTCTTATCCCTCTCTTCTCTGTATGGCAGATTGACAGATTCATTAGAGAAGTGGTGGGACTATGTGTCTATCAAGCTGCATGTGGCTCTTTAGCTTATCTCAAGTGACTCTTAGGCACTCTGAAATTTTTTATTTTATTTATATTTATTTAATTATTTATTTATCATTATTATTTTGTTTTTAGGAGGGCGGTGAATTGGTAGTATCGGTAGAGGGTCGGACGCCATGCTTTCCAGCATAGTTACGTCCCTTTATGGTCTGAGTTCAAATCCTGCCGAGGTTAACTTTGCCTTTCATCCTTACGGAGTCGATAAAATAAAGTACCAGTAATGTACTGGGTAATTTGCTGGCCTTGTGCCAAAAGTAGAAACAATTATTATTTTGTTTTTAGTTCAGATCCTTGTGAGGTTTATGGTGTTGATAAAATAAAGAACCAGTAAAGCACTGGATTTAATTTAATCGACTTTTCCCCTTCCATTTAAATTGCTGGCCTTGTACCAAAATAGAAACAATTATTATTATGTCTTTGAGTCGTTTGTTTTCATTTCATATTGCCATATTCAAAGCATGGTCATGATGTTTATGATGTTACTTCGAGGACTGGACCCTCTGTAGTGTATGATGTTACAGTAAGGACAGCACCCTATGTAGCATATCATCTTACATTAAGGGCAGCCCTCTCTGTAGTGTATGAGGTTATATTGAAGATAGCCCTCTCTAGTATATCTGTAGGGTTGTTTTTTTCAAGTTCTCGTAAGATGAAGTTTTCTGGAATTTTTTGGGTGAATTTTTCCAGCCTCTTTTTTATTAATACAAGCCCTCCCTCACTACATGATCTTAGATTTTTTCTGTAAACTTAACTAAACGGTCAACATACAGGTTGTATCTTTGGCATTTTTCTTTATAATGTCTAGCCTGTTTGATTTAATTTTCTTTTTTTTTTTCTGCATTGGCTTGTCCCATAGGAAAAACATTGTTGGGGATGATATAGGAGAAAGACAGTGGGTTGGTGAGGGGGATGCAGGCAATAAGGAAAAATGAAGAAGCTTGTCATGGGCTCACAAGGCCTTAAAACGTGTTGTTGTTGTTGTTGGATTTATTCTGGATTTTTGCATTCTGCATTCAACTCTTGTCGTGGTCAAATCTGCCTTTCATCCTTCTGGGTCAATAAATAAAGTAGGTGTCTTGGGCAGTGGACTGGTGGAAATGTTAGTGCAGTGAACAGGGGTTGGGGTAATTGTACTGATTCATTGCATTTTGAGTTCAAACTTAGATGGTAGACTTAATCCATCACCTAGTTTAACACCAGCATCTGACCCATGGATGGTAGACTTAATCCATCACCCAATTTAATTTCACCATCTGACCCATGAGGGGTAGACTTAATCCATCACCTAGTTTAACACTAGCGTCTGACCCTTGGGTGGTAGACTTAATTCCTCACCCAGTTTAACACCACTGTTACCCTGACCGCTGTAGACCTTTAGTAGAATCCACTCCTGTTGCAAACATTCAGGCCAGTTCCTTGAATTAGTGATACCTTCCTTCAACTAAATGATAAAATATTAAAATATTTTCAGTTCTAACCCTGCTTGAATTGATTGACATTGCCTTTCATCATGTTTTTCTGAGTCTATAAAATACATGCCAGTCATGTACTTTGCTTGATTTAATTCTCTATGCTCCTCTTCCAACTTTATGGCCGTATGTTAATGTAACAAAATCCTTATGACAGAAAAGATAATGAAGCGTTATAAAATGGAAATTTGAAAAAATTTATGAGATGTTTTTTTTTCTTCATCTAAATGAAACTAAATAGATGAACATAAACTCACTAATAAAAAAAAAAAAACTGTTACGTTCATTATTTTTCTTCCTTTATTTATTTTTTTTTTTTCATAAAATGTTTGTTAGTTGAAAATAAAGTATAAAATAAAGTCAAGTATTTGTACTGACCTAAAATTTTGAATATTGGAAAAAAGCTGTAGAAATGGTGTTTGAATCCTTGATAATTAGAACTCTTTGAAGATGACTAATTAAATGTCAGAGTTAAGAATCTTTTACTTGTCACAAAATACATATTGATTGATTGTGTTGATTGCTAGTTTTTTTTCTCTACAAGTTACAGTGGCTCATAAACATGCTGCTTAGTTGTAGGTTCAGTAGCATTAGGGAGATGGCAGATGAAAATCCCTTAAGATGTATAGCAATAATATGTTGTTAGTGATGTTGTTTAGCCTTTATCCACACCTAGGTCAACCTGAATTGAGCAGGCCATTGATCAAATGTATCCTCTTTAACCCCAGGACAACCTATGCCATGTGAGTGAATTTGCTATAGAAGGAAACCGAAAGGAAGCCTGTTCTCTCTTTCTCTCTCTCTCTCTGTCTCTCTCTCTCTCTCTCTGTCTCTCTCTCTCCCAGTCACTGCATACATCATAACAACACCATTTTAAAAAGCCAGTAGTGACATTTGTTTATGTCCCTCATAAACTATACATCCTCTAACAGTTTGATGAATATTAGCAGTGTATGTATGTATGGTCTCGTAACTGTTGATAGAGCCGTAGTGACTTGTAGTTTAGGCTGTGGTAAATACTGTTGTCAGTTAGTAATACCAAGTCATCTGGTTGTTGTTGTGACTTGTAGTTTAGGCTGTGGTAAATACTGTTGTCAGTTAGTAATACCAAGTCATCTGGTTGTTGTGACTTGTAGTTTAGGCTGTGGTAAATACTGTTGTCAGTTAGTAATACCAAGTCATCTGGTTGTTGTGACTTGTAGTTTAGGCTGTGGTAAATACTGTTGTCAGTTAGTAATACCAAGTCATCTGGTTGTTGTTGTGACTTGTAGTTTAGGCTGTGGTAAATACTGTTGTCAGTTAGTAATACCAAGTCATCTGGTTGTTGTTGTGACTTGTAGTTTAGGCTGTGGTAAATACTGTTGTCAGTTAGTAATACCAAGTCATCTGGTTGTTGTGACTTGTAGTTTAGGCTGTGGTAAATACTGTTGTCAGTTAGTAATACCAAGTCATCTGGTTGTTGTGACTTGTAGTTTAGGCTGTGGTAAATACTGTTGTCAGTCAGTAATACCAAGTCATCTGGTTGTTGTGACTTGTAGTTTAGGCTGTGGTAAATACTGTTGTCAGTTAGTAATACCAAGTCATCTGGTTGTTGTTGTGACTTGTAGTTTAGGCTGTGGTAAATACTGTTGTCAGTCAGTAATACCAAGTCATCTGGTTGTTGTTGTGACTTGTAGTTTAGGCTGTGGTAAATACTGTTGTCAGTCAGTAATACCAAGTCATCTGGTTGTTGTGACTTGTAGTTTAGGCTGTGGTAAATACTGTTGTCAGTCAGTAATACCAAGTCATCTGGTTGTTGTTGTGACTTGTAGTTTAGGCTGTGGTAAATACTGTTGTCAGTCAGTAATACCAAGTCATCTGGTTGTTGTGACTTGTAGGTTAGGTTGTGTTAGACACTCTTGTTAATGCTATGATTTTTCCATAAAGCATTCATTCTTCAAATATGATCTTCTGCGCCTGTTAAATCAAACACTCCTTCAAAGTTTGATTTATTCATTTTGTTTAGACTTTTCTTGTTGTTGTCCTTGTGGTGGTGGTGGTGATGATGGCTTTTAAAATGATAAATATTATTTTGAAGTGAAGAAGGTGAAGAAGATAATTTTGAAAAAACAGAATCACCAAGAAAATCACCACCATTACTACCTCCACTGTCCTAACCACCCCACTCCCCATTTGACAGGGAGGAGGAGGAAGAGGGGGTAGAAGTAGCTGAAAAGAGATAGAGAGAGAGGAAGGATGATGATACTTTAATTTTAAATATTTACAGTTGTGTTTCTCAATGGTGAACAGTTCAATTTGTGTCTACATGTAGATCAGCAGATGCAGGTTGCAAGATGCAGAAGAAATGCTACATATTTTGTTTTCTAAGTGCTTGTTGTTTACATACACTTCTTAACATCAATGGATTTATTGATATGGTGACCAATCTAGTTTGTTTATTATTGTGATAAGTATAAGATGGTGGTGGCCATGGGGGAGGGAAGGGGGGGGGATTAGAGTATCAGACAGCATGTCTGGCTTCATTTAGTTAAGGTCCTTTATATTCTGAGTTCAACTTTACTTTTCGTCCATCCCTGGTTGATAAAATAAATACCTAATAAGTACTATAGTTGATATAATGGACTATGCCTCCACCTCTCCCTTCCCAACACCAAAATTATACTTATGTAAAAAAAAAAGATTATTTACTTATAATATTTCTACACTTTAAAGTGGTTGGCATTAGGAAGAACATCCAGCTGTAGAAACCAATCCAAAAAATGAAATGCAATGAGAAAATCATTGTCAGCTGACTAGTCATGCCTCAGATTATGACAACCTATCTAACCCATGTGAAGTAGAAAATATACATTAAATGGTTGCACATGGATGATGATTGCTGGGTGAAGAAGTGCTAGGAAATTCCAATGGAAGGAAGCTGCAGAAGAGGAATACCAAAGAAGACCTGGATGAAAGAAAGTGGTGAGAGGTGATCTCAGATCACTTAAAGCTCACACAGGAGATAAGAAAGGAACGTGACAAGTGGAGAGATGCTGTACTGAGAAGAACCCATCCAACCCATGCAAGCGTGGAACAACAAGCATAAAATAAAGATGATGATTGAATGCTCTGTTTTCTAAGAGGCCAATATTTAAAAAGAAAATAACCAACTAAGCAGACACTGCTAGTATAAGTTTTCTGTAACTTCTAACACTATGGAATCGAGCAGCTGACTTTCTGTGTTATATCAAGCTAAACAACCCTCCATCCATTATTGATATTCTATTGTTTCAGACTGTTTCTATTTCTCAGACTTTATATAATAGTCGCAGGTATGGCTATGTGGTTAAGAAGCATAGGGTTTAGTTTTGGTTTTGGCACCTTGGGCAAGTTTTTTTTTACTATAGCCTCAGATCAATCAATGCCTTGTGAGTGAATTTAGTCAATAGAGATGGTGAGGAAACCCATTATATATATATATATATATATATATATATATATATATATATATATATGCAATATGTTAATAAATGGAACTATATTTATAAAACCATAATTATTTTATTATATATATATTTCAAGGGCAACCAAGGTAGTTTTGGTGCGCTTTCATCAGATAAAATACAAAATTTGTTTTATAAATGTTGACATACCTGTAGAAAAACAACCTTGACGGTTGAAGGTTTGCTGGATATATATATGTATATTAGATATATATCACCACCCATGTCCAACACTTACCTCTGCCTGCCAGCTGGTGGAAATCTTTCCAACTAAGAGGACCAGACAACTTATAAGTGTGTTCCCATAACCGCATGGTGCGTTTCTTCTGTATAGCATCCGACAGTAAAGGCTGTAAAGATTTCAACAGGCGTAGGACATCCTGCGAGTTTAGAGGTATTCTGTTGGCACCTGGAATCACACAGATAGAAAGATATATATGTATATCATCATCATCATTTAACATCCATTTTCCACACTAGCATGAGTAGGATGGGCTGTCTCTTTGAGAGAGATCAGGTCAGGGGACCGTGATTCGCTTACACAGAACTGATTTTGGCTTGGTTTCTATGTCCTACTCCGAGGCTACCGTCTATTTTTATCGCCCTGCACTTTTTTATACAGCTGTCGTCTTTCATGCGCATCACGTGACCGTACCAACGTAGTCTTCTCTCGAGTAAACAACATCTGATCCCTCTTATTCCTAATTTCTCCCTTAGTTCGTTTATGATTTGCCGTTTACGTATATTACTATTACACATCCAGCGGAGCATGCAAGCTTCGTTTCTCTCCTGTCTGCACACAATGCCCAGGTCTCACTGCCATGTAACATTGCTGTTCGTATGCAGGCATCATACAGCCTGCCTTTCATTTTTAGAGAGAACCCTTTAGTGGCCAATAGTGGTATAAGCTCTCTGAACTTTTTCCATCCCGTTCTGACTCTAGCTACTGTACTTTCAGAGCACCCTCCCCCACTGCTGATTTTGTCACCCAGGTAACGGAAGCTGTCCACTATTTCTATAGAACCATCTGTGCAATGGAATGAGCTAGTATTCTGTGGGCACTTGCTGCTACTTATTGCACCAGAGCACCGGCCACATATAAAATCTATATTCTTAGTTAGTTTACCTGTGATCCCACTACATCTTTTATGTACCCATACTTTGCATTTGGGACATAAAATGGAGTTTCTGCCTACTCCTTTCCTACACACTGAGCATGGCCATTTCCCAGATGGGACCGGAGCCCTATTTTCCTTCCTACAAACTAGAACTTTAGTCTTAGACAAGTTAACTTTAAGGCCTTTTGATTCTAGGCCATGCTTCCATGTATGTATATATATATGTATATATATACATATATATATATATATGTGTGTGTGTATACACCAGAATTATATATATATAGGATTATATATATGTAAATATGTGTATACACCAGGATTTTTTCATTCTGATGACTGAAAGCAAATTTTGCTTGCTTTCAAGAAACCACTGGTAAATGAAATAATTATCTTATGTTGTTTATTACATAAATAAATATATATATATATATATATATATATATATATTCTGAGAGAGAGAGAGAGAGAAAGAAAGAGATTTATAAAAATTTCTCAACTAACAATCACAGTTACATATCGAAATCTATTATGTTCTATTGACTTAGTTTCTCTACATACCCTCGGCAGCTGAGCAGTTAACTATTTATTGGTAAGTTTATTGATCTTCTATTGGTTTACACTGTCTTAGATATTTAACCAGTCCAGGCACTATTTGAAAAGAAAGTTGGAAATTGATTATTAGCTGTTTAAAGGAATGTTATTTTCAGCTGACAGAAACTGTGCAGCATATTAAATCAATAGAAACATACTTAATGCTAACAATTTCTGTTTATATTTTTTACTTGGCTCACTTAGTGAAATAAGTTTCTTTTATGGAAATTTCTCTTATTTTTCATTACCTTTATTTATTTATTTTTCTTTCGTATTTCCATGTTTTTTTTGTTTTCTTTTTTTTTTTACTTTGTGATTTATATATTTGACAATTCTACCAAATGAAAAATTTCAGTTAGCAAGTAATTATAACAACAATGTAAATTTATGTCTAATTACATTACTAATATATATATATATATACATTATATATATATATTTTATATATATACTATATTGTTAGTAACTAGGCAGTGAGGATTTGTTTCAAATGTGAACTGCTATTTGCTATTGTTAATTGAGTGCAGCTGGCTGAGTCAATAGGTTATCAGACAGTCAATTGCGAGGTCTGTAGTTCTAATCCTTCCATCTTTCCACTGACACTATATTGTCGATGAAACTAATACACTTCATATTCACTGGTTTAGTTTACCCACCTGTAAGGCCTTATTCAATAGCCTAGCGCACCTTGCTCTACTACAAAATGGTGTAATTCACTCCTGTAAGCAACAACAGTATTGTAAATGTTATAATTATTGATTGGTTTGCAGTGTTGAGATCAATATCTACTGTGGGAAAAGATTTGTTTTCTCATTATTGATTGGTTTTCTTTCCTGAGATGAATTTATACTGTGGGAAAAAATTTCTCTTTCAACACCGCTTTAGGAGGTGGATTAATAAGGTCTTAAAACAAAATTGTAGTATTTCTTCCAGTTAGCTGTCCTCTGAATTCAAATCATACTCAGGTCAACTTTGCTTTTAATCCTATCTGGGTTGATAAAATAAAATGCTAGTCCAGGGCATAAGATTGCCAGAATTGTATTTAACATGGATTACTAAAGTACGTATTGGGCATTTTGAAATGGGGCCTAAATTTCATGTCCTCATGTCTGATTAAGGTCTATTACCAACTTTGGGGTAGAGGTGGTTGTTGGGGGGATACATTTGATGTTTGGCTTGGGTATATTACCAGCTTTGGAAGTGGAGAACTGACATTTTATGTCTGGTCTGGTTCTTGTGGTGGTGGTGTTGAGGGCTCACATTTAATAACTGGCCTGGGTCTATAACCAGCTTTCACAGACCTGATTATAAAGCCAGCAATTTTGGAGAGGGGAAAGTCGATTAAATCGACCCGAGTTTGTGACTGGTATTTTATTTTATCGACCCTGTAAGGATGAAAGGCAAAGCTAATCTTGGTGGGATTTGGACTCAAAACGTAAAGAGCCGTAACTCTATGCTGCAAAGCATGTTGTCTGATGCACTACCGATACTGCCAATTCATCGCCCTAATAATAATAATAATAATTGTTTCTACTTTTTGGCACAAGGCCAGCAATTACCCAGTGTATTACTGGTACGGTACTTGATTTTATCGACCCCCGTAAGGATGAAAGGCAAAGTTAACCTCGGCGGGATTTGAAATCAGAATGGCAAGGGCCGTAACTCTTTGCTGCAAAGCATGGCGTCCGACCCTCTATCCATACTGCCAATCCACCGCCCTAAATAATAATAATAATAATAATAATAATAATAATAATAATAACAGCAACAGCTATTGTTTTCTATACATACACTAACCCTAGACACAGCTTCCTAGCATCTTGAACATGAAATTAAATGAAAATTGGAAACTATATTTATGCCTTTGTTCTTTGTTTGTAATAATCACCTACTTATAAAAGATATTGAGGTGGGTTACTAGTAGCATGATGGGCTTGATAATTTAGAATGGTAGATTACAGGACTTGCCAAATTAACTCTTTACTGTTTATATAAATAGTAGAACTACTGCAATGAGTCACACTAAAAGTCATAGAAAACTCCTTAAAGAGACCAATGCATGCATGTGTTTATACATATGTTGATGATAATGATATCTATCTATCTATCTCTCTCTCTCTCTCTCTCTCTCTCTCTCTATATATATATATATATATATATATATATATATATATATATATATTGTTTGCAGTACCAGGAAGAAAGATTATTAGAAGCTGTGTGTGTGTGTGTGAGTCACGGGTTCAATTACAGGTCACCACAGTTAGTAAGGTACTCAATACATTAGTAGAGTGTAAGCATCAAGTTTAATATAGAAATGGCTTCTGCATGACTAGAACTGTTTCATTCAGAAGAAATCATCAGGAAAGCTGGTTTTTCTGTTCAAATTCTAGCTGTCTGATGTGGTCATAGCTGTTGCATAATGGTTATCACTGAAATATATATATTAATATATATGAATAAATTAATATATATGAATAAATGAAGTTAATTTTAACCTGTTGACTTACAATTCTTGTTTATATATATATATATATATATATATATATATATATATATATATATATATATATATATTATATGCACACTTTGTTTTTGTATTTATTTTCAAGATTCTTGATTTCAAATCATGTTGTAACAGATATTATCGATCTTGCAATTGTCAAAAAATCCTTTCTAGCGTTGGTGCTATGATAAAACATACCTAGTAATCTCTGTAAGGTGGTTGTATGTTAGGAAGGGCATTTAGCCATAGAAAAACTCTGCCAAAATTGGAATATATAAAAATGATGTGGTCATTGATCCATCTAGGTGGACAGTAATTCCAAATAAAAATAGATTCGGTCTGTGACAACCCATCCAATCCATACCAACATGAAAATCATCAATATCATCATTGTTTAACATCTGTTTTCCCTGCTAACAAGGATTGATGATGAATGATATATATCATCATCATCATCACCATCATTATCATCACCATCATTATCATTTTATGTCTGTTTCCATGTTGTATAGTTATGTACATATTGGAACAGTTTTTACCAATTGGGTAAACTTAGTTTTTTCCTCTCTGAATTCATTTTATGATAACAAGCAATTTATTGATGTAGCATACTTCTGTCAAATTTTAATCTATATCTATTAATCATTGTTTTGACAATTTTAAACCCCCACCCCAATTCATCAACTGTTTTTACTGCTATTTCATTTGAGATATCGTTTGTGTTCACATCCCTTACCTTCTTCATCTGCTTCTTCATTGATACTTAATTTCAATGAAATGATTGTTACTTAAGTTTTTTATTTAATGTGATGCCAATAATTCATTAACATTTACCAAATAAACATTCTTGAAGTCAAGAACTCTTCCATTAATAGCAACTATCATCAATGACTTCGTTTACTGGATGTTTGAAGTCACTAAAACCATTAGCACATTCAGCTGAAAGAATCAACCAATCTCCTCTCATACAGTTTGCTGTCACTCTTTATGACTTGGAAATATTTTAAAATGCATTGCTTGTTTAATTTTTTTCCAAAATTCTTGAAGATTAATAGCCTCTTCTTGCTGTAATTTTAATTGCCTGTGAGAAAGTTCTTCAAAATACATTAAACCTTCAATGTAGCTATTGCTCCCTTGTCCATGGGCTGTAGCAATGATGTCATGTTTGGTAATAAAACTACTACCTGAATATTAGTTACAAAAATCATTAAATGAGTTAAGGAGACATTAACAAGAATCAGAAGAACTTTGAAAGCTAAATTATTTCAACTTACAGACAAACATGTGATGTGACAATCTTCAAACAGGATTTTACTGGCCGATACTTTTATATTTGACTGGAAGATATAACCTGATGTATTGACGTATCCTATTAAACTGTTAGGTTCATCATTTAATAACTATGTATCTGCTTCAATTTGAAGTCCTCTTCGGAATTCCTTTCAAATAAAAAGGTTAAGTGATTTTATATATGCTTTGTAACCTGGCTACACTGATACTTTTTTTGCCCAAAATGTTCTTGATGGTATTTTCTCCCAGAATGACTGATTTGATTTCCTTTGTGCTGAAGTTTGGTGGTCATAGAAACTATTTTCTAAGAATGTGTTCTTGAATTCAGCCAAATATTTATTGGCAACATCTTCATCTAGGACTACTGTCATTTTAAATATATATTTATCCCTGTTCAAATTTTGAAAATTCTTAATAAAACACCTGTTGATATGTTCTATTCCAGTCAACAAAGAAAGTCAAAGAACTTCGATCTTAATATCAGTGGTACCAACAGGAATTCACTTCTCATTTCAATCCTCCATTCAATGTATTAAGCCAACAGAGATGTTTTGATCTTGTTAGATTAGATCACTCATTAGTATTCATAATCAACATCACTGCTGTCTCTTCTTTATTTCTCCATATAATTGATCACTTCTAAAGTTTTCCCAACTGATGGGATCTGACAAGATCCAATCCTAACTGTATTGTCTATTTTCCAAAAATTTCGATTAGCTGGTATCACTGAAAGTTATCTCCTTTTCTTGCTGTATTCAGTTTCTTAAACAACCCTAAAATGAGTTATTGTTTTTTAATTGAAAGAATAATCTCATTTAATTTGAGTTAATTGTATCCAATCTCACATCTAGTAAATTCATAGAACCTTCTTACCATTCCGTTTTTCTACAAATTATGTACGTGCATGTGTGTGTGTTTGTAAAAGTTTCAGAAGATTCTGTATAGGGTGAAAGCAAAAATTCTTTGCTTAAACTTTAATCTGTACTTATAATAAATATTTGCTTTACGGGTTTATATATACTTATATATATATTTACAATATTTAGATTCTGGTCTTTGTATTTATTATTAATATATATATATATATGACTTGGATAATTTGAGTCATTCGTTACGCCACGTGGTATGCTGGGAAACTTAGGATTGCATGGATTCACAACCCCACAGCTATGATGCGGAGGTATTGATCACAGCATGAGACTGGAGTAGATGGTATTGTAATCGTAAGGGGTAACATGGACGAATGGAACACGTAGATACATGTATGTATGTATGTATATTTATATATATATGTGCGTGTGTATGTGTACGTGGATCTATGTAGACTTACACACACACACGCAAACGTTATATTCTACTGATATCCATGCTGATTGCTCTCACCTGCTTCCACTACACTTTGCTTTAGCGACCTGTATGTTCTGTGAACCACACAGATAAATTGCATTTGAACGCCACCTATAACACTTGTTGCCATACTGTGATGGATACATGGAATTCCACTATATGATCTCTTTATCTGGCTCCCGCTATATCTGACTCTACCTACATTCACTTTGGTTGATACTATTCTTAAACTGTCACCTCTGAAATCCTTTACTGTCTACAACCATATTTACTTACATTTATTTGCATTGTTTATATAATGTGTTATCTTTTATGTTTCATTTTTATTTTTATTTTTATCACCTCCATTTTTTATTCTAATGTTTATTTTTATTTTTATTATTTGTTATTATTTTTTTATATTTCCTTATATTATCATCACTTTATTGTTATCTTTATTTTATCCTTACTTCTAGACTCTACCCTTTACGTTTTATCTCTTATCTTTAATTTCCTTATCTTTTATTTTTCCTTATCTTTAATTATTTTTCCTGATTTTTCCTTATTTTTAATTATTGTAACTGATTTTGGTCTTATATGTATCGGCTTCTGGCGGTGACGCGTCGTCCAAGCACGCCACTCTTCTTAGTCCTCTGTGCTACATATGGATCGTTCTTGTGATATAGGTCGCTAGAGTTTATACTATTGATCTAATTCCCCTTTATAACACTCTGATGAGTCCTGCAATTATGCAAGGACGAAACACTGTCAGCAAATAAAGATTAATTGATGATGTAAGCGCTCTTTGTTTTTGTTCCATATATATATATTAATTTACCCTTACTCTCTTTCCACAGAGTGAGAAAGAAATTGATATTTCTCTGATAGAAAGTGCATACTATTAACTTATATACAAATCTTATGAGTTGGTCTTATAAACTACAATAAAGAAAATAACGTAACATTTCTCTCTCTCTCCCTCTCCCCCTCTCTCACACACATTCATGATTTTTCTAGTGCTTAAAAAAAGTGAAGAGTACCACTTAAGAATCTTTTCCAGTTAAGATATCGTACTTCTCAATTTTTTTTTATTCATGTGCATTAATTTTTCCATTTTCCATTTTAAGATATCTTCAGATATATTAATTCTATTCTATACACTTACTTCTTGGAGTTGAAATTCTTACTCAATTTAATTCTGTTTATAAATTAGGTGAATTGACTTTATTTGCATTTAATAACATTATCTTTATACAGAAAATCATATCTAACATTTCCTCTTTTTACTTGGATACAAATTATTTTGATTGAAAACGAAATATTTTTGATTGAAAACAATTATATCTAATTAATATCATCTCTACATACAAATCCCACATAGTTGATTACTTCTTCAGTTTGATTAGGAGTTTAATCAAGCTCTTCTTTCATTACTGGGTATATTAACACAGATTTTGACCAGTATTTTACCAGCTGAAGTTTTCATTGCTGAAAACTATTATCAAAAGATGGTATCTTTTAAATTTTGGTATTGCTTCTTTTTTCCATTGTTTGATTTTTATATATATACTTTTTTAAATCCTACTGAAGAAACCTAATCTAAAATATAGTTGAAAGAATTAATACATTCATTTTTAATTAAGTTTCTTTATAAATTGATAGTGTAAGAGATTTAAACTATATTTTTTTAATATACACGAGAGTCTTACATAATGAAAAACTGTTCTCATCAAAGGGCATTGTTTCTAGATGAAAGTGAAAACACAGTGTGTCCTAAACAAATACTGCGTACAACATATGGATTTGTTAAAAATAATGAAAATTAACATATGAAAGCTACTTGATAATTAATTCTGAAAAAAACATTAGCTTATTAAATGAGGTAATATGATCGATGGCCTTGTTTTTCTCCATAAGTTATAAAATCTTTTATTTATCATATACCATTGCCTACAGCTTTACATGGAAAATTCTTAACATATTCCTACGTAGTTTTTATAATATATTTTATTTATTCAAAGAGTCTTAACTAGATAGATTCTCATTTTTGGTTTTCTTGAATTCATTATCTTTATTGCTTCACACAGAGAAAACAAACAGATAACAGTTGGGTTTTATAAAGAAAGAAGGTAAATACTATATTGGTCCCTACTTAGTCTATAGACTATCAAAGAGAAGGGTCGGATATTATATTGGTCTCTACTATAGACTATCAAAGAGAAGAGGACAAAGTGAAACAGTTTCTACTTAGTCTTAGACTATCTAAGAGAAGGAGATATGACTGTGATATTTTCATAGTAAAATAAATGGGAAAATGTAGTGAAAGACTTAATTTTGTTTAATATGTTGAAGCAATATGTCCATCATAGTCAAACAGTTTCTACTTTAGTCCCATTAAAGAAAAGTGAACTAATATCTTATAAATTCTGAAGTTATGTTGCAACCATAGAAATACCAATAAGACTCAAATCTTGAAATCTTCATCATCATCACAAACATCACAATCATCACCATTATCATCATCATCACCATTATTATCATAATCATCATCATCATCGTCATCACGGTCATCGTTAATAACATTACAATCATCATCACAATCATCATCAACATCAATACAATCATCACAGTCATCACCATCATCATCATCATCATCATCTGTCTGTTTCTTTCCTTGCTGGCATCAAGTTGATATTTACAGTTATCAATAAGGAATATGATATGCCAACCACTGATACAGACATTCTGTGTTATTTGTTATTATATAATAAATTCTCAGTCTAGTTTTGATTTTGGTTGCTGGAATTACTTCATAAGTATCACTTTTTCATTCTTTTATTCCTTAACTCAAGGTCTTCAAATCAAATAGAAATTTGCTTCATTATATATATATTTTATTTTTATAATGGCAGTGGATTGGCAGTATCGGTAGAGGGTCGGACGCCATGCTTTGATGCATAGAGTTATGGCCCTTGCCATTCTGAGTTCAAATCCTGCCGAGGTTAACTTTGCCTTTCATCCTTACGGGGTCGATAAAATAAAGTACCAGTAATGCACTGGGTAATTGCTGGCCTTGTGCTAAAAAGTAGAAAAAAATTATATATTTTTTTTTAATTTAACAGAGCTACAAAAATTTAAACTAATTAAAACTCCTCATCACTCATACTAATCACAACACTTGAAAATTACAAACGTTTTGGAACTTTTTCCTATCTAAAGTTTGCATTCAGTTAGAAATCTGCAATTAATATAGCTAACAAATGGTAGCTCTGTCTGGTTATCTTTAGCAGTCTAACAGTTTGTACAAAAGATGTTGAGTATTGCCCTACCATTCTCTAACTCTTCTTTTTCTTCTTCTTCATCCATTAATTCCTGAGAGGGTAATTGGAGCAGAGTCCTCAATCTCCTTCTGGTGGGTCCTGTCAGATGCAACCATCTCCAACTGATCTGACTGGATCCTCAAGCATGACACCCAGTACACCTTGTCAGGTGGTTGGTATTAGGAAAGGTATTCACCAGTAGAAAATATGCCAAATATGAAAAATAATAGGCAAAAAGGAAGTCACTGTAACCTGGCTGGTCACAGACTGTGACAACCTGTCCGATTCATGCCAGCATAGAAATCGGATATAAACTGATGATAATGTGACAGTTGGAAATTTGCTTTTCTTATGTTTTTTTCTGTCCATTTTAAAAGTCATTACCAAACAGGCAAATAATGTACACAGGTTAAGTGAGACATTCTGACAATGACAATAAAATATGCAAGGTTTTATGTTGTTTTATTTGTATCTCACTATTTCTGTAACAGCTTTTTTAGGATGGGCGTGGGGGGCTTCTTTTGTTTTATTTTATTATAAAAAAATCTTATCTTTTTTTTTAAATAACTTCCTTTCCTCTTTCCTCCTTAGTTCTTTGTATAAAGCAACCAAATATGGACATATTTGAGTTCAAGAATAAATAGGAAGAGTTATTTTATATAACTTTAATAAACACACAATCATATACAGTGTGTATCCAGTTTAGAATAGGTACACTTTATCCTATACAGCCCACGCCAGCATAGAAAAGTTAACATAAAAACGAGGGTAATGATGATGGTGATGATACACACACACACACACACACATGCACACACACACATGCACACCTCTTCACCGCTTGTGATTATTTTTCTTTCCATTTTACTTCAGCAGTGGTGTTCTTTCTACTGATTGAGAAATATTTGAATATCTTGTTGGAAAGAGATGAGGAAAAATGTCAACAAGTTTGCTAGTGCTACTTTAATGACCTTTAAATTAATCATTGCTTTTGAAAACCAAAGCTAAAAAGTTTACCAAAACCAGCAAAAAGTAATGTATTAATCAATAAATAGGGAGGAGTATGTAGTGTTATTTTGTTATTCATTAACTAGCAAACACTGTGAATTTCTTGTTGGATTTACTCACAATCATTTTTCTAAAATAAGGGGTGGAGGGTGAATTCTATTTTTCCAAAGGTGAAAATATGAATTATAAGCTGGTTTAGATTTGACTTTTGTTAAGCTGCTAAAAGCTTTTTAGAAAGCCTTAAATGCTACCACAATCTCAATTTTTTTTCTTCTTCTATTCCCTTGATGTCAACAAGGTTAATGAGTAGCTTTTGATTATAAAGGATGAAGCAATTATGCCTGGAATGAATAAATATTTATTCATTATGAACATAATATAGTTTACATATTACCACATGTTGTTACCCACACTATATTGTTGGTTGTAGAAATGGACCACTAAATGTTCAGATGGATAAAAGTAACAAACATTTTTAAAAAAGCCATTAATGGAGTATTTGGTCATTATAGAATTCTTTGTTATTTTTGGTTGTGGTATTGTTTAGTCCCAAATCATCTCTGATCAAACTTGTAATTAACCGTTTCATTTGATGGTGGGGGTGGTGATGATGATGTTTAGTCCAAAGTCAGCCCTGATCAGACTTACGATTAACCATTTCATTTGGTGGTGATGTTTAGCCCTATCAACCTTGATCAGACTTACAATTAACCCTTTCATTTGGTGGTGATGTTTAGCCCTAACTCAACCTTGATTGGGCTTATGATTAACCCTTTCATTTGGTGGGGGTTTTGTTTAGCCCTAAATCATCTCTGATCAAACTTGTAATTAACCGTTTCATTTGATGGTGGTGGTGATGTTTAGCCCTATTAGCTTTGATCAGACTTATGATTAACCCTTTCATTTGGTGGTGGGGGTGTTTAGCCCCCAAGTCAACCCTGATAAGACCCTCTTTTGACATACTGTTCATTAATGTCTATTAATTTATTGTTGACTGATGTAGCAGTTTCATCTGTCCAGTTTATTATTTCACATAGAAGATTTCATCAATACTCAGTTGTGGGCACAGGTTATTTTGAAATCACTGAATATTGTCTTGTTTTTTCATTCAAAAAGATGGATTTGTTCCAAATGGAAAGAACAAATAGATAATTCCCACAGACGACTTCTCTTTTGTTGGTGACACAATGATATACACCCAGTCCACTCTGTTAAAGAATGGCACCCAGCCATATAAAAAAAGGCAAGCTAAAAATACCATAACATATACAGTAACAAGGTTAGCCAGTTTTTCTTTGTTACTGTAAATATTAGACAATGAGAGACAAAGATGAATGGTGAGACATAGTGAGACTTATCTAACGAGGTTATAGAAACAGGATGATAGAAAAAAAACTGGATTTAAAACTGGATGGTGATAATGATACACTAGTTTTATAAATCAATTGTTTGACCTTGTTGTGATCAGTAGTTTCCATTGACCAGTCGATCAATCAGCCTTATTAATTTCAGTAGTGAGATGATGAAAGTTGTGGTGTTCATACTTCAGTACATTTGTAGTGTAAATGAAATAGTTACAACCATAAATCTAACAGGTTCAATACTGAGTTATCTTAGAATTTTGTATGATACTAGCATATGTTGTTTATAGAATATATGCTATTGTTATGGCTCACACTAGTTTACATCTCACAGAAGGTTTCTTGACTGTTTTTTGTGTGATCGGATCTCCAGTACTCCCATCCCTATTTTCCCAGTGATAAGGGATGGGATATGAACTCTGAACAGATAAAGCAGTGACAAATATTGCAAGGGATCCTGTCTGTGTTTCTAATTATCTCTCCCTACATACACACAAACCCTGAATTGGTACTTTATTTATTGACCCAGAAAGGGTGAAAGACAAAATTGACCCCATCAACATTTGAACTCTGTGTGAAGACCTACTTAGACTTAGAAGCTCCTGCATCCTGAGACGCATGAGGCAGCTAAAGTGCTCCAATGACCATGGTCAGTTGCATCTGTCAATACATCGTTCCAACTTTTGTTGACAAGTTTCAGGTCCCTCTCGATTGTCTGCCATCAGTTTATCTTGGGACATCCTTTTTGCCTCTTTCCATGAGAGTACTTACTAATACAGGACCTGATTAGTATGTCTCTCACTTGCGAGATGTGTGACATTTCCCAACCAGCCAAGTCGATGTTAGCACATGATCTCAGGCACACATTGTTAGCGAGGGGTACCAATATAGGACCTGATTAGTATGTACTTCATTTGAGAGTTCTGTGACATGTACCAATCAGCCAAGTTGATGCTTGTATATGATCTCAGACACAAGTTGTTAGTGGGTTCATTGCAAATAAACAATGCAAGACATTTAATCTGATGATGTATCATCCCTACCAATTCACTGGCTATCATAAAATAAACACTCTTCATTCATTTCATATAATGAATATATGCCACTCACCAAGTCTTTATAGTGTACACTATTTAATATACAGTGTATATTCAATGGATGTTCACCATTAGTTTAAAGTATGCCTGTCTTATAATTAATGCAGCAGACTAAAAGATAAAGCTCTTGAAAACTGAACCTGTGGTCTGGTTTAGATTTTACTTTTGTGAAGCTGTTAATAGGTTTTAGAAAAAGTCAGTTATTTTACAATACCAGCTTTTCTCCTTTGAAGTCTGCAAGATTAATGAATATCTTTGATCAATAAAGACAGTAATTGTGCCTGGAATAAATAAATATTTATCCCTCATGATTTTAACATACTTTCCAGATGTTGCTATTTCTATATTATCTTGTTTCTATTACAATTTAATCTTAGGCTTCTTTGACTTTGCTTTATCTTTTCTACCAATACAATTAACTTTCAATTCTGTTATTTCTAAGTCTAATTCCAAAGAAAATGTTCACCAAATTACTGATGAAGCACATATTCCAATATTTTCATGGTTCCCTTGAAAATATATTAATTCACATGCCTATTTGTTCTTCACAAATACTGCTATCTTTCTTTTGCCTAAATTTATAATTTAGTTGAATACAATCTTATTTAGCTTTTCTTGTATGTGATGGTCTGTGACAGTGACATAAGTGGAAACAGCCTTCTATATATATATTCCGGATGTTTGATGATAATGATGATGGCAATAGCTACGTTAGCTACACCAACTCCACTAGCTACACCAACTCCACTAGCTACACTAACTCCACTAGCTACACTAACTCCACTAGCTACACTAACTCCACTAGCTACACTAACTCCACTAGCTACACTAACTCCACTAGCTACACTAACTCCACTAGCTACACTAACTCCACTAGCTACACCAACTCCACTAGCTACACTAACTCCACTAGCTACACCAACTCCACTAGCTACACTAACTCCACTAGCTACACCAACTCCACTAGCTACACTAACTCCACTAGCTACACTAACTCCACTAGCTACACCAACTCCACTAGCTATACTAACTCCACTAGCTACACCAACTCCACTAGCTACACTAACTCCACTAGCTACACCAACTCCACTAGCTACACTAACTCCACTAGCTACACCAACTCCACTAGCTACACTAACTCCACTAGCTACACTAACTCCACTAGCTACACCAACTCCACTAGCTACACTAACTCCACTAGCTACACCAACTCCACTAGCTATACTAACTCCACTAGCTACACTAACTCCACTAGCTATACTAACTCCACTAGCTACACTAACTCCACTAGCTATACTAACTCCACTATCTACACTAACTCCACTAGCTACACTAACTCCACTAGCTACACCAACTCCACTAGCTACACTAACTCCACTAGCTACACCAACTCCACTAGCTACACTAACTCCACTAGCTATACTAACTCCACTAGCTACACCAACTCCACTAGCTACACTAACTCCACTAGCTATACTAACTCCACTAGCTACACCAACTCCACTATCTACACTAACTCCACTAGCTACACTAACTCCACTAGCTACACTAACTCCACTAGCTACACTAACTCCACTAGCTACACTAACTCCACTATCTACACTAACTCCACTAGCTACACTAACTCCACTAGCTACACTAACTCCACTAGCTACACTAACTCCACTAGCTACACTAACTCCACTAGCTACACTAACTCCACTAGCTACACTAACTCCACTAGCTACACTAACTCCACTAGCTACACTAACTCCACTAGCTACACCAACTCCACTATCTACACTAACTCCACTAGCTACACTAACTCCACTAGCTACACTAACTCCACTAGCTACACTAACTCCACTAGCTACACTAACTCCACTAGCTACACTAACTCCACTAGCTACACTAACTCCACTAGCTACACTAACTCCACTAGCTACACTAACTCCACTAGCTACACTAACTCCACTAGCTACACTAACTCCACTAGCTACACTAACTCCACTAGCTACACTAACTCCACCAGCTACACTAACTCCACTAGCTACACTAACTCCACTAGCTACACTAACTCCACTAGCTACACTAACTCCACTAACTCCACTAGCTACACCAACTCCACTAGCTACACTAACTCCACTAGCTACACTAACTCCACTAGCTACACTAACTCCACTAGCTACACTAACTCCACTAGCTACACCAACTCCACTAGCTACACTAACTCCACTAGCTACACTAACTCCACTAGCTACACTAACTCCACTAGCTACACTAACTCCACTAGCTACACTAACTCCACTAGCTACACTAACTCCACTAGCTACACTAACTCCACTAGCTACACTAACTCCACTAGCTACACTAACTCCACTAGCTACACTAACTCCACTAGCTACACTAACTCCACTAGCTACACTAACTCCACTAGCTACACTAACTCCACTATCTACACTAACTCCACTAGCTATACTAACTCCACTAGCTACACTAACTCCACTAGCTACACTAACTCCACTAACTCCACTAGCTACACCAACTCCACTAGCTACACTAACTCCACTAGCTACACTAACTCCACTAGCTACACTAACTCCACTAGCTACACTAACTCCACTAGCTACACTAACTCCACTAGCTACACTAACTCCACTAGCTACACTAACTCCACTAGCTACACTAACTCCACTAGCTACACTAACTCCACTAGCTACACCAACTCCACTAGCTACACCAACTCCACTAGCTACACTAACTCCACTAGCTACACTAACTCCACTAGCTACACTAACTCCACTAGCTACACTAACTCCACTAGCTACACTAACTCCACTAGCTACACTAACTCCACTAGCTACACTAACTCCACTAGCTACACTAACTCCACTATCTACACTAACTCCACTAGCTATACTAACTCCACTAGCTACACTAACTCCACTAGCTACACTAACTCCACTAGCTACACTAACTCCACTAGCTACACTAACTCCACTATCTACACTAACTCCACTAGCTATACTAACTCCACTAGCTACACTAACTCCACTAGCTACACTAACTCCACTAGCTACACCAACTCCACTAGCTACACTAACTCCACTAGCTACACTAACTCCACTAGCTATACTAACTCCACTAGCTACACCAACTCCACTAGCTACACTAACTCCACTAGCTACACTAACTCCACTAGCTACACTAACTCCACTAGCTACACTAACTCCACTAGCTACACCAACTCCACTAGCTACACTAACTCCACTATCTACACTAACTCCACTAGCTATACTAACTCCACTAGCTACACTAACTCCACTAGCTACACTAACTCCACTAGCTACACTAACTCCACTATCTACACTAACTCCACTAGCTATACTAACTCCACTAGCTACACTAACTCCACTAGCTACACTAACTCCACTAGCTACACCAACTCCACTAGCTACACTAACTCCACTAGCTACACTAACTCCACTAGCTATACTAACTCCACTAGCTACACCAACTCCACTAGCTACACTAACTCCACTAGCTACACTAACTCCACTAGCTACACTAACTCCACTATCTACACTAACTCCACTAGCTATACTAACTCCACTAGCTACACTAACTCCACTAGCTACACTAACTCCACTAGCTACACTAACTCCACTATCTACACTAACTCCACTAGCTATACTAACTCCACTAGCTACACTAACTCCACTAGCTACACTAACTCCACTAGCTACACCAACTCCACTAGCTACACTAACTCCACTAGCTACACTAACTCCACTAGCTATACTAACTCCACTAGCTACACCAACTCCACTAGCTACACTAACTCCACTAGCTACACTAACTCCACTAGCTACACTAACTCCACTATCTACACTAACTCCACTAGCTACACCAACTCCACTAGCTACACTAACTCCACTAGCTACACTAACTCCACTAGCTACACTAACTCCACTATCTACACTAACTCCACTAGCTACACCAACTCCACTAGCTACACTAACTCCACTAGCTACACTAACTCCACTAGCTACACTAACTCCACTAGCTACACTAACTCCACTAGCTACACTAACTCCACTAGCTATACTAACTCCACTAGCTACACCAACTCCACTAGCTACACTAACTCCACTAGCTACACTAACTCCACTAGCTACACTAACTCCACTAGCTACACTAACTCCACTAGCTACACCAACTCCACTAGCTACACTAACTCCACTAGCTACACTAACTCCACTAGCTACACTAACTCCACTAGCTATACTAACTCCACTAGCTACACCAACTCCACTAGCTACACTAACTCCACTAGCTACACTAACTCCACTAGCTACACTAACTCCACTATCTACACTAACTCCACTAGCTACACCAACTCCACTAGCTACACTAACTCCACTAGCTACACTAACTCCACTAGCTACACTAACTCCACTAGCTACACTAACTCCACTAGCTACACTAACTCCACTAGCTATACTAACTCCACTAGCTACACCAACTCCACTAGCTACACTAACTCCACTAGCTACACTAACTCCACTAGCTACACTAACTCCACTAGCTACACTAACTCCACTAGCTACACTAACTCCACTATCTACACTAACTCCACTAGCTATACTAACTCCACTAGCTACACTAACTCCACTAGCTACACTAACTCCACTAGCTACACTAACTCCACTAGCTACACTAACTCCACTAGCTACACTAACTCCACTATCTACACTAACTCCACTAGCTACACTAACTCCACTAGCTACACTAACTCCACTAGCTACACTAACTCCACTAGCTACACCAACTCCACTAGCTACACTAACTCCACTAGCTACACTAACTCCACTAGCTACACTAACTCCACTATCTACACTAACTCCACTAGCTATACTAACTCCACTAGCTACACTAACTCCACTAGCTACACTAACTCCACTAGCTACACCAACTCCACTAGCTATACTAACTCCACTAGCTACACTAACTCCACTAGCTATACTAACTCCACTAGCTACACTAACTCCACTAGCTACACCAACTCCACTAGCTATACTAACTCCACTAGCTACACTAACTCCACTAGCTACACTAACTCCACTAGCTACACTAACTCCACTAGCTACACTAGCTAAACACCAAACTACTAATCCAATATCATATTCATTCCACTATCTCACCTTTATACCCTAAAGCAATTAATTGATTTTATTCCTCTCTCTTTCTCCCCCCCCCCTCTCTCTCCTTTCCCCCTTCTCTCTACTTTCACTTCCTCCTCATCTCATTTACCCTGAATCTATTAATTAAGTTTACAATTTTTGTTTTTAATCCTTGCAAAGTCAACTTCTGCAAGTAAGAGAATCTTCAAATTCCAGCTGTCCTAAAAAAGCGGCCATTCACTAGGGTTATTCAAGAAGCTAACCAAGCTGTAAATGTTACACTAGAGATGTTCTTATACAAACTGGAATCACTTACAAAGGGAGCTTGTCGAATAGAAAACAAGTAATGAATTTAAAAAAAAATGGATTCATTAAACATTATTCCTCCTGTTGTGGTCATATTTCTAATGAAATACAGTGTATTTCAATAAATTCTGAAAATAATCTAGAATTTGGAAGGGTTTGGTATAATAACTAACTTTTCAATATTAAGATGAGATTTGGAACACATTTTAACAAAAAGGATCTTGATATTATGATAAAAAGTTTTAATATAAATATGAACACTTTAAAATTTATGGCAGTCTCAAGCAGGCTGGCCCCAAATGGGTTAGAAACTCTTTTCTAATATACTGAAAGTACTTGTTATGAATGAGTCCAACATTTGCAGGTTTTTGTCTACTACTATTATTACATTCATCCACTTCTTTGTGGTGACATGATAAAACCTTTCCATCTCACACGATCAGACATTAACTGCCTCCATTCCCTACCGGATAATTCTGTATCTTCCTCAGTGACTCTCTTTAATGTCTTCAGAGTTCTTCCATTTCTGCATTTCAATGTGTGAGCTCCCATAGTAAAAGTGAGTGAAAGTGTACAACTGAGGTTTGTGGTAGAGTCTACTCGAGGTATGATTAGGGTCAGGTGTTCGTGGTAGAGTCTACTGCTACTGGAGGTAGGATTAGGGTCAGGTGAACTCGTAATATCCTGTACCGCATGTGACTGCATTAGCAAGAAATTTGTAAAAAATACGAAACAGCATTATGACTGCATCACATTAAAACTTAAAGTAAATATTCTAGTTTACTGCAAATTTTCACAACCATCTGTCCATCAGTAAAGGTACTATAAACATTTGAATTAAGAAACACATTTTTAGATAATTTCTGCTAAATCATTGCAGGATGTTAGGAATTAAAAAAATATCTGGCACAGATCAAGGGAGACTTTTATGAAGTTGCTGGAGCCAAGTTGACAACAATTATATAATTAATGAGCATTTTGTTGGCTTGTAATACTGAATTGAAATTGTTCTACAGGTCTAGAGAATTGAGAGACCATAACTCCGATACTACTGACATGTGGTTAAAATGTCTCAGAAAAGAATTGCTGGACAGATTTACGGGCAAAACTAGCCAGCAGGAAACCCAGGGGTAGAGCCTGAGCAAGATGGTTGGATAAAATCTATGAATCTCACTTGGGGAAAAAAGTGTTTGAGGACACTCCACCTACAATTCTCTCAAGAATATGTTGGAGAAGAAGAATACAATGGAAGTCATTCCAGTAACCTTCCCCCAATCTCAGACCAGTTATTCATAATTCTACCTTACCCACCTTGCCAGTGAATCTAAGCCTGCCTTCCATTTTGAACCATATGTGATAGCTCTGGTGTGCAATACACAAGTGGATAGCTACCATTTGGTGTAGAGGGGAGGAGGTATTTTATGAGGAATTCCACAGTAGTAACCAGACTATTGATGCTTACAAAATGTGAGATAAGAGAAATAACTTAGGTGAACCAATGGCATGAGTTTAGATAATTCAGGTAGATGGTGACGAAAACATAGACAAAAGCTTCTTGAAGTAGTTTATTGATGCTATGGTTAATTCTTTATCACTTAAATATATGCCAAAGCCACTCTCACTTAACTGCTTGTCAATATTACTGTCAAAATGGTGGTGAATTGGCAGAATTGGTGGAACATCGGATAAAATACCAGTGCAGTATTGCTTCTGACTCTTTACATTCTGAGTTCAAATCCTGTCGAGGTCAACTTTGTATTTCATCCTTCCAGGTCGATAAAATAAAGTACCAGTAATGCACTGGGGTTGATTCAATCAATTCTGTCCTTCCCCCCAACATTTGCTGGCTTTGTGCCTAAATTAGAAATCAGTATTGCTCTCAAATTCACTGTTGTTTAATGACTTGGTTGATCTGCCAGCTACCAAATTTACTATCTTGTAATTCTTTATATTAATAAAGAATTGGTGAGAGTTAGATTTTTTTTTTTTTTCTGTTGTTTTTTTTCAGTGCTATATTATTGAATCATAATACTACACACAAGTTCTCAAGTCTTCACTATTCTTTCAATATTACCACTCCAGATATTCACATTACTAAACTAATTCTGCATAATCTAATTTTTTGTCAGTCAATATTACTGTCAACTTGTATTCAGCAATCAATTAGTTATTATGTCTTTGCATATAGATGCTTTTGAGTACAGTTGGTAAGAAAACTTCTTTCTTTCATATTTTCACATGCAATTATTGCTTGTTGTCTACAAATTAGGCCCATGTTAATATTCTCGCTGTCTTTGGTGTTTGTTTAAAATATTTGGTGTCTTTGCTAAACAAAGATTACTGTAAGTTGGATTCTCAGACAATTTTCCTCATCTTCAATGTGGTGTTCATACAATATTTCCATCTCTCTTCTCTTAAATAGTCTTTTGGCAAGTACCAGTCAAGTACTGGGGTCGATTCTTCCTCTATATCACTTTCTTATTCCATTCTCTCACTCTCTGTCCTTCTCTGGAAGAAATCTGCTGTATTCAGACCTGGAGAGGAGATGGACTCCATTAGGTTTTAAAATGTCTTAGAGACCCTATGTCAACATGGCGCCCCTATGACTCCCTCAAGAGTTACTGGTCCATACCATACCAATATTTCTGATCTAGGGAGCCAGGTATTGAAGATACTCAAGTATTAGACTTAATCATTTGTAATATTTTTCCAAGCAAGTCAATCCATGCCCATTTATTGTCTGAATTATTTTTCTTTTTTTCTTAAAACGGGTTTACAGCAAAAAAAATTCCTTTCAGAAAAAAACTGTTCCTGAATTGTGTCAGCCTAGTACCATTTAATTGTAGATGTATCAACTGAAAAAACTAATTGCAATATTATGTAATTTATCTAACCAGTCAGTTTCTATGCCAATCAAATGTTATCTAATGCATACTTCTGTCCATGTCCCCCCCCCCCCTACCTACATTCTTCTTTTCCACATTTTCCATCCACACAGAACCATCACCTAGAAATTCAGCCTGAACATCAAATCAGCTTCACCCCCCCCCGGCCCCCCTCCACCGTCATTCCATCTAGAAGAGTCTAAAAAGATGAAAGGGCTAAGGACACTGTTTAATCTCTTCCTCTTCCTCCTCCTCCTCCTCAAATTAAGCAATGAAAAGAAAAACTGTTGATAAAATTATCACAACTGTTGCTAGTGTTTCTGTGTCAATTATGTGGGAGGTTTGCTGCTTTCTTCTATTACTACTGCTGCTGCTGCTGCTGCTACTACTACTACTACTGCTGCTGTTATTACTACTACTACTACTACTGCTGCTGTTACTACTACTACTACTATTACTATTTCTACCGTTACTACTACTACTACTACTGCTGCTGCTGCTGCTGCTGCTACTACTGCTGCTGCTGCTATTACTATTAGTACTACTACTGCTCTACTACTATTACTGCGGGGTCGATAAAATAAAGTACCAGTAATGCACTGGGTAATTGCTGGCCTTGTGCCTAAAGTAGAGACAACTATTACTGCTGCTGCTGCTATTACTATTAGTACTACTACTGCTCTACTACTATTACTGCGGGGTCGATAAAATAAAGTACCAGTAATGCACTGGGTAATTGCTGGCCTTGTGCCTAAAGTAGAGACAACTATTACTGCTGCTGCTGCTATTACTATTAGTACTACTACTGCTCTACTACTATTACTGCTGCTGCTGCTATTACTATTAGTACTACTACTGCTCTACTACTATTACTGCTGCTGCTGCTATTACTATTAGTACTACTACTGCTCTACTACTATTACTGCTGCTGCTGCTATTACTATTAGTACTACTACTGCTCTACTACTATTACTGCTGCTGCTGCTATTACTATTAGTACTACTACTGCTCTACTACTATTACTGCTGCTGCTGCTATTACTATTAGTACTACTACTGCTGCTGCTGCTACTATTACTACTACTACTACTGCTGCTGCTACTACTACTGCTGCTGCTGCTACTAACTATTACTACTGCTGCTGCTGCTACTAACTATTACTACTGCTGCTGCTGCTACTACTATTACTACTACTACTGCTGCTGTTACTACTACTACTATTGATACCAACATCAACACCACCAGCACCACTACCACTATTAGTACCACCTCCACCACCACAACCCCTAGCTACTAGTACTACTACCCTACTACTATTCCTACTACTACTAATTGTAGATTGAAGGAAATTGGGTTGACATGTTCTCACTAGAGGGTGTTTTCATGGTCCCTGCCCCTGTAAAATGTGATATACCAAAGTAAGGCATCAATGACATCCCTGTATACAGAAGATTAAGGATGAAAGGATTTAGGGGGTTATCGCCTGCCTAGTGTAGGGGTTGGGTCATAGCAAGTAACTGTGTAAAATGGTCATCAATATATACATATAGAAGGGCGTTTGGTAGATTGGCAGCGTCAGACATTTTGTGGCATAGAATTATGCCCCTTTACATTTTGAGTTCAAATCCTGCCAAAGTTAGCTTTGCCTTTCATCCTTAATCAATGAAATATAGCAATACATTGAGGTTGATCTAATTGACTTTCCCCTTCCTTTCAAATTGTTGGCCTTGTGTCTAAATCAGAAACCATTATATAGAAGGGTGGGGGTTTGGCAACATCGGACAATATTCTTTACAGCATAGAGTTACACACCTTTATGTTCTGAGTTCAAATCCCATCGAGGTTAGCTTTACCTTTCGTCTTTACAGAGTTGATAAAATAAAGTACCAGTTGGTCTTGTGCCTAAATCAAAAACCATTATTATATATAGAAGGGCGGTGGATTGGCAGTATCGGTAGAGGGTCGGACGCCATGCTTTCCAGCATAGTTATGTCCCTTTACGATCTGAGTTCAAATCCTGCCGAGGTTGACTTTGCCTTTCATCCTTACGGGGTCGATAAAATAAAGTACCAGTAATGCACTCGGTAATTGCTGGCCTTGTGCCTAAAGTAGAAACAATTATTATATATAGAAGGAAAAGTATGGAAGAAAATGAAATCCCCAAATGTGTTAGTCATAGAATGTAGATGAGAGAGAGAGAGAGAGAGAGAGAGAGAGAGAGAGAGAGAGAGAGAGATCCATACAAGAGTGTGGTGAGAACAATGGCTTTGTAGATTTTAATTTTGGTTTCCAGAAATAGTGAGAACTGATCCTAAATTGCTAAATCTCCCAGGGAAGAGGTTGAATGAACAAAAGTAGAGTGAAGCAATGCTAGAGAAGATCTGTCCAACCCATGCAAGAATAGACAAGCAGATGCAGATGTAAAATGATGATGATGTTGATAGCATAGTTTTCTTTTGAATATCAACTGGTGTTAGTTTCAGATAATGGCTGCCCTATGTTACATCCATATTGTAAACTATGTAGATGTCTGGATATCTTCAAATTCTATTATAATAGACTTCCTTGGACTACAGCTCTACATCTGTAACCCATTGTGCATATATTTATATGTTTCTCTATCTTTATGCTATATTATCTGTTGCAAGTGCTTAACACATAACTCTACTTCCTCTGTATCATTATGGTGGATTGGTAGTAACCGGTAGAGCGTCAGACAACATGCTTTGTGGCATATAGTTACATTTCTTTACATTCTGAGTTCAAATCCCGCCAAGGTTAGTTTTGCCTTTCATCCTTATGGGGCCGATAAAATAAAGTACCGGTAATGCAATGGGGTCGATTTAATCAACTTTCTCCTGCCCCTGAAAATTGTTGGCTTTGTGTCTAAATCAGAAACCATTATAGCTTTATGCTCTGATCATTCTTACTTTAACAACCTCCATCTGACAAACCAGTGAGTGGAATTCAAGTTAATAATAGAAGCTTCTAATGTCATTGCTTAACTAGATCAATGGAGTAGCAAACATTGACCTCATCAAACACACTGCCAAGATACTTAACCCTTTAGCATTTACATTACTCTATATATATACTCTTGTATTTTTGTGGTAAAGGCTTTATCTCACATAATATCGAATCTATGAGATTTTGACACTATTTATTTTGAGAACAATACCTTAATGTCAGTATGAGCGGCGAGTTATAGCCAGTTTCAACATAAAGGTGAGATAATTCTGGCTGGATACGGCCAGTTTAAATGCTAAAGGGATAAACAAATTATACTTAATGTGTGTGATGTTATAAAAATGCTAGGTGATGATATCAACTTCAATTTTGCTTAGCACCTCCAACCTTTCTAGCTCCAAGATATTTAGTTAAGTTAAATTTCATAGATATAATATTTTGTGAAGTATTATATGTAAAGCCTGATACATGTACACATACATAATTACACATCCCTGGATTCTTATTTGATGAAATATGTTTTAATTTTGTAGTCTTTCACTCCTGTAGTAGTCTTGAATAGATGAGAATAGCTCACACCATACTCTGCCTGAGTTTATTTATAAACATACCATATTTCTTTAGAAATACGAAATTCAAATGCATATTTGTATACAGCTATGTTTGAAGCTAAATTCTAATTCTATTCTATTCTAAGTTGAGCCAACTTATACAGCTTCATATGCAAATGAGATTAATCACCTCATTTACACAGACGAAAAACTATATATTTTCGCCTGTTTTCAAAGTTCAGCAGTTGCAAGAGATCGTCCTGACGAGAACCAGTTCAGTTCAAAATGCATCAACAATTGCGCCCCCTTGCTTTTGCTGACACCACTGGGTGGCGTTAGCTGCCAGTGTTTTTATTAAAAATAAAATAAAACAAAAATAACGTTGATATTAGCTCCTACCATTTCAGTAATTTCTGGAACAATTTGAACATTTCAAACCTTGAAGATCACTCCTTCCTTAGTTTAAAATTATCATCATGATTAACTGCTGGGTAAAGAAGTGCCAAGAAATCCCAGTAGAAGGAAGACGCAGTAGAGGAAGACCACGAAAAACATGGGTGGAGGTGGTGAGAGCTGATCTCAAATCGCTGAAGCTCACGGAGGAGATGACGAAGGACCGTGACGAGTGGAGAGATGCTGCGCTGAATAGGACCCATGCAAGCAGGGAAAAGCGGATATAAAATGATGATGATTCTTTCATTAGTTTAAAATTACCATCATGATTCCTTCCTTAGTTTAAAATTATCACCATGATTCTTTCCTTAGTTTAAAATTATCATATTACCATACATTTAAAAATAAGATAGGTATTTTTTTTTTTTTTCTCTTTCTTTTTTCTCATTTTTGGTTATTGCAATTGTAAGAATTCTTCCTCTGTATTTTATCTAACAAATTCTACGAGTAACTTTCTATATTTGAAAATGTTTAATTAACTAAAGATATTGTAGTATATTTCTACTGAATTTTCTTTTTTTTTTCTTTATTTGAATTCCACTTTTACATTGCTCCCGAAATATATATATTGACCCAAAGTAGAAAGACATGCAGCAATAAATAACATGATGACAAAAAGCAAATAAATATTAATTTATTAATAGTTAGTTCTTATTGAATTCAGGGAGATTGATTTTTTATTATTATTATTATTTTTTTTTTTTTTCTGGAAAGAAAATGGTCTGTATGAAAATCTTGCTTCAAATATGAAAGAGAAGAAATTTTATGTAATAGTAACTTGTTCTACTTCTTTGTTTCCTTTGGTTCTATTTCTTTCTTTTTTTTATAAGCATTTGATCTTAAATGGGCTTACTTTAACCATCTGCAGGCAGATAAAAGATTACGTGCTGAACATCATTAAAAAAATAATTTTTACAGATAAAAATTCTCAACAACAGAAAGTAGCTGCTTCTATTTCAGACATATCTTAAACAAGGGGTAGTGAAGTGAAAATAATTAGAAGCTTAATCTATATTTATTTCTATAAAACACCTTACTCATTCAAGTTCAGACTAAATGTTCTGCTGAAAGAAAGTCTCTATGTCCTATCATTCATATATCTAATGTCATATTAGGGGCAAGCCTACATTTTGGGGGTCCTAAAGTTTCAACTATTATAGGGACTCTTTTGCAAGTAGTTGCAATAAGATAGTTACTTTTAGGGCTCTAAAGTTTAAGTTTTATTAATTTCAAAATAGATCCACCAGTAGTTAGACCCAGAACAAATGGGAGCAGTTCTCTAGTATAATATATATGCCTGGTATAAAGTCAACAATTGTTAAAGGTCAAAGTAATTTTTTAACTCAGTAAAAAATTGAGCCTTTGTCACACACAAACTTGGTTTTGTAAAAATGTGTTGTTACTTGAAAGGTTAACAAAGAATATAGAGCTTAGCATTTTTAGGGTATGTGATAATTTTAGTTGCATTGTTCATAAAAAGTAACAATGGTCATGTTCTGGCATTGTCACAGTCAGATTTGATAAGAGGACCTAAGTCAGCTAGCAGATCCAGCCACCTCTAAGAAAGAAAGTGTATCAATGAAGACTAGACATCATCACATCAGTGTTCAATCATTAATGCTCCATTTTCAATTTGTTGTATGTTCCTTTTTGTCCCATTTTCATAGACAATAGAGTCAAACGATTGAAGATGGGAAAATTAATAATCTAATACAGTGGTTACCAAACTTATTTTTCATGGAACCCATATATAATTTTCCAAAAATTGTGGAATCCATACATATATTTTACAGAAAACCCTCACTAGTTGTGAGTTCAACTTCTGGACCAGGTGATGCATCATGTCCTTGAGCAAGACACTTTATTCACTCAACTGGAAACAATGAATTGCCACATCACTGGTGCCAAACTGTATTGGTATTGGTCTTTTTCTGGGAGAACATTGGTGGCGTGGATTGGGGAGATTGGCATGCTTGAGCGACTGCTAGTCTTCCGCAAAAATATTTTGCTCAGGCTTTGAGGAAAACCCATGGATATCTGTGACTGAAGGGAGTCCTATACACATATATTTGCTATCGAATACTTGCTAACATTATATGATTACGCAAGCAGCGATACATAGGTATTTCGTCTGTTACAGAAACATATGTCAATACCTAATAAATTCCTTTATAAAAGCACTTTCATTTTATATTCATCTTTTATATATATATATATATATATATATATATATATATATATGAGAATGTTAAAATAGTCAAATGACTATCTTATATATATATATATATATAGTTATGTAATAAACAACATAAGGCAATTATTTCATTTGCCATTTCATTTGCCTTATGTCATTTATTACATAACTATTAAGCTCTGTAACCTACACAGAGCACTCTTTTTTCCTGGACCTTTCCGACGGAATTACTTCATTTACACACACACATATATATATATATATATATATATAAATTGAGCCATTGTCATAGATATATATATCTATTATGGCTTGACTTTCCTAACGCAGATTTATAAAAGGGGTCTGCACACATCTATTGCAAACCTGCTGGTGGCTTATAAGACCAATATATAGATAGCTAATATTTAATATAATCCTCAATACACTATGCCTGAAAAATAAAGACAAGATAGTCATAACTGGATTATCTTTGATCATGGGTCAACTCTATCAGAGCCTACCTGAAGCTAAACAACAACAACAACAGCTCTATGAATTTAAACTGAACATAAAATGTGAGATTGCGAGTTCGATTCCAGGCAAGGCAATGCAATATGTCCTTGAGCAAGACATTTTATTTCACAGTGATATTTCTGCTAGGAGTTGTGACTGGTAAATAGTATCAGCAATTGGAAAGACCAATAGAAACATTGTTTCCTTGGCCCAATTTGATGAGTTTTACCCTACTTTTTAAGTGAATGAGGTCAGAACTTGTTGATCGACTATTATTACTATTTCCCAGACTAAGAAGGCTTGAAAAAGATATTAGTGTGCCATCCTATTTACAATAAATAAATAATGATAATAGTAAGTAAATCAATAATTATTTAGTCACACTATTATTCAATATTTTCACTGAAACGAGACCTGAAGGTCAACAAAATTATTTGTTAACATTTGATGGAAATAGACATTATATAAACTGCTTTATTCTGGAAATTTCCACCAAATCTATTGCCACACATGTTTATTGCTTCTCTATTGATTTTATCCAATAATTGTTTCTATAGAAACAAAACCACTTTTGACAAACCTACATGGAAATGTTTCCCTACAGTACATAATGTTTATTGAACCAGATTAGAAATAAGAAAAACAAAATACGGGATGCTCTTCGTGTTGTTTTTTTCCTCTACAATAAAATAATAGAACCTAACGCTACATTTCTGTGTGAAAAGGATATTGGTAGAAATATAAATTCAATACTTATACCTTTAAATATTGTCATCTCCTCCCACCCTACACACAATTTTAATATATACGATTCTACGATTGAATGATTGAATCCAGAAGTATTAAAACAATAATGATTTTTAAAAAAAAGAACAAAACTCAATTGAGATCAAATTTCATATAAAATACGAATGTATTTATTTATTATTTCACTGGAAAGAGTGTGTGTAGGCAGAAACTTCCTCCACCAATTTGACAACTTATCCTTGTATGTCATTATTTATATTTTACTATGATGGAGGTTGCATGTGGCCAGAAAGAAAACTGTTGCTACTGCTGCTACAACTACTATTGCTGCTGTTTGTATATCAAGTATGTGTGGGTGGACAGTGATGCTGAAAATGTCTACTGCTACTACTACTACTACTAATGCTAATCCTCGAATGTATCAGTCTGATAAAAGTATTTTGTCATTGCTGTTATTCTCCTTGATTTTCATTCACAGCTGAAGACATTTCATTTCACTTGTGTCGGAGGAAAGTAAAAACATCACATCATTCCATTCCCTTAAGTGCTTCAAGCTTCTTCATTCTTTATAGTTAAAGTTTATTTCTTTCACTCATATTGTTCCAGATCAATGTATTTACAGGTTTTCAATGACAATAACTGGCTTAACTAAATAACTCCACTTTATATGGAAGATTATCTATTAGTTTTAGGAAGATCAAAACAGATCAAGATCTTATGCCACTAAGTAAAAATTGTTGGGTTGCCTTGTGATTTTGATACCATTTTGATTTGATGACAAAACCTCAAACAGATGTAATAATAGGGAAAAAGTTTTAATTTCATTGTTGATTAGTCCTTTCTAATAAATTCTGGTATGTTGTCACTTCTATTTAGATCCATGTAATCATTAAAAAAATTAACACAATTAATTAATTATTTACCTCATATATTCAAATATATTCATCCAAGGGAAAATTATGTTTCATTAAGAAAAGAGTAATTTAATCCAAGTATATTTCAGAGCATGTTATGCAATTGCAGTTGATGAAAATAAGATTTAAAAAGGACATGTGATAAGATAAAGTGTATCACAGACAAAAATATTTTATAGAAGAAATGATAAAAGAAGAAATGATAAAAGAAGAAATTACTAATGTCTGTTCATAAATATTTGCTCAATATTTAAAGTTCTTTGAAGCACATGTGACTGTATTAGACACACAGTCACATGTGCTTCAAAGAACTTTAAATATTGAGCAAATATTTATGAACAGACATTAGTAATTTCTTCTTTTAGACACACAATCACATAGATTCACTGACTTATTTATCTTTACAGAAGTGAAATAAAACCAGGCATCATATTTCTTCTGCATTTACTGATTGAGAATTTATAGTCAGAATGTATGCATCAATAGGTGATTGGCCCTATCGATTTTATGGGATTGGAAATGAGTGAAGTGAAATGATTCCAAGTAAGAATCAAAAGCAGGTGTCCATGAGTTTAGTTACTTCATTTTCCATAGCAGCTTACTCGAGCTTATGCTAATATTTCTTTCCTGTTGTCACTATCTTATGATTGAAAAATTGCCTGTAGAGGAATCTAGCTATGCAGTTGTGAATGTATAAATATTCAATTTTGTAACTGGGAATCCAGAATCCGGTGTAAATAACAATTTCATAAAATTCTTCAACATATTCAGGCACAGAAAATCTCTGTATATGCATGTATATATATATATACATGTATATATATATATATATATATATATATATATATATATATATATATATGCATGCATGCATGTATATATATATATATATATATATATGCATGCATGCATGTAGATATATATATATATATATATATATATATATATATATATGCATGCATGTAGATATATATATATATATATATATGCATGTATATATGTATATATGTATATATGCATATATATATATGTATATATGCATATATGTATATATGCATGTATATATATATATATATGTATATATGTATATATGTATATATGCATGTATATATATATATATATATATATATATATATATATATGCATATATGTATATATGCATGTATATATATATATATATATATATATATATATATATGCATATATGTATATATGCATGTATATATATATATATATATATATATATATATATATATATATGCATATATGTATATATGCATGTATATATATATATATATATATATATATATATATATGCATATATGTATATATGCATGTATATATATATATATATATATATATATATATGCATATATGTATATATGCATGTATATATATATATATATATATATATATATATGTTGTTATACTTTGGGAGGGTCATGTTGCCAATAACAAATTCAGAAACGAAATATATATATATGCATATATGTATATATGCATGTATATATATATATATATATATATATATATGCATATATGTATATATGCATGTATATATATATATATATATATATTCACTACCATAGGCGCTGAGCTGGCCAGCTGCAGGTGTGAGCCCCACGAGTTGGAGTGGCTTTTCCAGCGCGTCTCCCTTGCCGTCCTCCGGGGAAACGCCTTCTCTATTCTGTCCGCCGGGGCTGTGGGTGGGCCCCATCGTGTACTGTTGTAGTTGTTGTAGAAGAAACAGGAAGACAACAACTGGAGTGCTATACACACACACACACATATATAATTTAACGCTGATATACATACCCCCACACACACGCACATATATATTTACACACATGTACACATATATCATCATGGTTTAATGACCATTTATATATAACATCATGGCTTAACGTCCATATATATATATATATATATGTATATATATATTAGAAAGTGAGGTTTTTTTTACAAAATGAAAAATAACCGAGGTGTCCTACACGAGTGGAAGTATAAAGAAAAAGGGATGAAATCGAAAATGCAACTGAAGTCTTATTTTTTAAAAAATATATATATTTATTTGATTCCTTTACCGGTTTCGCAGTTCTTCTGCTTTTCAAAAGGTGAGTTGAGATGGAGGGTCTGTGGTTTTTCTCACATCTGGTTGGTCTCTAAATGTTACTTGTTTTATATGGAAAAACTGGCTCGAAAACCAAGTTTTTCGAGAAGTAATTTGATTGGTTTGTCAATAATTATAATAAATTTCGCGCCAGTTCGCGTTACAATAGTTCTTCAAATAAGAGAGGGGGGGGGGGTTTGTCACAGGTTGTTTTTTCATATATGAGTGTTTGAATTTCTTTTTACTTGAAAAAATGAGGCTCACGAAGGCTTTTTTTTGGTTGGTTATAAATGAAATTTGGCTGTCACGTGAACAAGTTTTCATTACATTTTTGCGCCCTTATTTGGAAAACTATTCTGTAGTCTATAGTGAATGTTATGACGATGGAGAGATAGTGGTCAAGGGAAAAGGGATTGGGAGAAATGTTCTGGTTCAGTGAATATGGCCAGCTGTCAGAGTTCAGGTGTCAGAGTTCAGATTTTCTATTGAGACTGAAGATATGTGTTTATTTGTGTGCTTGTGTGTGTGTATATGTGTGTGTGTGTGTGTGTGTGTGTATTGGAAGATGATTCTATTAGTAGAGATGGGGGAGGGAGTTGTGTGTGTGTGTATATGGGTGTTATGTGTGTGTGTGCGAGTATGTTAGATAGAGAGAATATATATTTTTTGTGTGTGTGTATATATATATGTGTGTAGGAAAGTGGTTCTATTAGTAGAAATGGGGAGGGTGTTGTAGGTGTGGGGGTTTTTATGTGTGTGTATGGGTGTTATGTGTGTGGGAGTATGGTTAGCATGTTAAGATGAAGAGAATATATATATATATATATATATATATATATATATATTGTGTGTGTGTATGTGTGTGTGTAGGAAAATGATTCCTTTAGTAGGAATATTTTTGAATGAACATATTTTCCTGACTTTTTCGTGTTTGCTGTTGTATTGCCAGTGCAAACGTATGTTTAAGGTTTATTTAGTTCGGGTTTTTATTTTCTAAAGTAGGTGTTATGTGTGTGTGTGTATGTCATATTGTGGTGTTGACATAATGTATATTAAACCTTATTTAATGTTGGTCTATATTTTTGAATAAACATATTTTCCTTATTTATTCGCATTTGTTCTGTTGTATTGTTAGCGCAAAGGTAAAATGGGAAGACTTGGAATTTGGGTGTCTTATTACTTGCGCAAATGTCTAGATGTGCACTTAGTGGTATTTGTCTCGTGGTTGGATCTCGTAATTGTTGGCGATGAACTGTCATTCTGTTTCTGAGTGTGAGTTTAGTTTGTCCTATATAATCTTCATTGCATCCTTTACATTTAATGGCATAAATTAGATTTTTTGATGAGCAAGTGAAGTGATTTTTTACAGTAAAATTTTGTCCTGATTTAAATGTATACGTGTTGCCTTCAATGAGGTGAGTGCAGGTTCCACAATTAGAGCGACCACATTTTTTGATACTTGGTTGTGGGTTTGTGGTAGGTAATTTGGCATTGGTGAGTAATGTTTTCAGTGATTTTGGTTGTCTTTTGCTTTTGGTTATTTTGTGTGTTTCAAGGGCTTTTTTCATTCTTGGGTTTTGTTTTAGTAGTGGGATGTTATTGTGAATAGTGTTGTAAGCTTCCGCATTTCTTGGGTTGTGTGTTGAGATATATGATAGAATATTGGACGTACCTTGAATTTGTTTCTGTTTCCGTAATTCATCAATGCCTATTGCTTTAGCCCTTTCTATTCCATTATTTATTAGTAATAGTGGGTACTCTCTCTCAAGTAGAATTTCCTTTAATTCTTGAAGTCTTTTATTTCGCGTTTCATAATTGGAGACAATTGTGCAAATTCTTCTTGCTAGGTTAAAAGGAATGTTCGTCTTCGTGTGCTTTGGATGGTTGGAGGTGAATAGCAGATATTGTTTGGAATCTGTTGGTTTGTAGTGTATGTCAGTTTCGATATTTGTGTCTTTTTTTGTGATTAAGATGTCCAGAAATGGGAGTTGATCTTGGCTGTATTCCATTGTGAATTGGATGTGGTTATTGATGCCGTTTATTAAGTTTTTGAAATCCTTCAGTTGGTCGAGTGTGTGGGACCAAAGAATGAGGCAATCATCCAAGTAGCGTTTCCAATTCTCTGATAAATATTTGTGGAAGTTCAATCCGTATTTTGATTTGGACTGTTCATATATCTGGACTTCTAAGTATGCCATGACTAAGTTGGCATAAGTTGGAGCGGCTTTTGTGCCCATCGCAGTCCCCGATATTTGCTTGTAAGTATTGCCATCGAAATCAAAAAAGTTGTTCTGTAGGATGAATTTTAATCCCTCGGTGATGAAGCTTTTTTCTATTCTGTCAGGTATCTCATTGGGATATTTCTCTAGCCAGAATCCTATTGCTTCTAGTCCGTATTGGTGTGGGATCGTTGTGTAGAGATTCACTACATCGAAAGATACAATAATAGTGTCGTTGTTGACATGTTTGGGGAGGTGGTTTAAGAGGTCCAGATCGTCTCTTACAAGGCTTGGTATGTGTTTCAGTATTGGTTTCAGTAGTATGTCTATAAAGTTGCTCAATCTGTGTGTTTCACATTGTGGGCCCGCTACAATTGGTCTTAATTTAAGGTCTGTGGGGTATTGTGTGTTCACGCAGGCTGAGGTGGATTGTTTACAGGCATCGTTGATTATTTTACATTTGTGGATCTTCGGAAGTCCGTAAAGGTTGCTGGTTTTGTATTCAAAATTTGTTAAATAATCGCGTTCCTTTTTAGTTAGGTCTTCCTGGTATCGATAAATCAGTGTGTTTAATTTGGTCATTATTTTTGATTGCTGGTAGTTTTTTACTCTTTCATAGTAATTAGCATTTTGTAAGAGAGAGAACATAGAATTTTTATATTTTTCAGCCTCCATAATGACAACAGTACTTCCCTTGTCCGCTTCCTTAATTACAATGTCCGGATTGTTTTTTAGTTCATGGATAATCTCCCATTCCCTTCGACTTGTGTTGGGTTTGGGTTTAGGTTGCGGTAGTTCATGGTATGGGAAGGTAGCTATGTGGTCACAAAATTTGTCCAGAACTCTGTTTCTACCTTTTGTTGGGTTGTAGCTGCTTTTATTCCGTACAATTGATTCGTCGTTATTCTCCTTGTCAAAGAATTCCTCTGTGAGACGTAATTTTCTACAGAAGTGTGAGATATCGTCATTTATCTCGTTGGGGTTAGGATATTGTGGTGTTGGTGTGAATTTCAGACCTTTGGAGAGAATTTTTACTTGTTGGGCTGAGAGGTTTGTATTTGAAATGTTAATTATTTTCGGTTTTTCAAAATCGGTTTGTGCCACCGGGTGTCGTGAGTCCTGTAGCCTTGGTCTAAAAAATGATTTTTCTGGAATGTTTTTTCATTGGTATTATTATATCTAATGGTATTTCCCCTGTTGTTGTGTGGTCTTGTATAGAAGTTTCGGACGTATTGAGGTTCGGTTTGTTGATAGTCCGGGTTGTAGATTTGGTTCCTAACTGAATGAACTGGAACAACATGAAGTGAAGCGTCATCCTTAAGAATATAACATGCTGCCAGGACTAGGAATTGAACCCACTCCTACACAATCCAACACCCTAACTAGTAGGCTATGTACCATCACAGTTCAATACTTTAACCATTTGGTCATACATATTCATGTTGTAAAATGAAAATATTTGTATATATATATATATATATATGTATAAAAAGGTGCAGAGCACTAGAAGTTGATGGAAACCGCGGAGTGGGGAGACCCAAGATGACTTGGGATGAGGTGATAAAAGCCGACCTTACCCAACTACACCTCTCAAAGTCAATGACACACGACCGTGACTTCTGGCGTCACGCAGTAATACAGGGTACCCGACCTCCCATGGGTACATGCTGAAGCATATAAACAATATGCCCCCCCCCACCGCAAGGTGGTCGTGGAGGTGCCACGGCAAAAAAGCACCCAGCCCACACTGTAAAGTGGACGTGTAGGCGCCACGAAAAAGCACCCAGCACTCACTGTAAATGAGGTTGGTGTTAGGAAGGGCATCCAGCTGTAGAAATCAAGCCAGATCAGTTCCTGTATGAGCAAGGCATGGTCAGCCGACCAGACACTGCCCACAACAGGACAACCCGTCTAACCCATGCTAGCGTGGAAGAACGGACGTAAAACGGTGATGATGATGATATATATATATATATGTATATATATATATATATATGTATATATATATATATATATATATATATATATATATACATATATATATATATATATATATATACATATATATATATATATATATATATATATATATATATATATATATACATATATATACATATATATATATATATATATATATATATATATATATAGTTTCTTTGGTAGTGTCAGGGTGTAGAATTATTGGTTGTGTGCTGCAAATCTATGTCATTCAGCTTCTGACTGTGCAGCCACAGCTGTGTGCTTTTAATGTTTCAGTTTAGTTTATTTATTCTTTTGAGGTACTTATCATACAGACATTTATTTCTCCTTTCACACCTCAATATTCCTTGCTACTTCTCTTTGCATCACACTTTTGCCTTTGTTGTCTTTCAAGGAGTTTTTTTTTTACACTTTTATTTTCTTTCTATTTTGCCTATTTCAGTTTTTACAACCAGTTTTACTCTTTAAATCTTACTTCCTTTATGTGAATGCAATAGAGCCTCTGTTTTGTTAATGCTTATATGTTATTTAGAATGTTCATTTCTTTTCTGCTTTCCTTGATATATATATATATATATATATATATATATATATATATATATATATATATATCTATATATCTCCTCATCATCATCATTATTTTTATTCCCACTTTTCCATGCTTGCATGGGTTGGCTATATATATATGTATATATATATATACATACAAACAAATTCATTTATGATAAGTCCTTCAGTAGCAGTTCTCTATTTATACTATTACTGAAACTCAAGTGTCTTATTACATATAGTGAGTGATCCTGGTAGTATTTTAGGGGGAGGGGGGGGGGGGTTATTGTTAATCCTCAAAATAATCTGGATGAAAGGTAAAGTTGACCTCGGCCGGATTTGAACTCAGAGAACAGTCTATCTAGAAGGTCGGACGCCATGCTTTGACGCATAGAGTTGCGGCCCTTGCCATTCTGAGTTCAAATCCCGCCGAGGTTAACTTTGCCTTTCATCCTTACGGAGTCGATAAAATAAAGTACCAGTAATACACTGGGATAGTTGCTGGCCTTGTGCCAAAAGTAGAAACAATTATTTTTACTATGAAGGCAGTATCAGTAGAGTGTTGGACACCATGCTTAGCAGCATAGAGTTATGGCTCTTTATGTTCTGAGTTTAAATCCCGCCAAGGTTAGCTTTGCCTTTCATCCTTACGGGATCAATAAAATAAAGCACCAGTAATGCACTGGGATTGAATTAATCGACTTTCCCTTCTTCCCAAATTGCAGGCCTTGTGCCTGAAGTAGAAATCATTATTATTATTATTATTATTATTTCCAATTTTATATTCTTTCAGTATTTTTTTTATTTTTATTTATTCTTTTAATATGTTTCTAATGGAAGACATCTTGACCAGCTACTGTACTAGAGTTTTATGACAAATATAGTTTATTCAACTGTATAATATATTCATTAATCTACTATGTATTTGTCAGGAATCTATATACATATGTTCATTAGCCATACCACCTGTGTCGGGCATCTTCAACTTGCAGGTCATGTCATGAAAAGGCAATGAAACTGCTACAAAACTTTTACTATGGGAGCCCACTAATGTGAAATGCAAACACGGAAGGCCTCGCAAGAGAGTCATTGAAGAAGATACAGAATTATCCTGTGTAGAATTGAAGCAGTTAATGCTTGATTGTGTGAGATGGAAAGGTTTTATCATGTCACCACAAAGAAGTTGATGAATTTAGTAGTAGTAGATAATATACATCTATAAACATTGCATACTTCTATGTGTGTACATTAGTGCTTTTTCTATAGATATCTTAATTTTCAATGACTATAGTAAACCATATATATGTGCTCAAGTTACAATGAGTTCTAAATCTTTATTTGAAAATCATTCTTGTATTAAATGTTCATTTCTTATCTCAAAGTACAGAACTGAAATTAAGTAAAGCTGATAAACATTCTTCTTCAATCCTAAATATGAACAAGAAATATTCCTTGCTAATATAGTGTAATTTTTATATCTCATTTTTACCAAGCATGATGTTATCATGTTAATGTCTACTGACTCAAATCTAGGGCGATTTATACATGCTAGTTGTTTCCTAACTGATATTTCTCTTGTTCTAATCTCTAACAGTTTTATTTCTCTCCACTATTATAATATTTATTTCCTTGTCATGACACCAGTCTTGCAGTTATCAGAAAACAATCTCTATATAATTGTCAGTAGCCTTATTAAGTGATAAAATTCATTCTCTAATACAGGGACTAAAACTCGTTTCATGTTCTAATTTTCATAGTTAACAGAAAAACGTTTAAATATATCATTTTCATTTGACCTGAAAACAGTCCCTTTATGTTTTGTTCTAGATTCTTTTCCGCTGTGGTAGACATTATTAGTACAGGTCTTTTATTTGTTTCAGTTATTGTTTTCTCCTTAGATCTGTACGACTGATATGGAGACTAATGTAATATTTATCACAGGCTATGAGGAAAAGGTAGACTTTAAACAACATTGTAAGTAGGTATAGACCTTCCAGATACAACTTTGTTCTTTCTGCCTCAAATATAGGGTGTCATTTACAATTACATATGTAATAAATCTTCTGTCTGAGTTAAGATGTTTAATCAATGACCTCTTACCAATATGCAATAGTATACAGTTTGTCCAGGAATCAAAATATTTTCTCTGAAAATTTGAGTTAACACATTATATCCAGTGGTTATTTGATGAGGTCAGATGAATGAATATTTTAGCTGTTCTATTGGAACCTGGGATGAGTTTCAAGAAATTATGATGGTTCTTAAGAATTATACAAGAGAGAACACAAGAATAGTATCATTGCCTTTCCCTTGGGCAACATCGGTGGCATGGAGAGGGGAGACTGGTATGAATGGGGGACTGCTGGTCTTCCACAAACATGTGCCTGGATTTGTGCCACGGAGGGAGAACTTTCTGGGTGAAAATCCCATGGTCATTTATGACTGAATGGGGTCTTTACCTTTGCACTGCCCAAATTTCTTGATATCAAGAATAGAAATTGATTTTAGAAAGTATGAGGGGTTAGAAAGGTTATGTTCCTGCTGGTTCAAGTAAAGAAGAAGATAGAGGAAAGCATCCAGACTAACAGAATGAGATGGGTAATTTAAGTCTTAGTAAATTTAACATTGCAATATTCTGGATCAGGGATTTTTAACTTGGAGGAGAGCATGGCCCACATAGAATTGAGAGATGATTTATTAGGTACAATATTTTACGTCAACATCTGAAAAAAGACCCTTTTGGAGGAACCCCATCACATCCACTTGCATTCGCGATTGTATTCTATCAGTTATTAATAAAATACCAGCCCTTGGTGTTAAATTAACAGAATTGGTAAAACTCTGAATGGAATGTTTTGCATTATCTGTTCTATCTCTGTGTATTCTGTCACACCTGTCACCTCCTGTTACCTGTCACACCTGTCACCTCCTGTTATCTGTCACCTCCTGTCATCTGTTACCTGTCACTTCCTTTTATCTGTCATCCCTGTCATCGGGCACCCTTGTCATCTGTCACCCCCTGTCATCTGTCACCCCTGTCATTTATCACCTGCTGTCATCTGTTACCTGTCACCTCTTGTTATCTGTCACCTCTTGTTACCTGTCACCTCTTGTTATCTGTCACCTCTTGTTACCTGTCACCTCTTGTTACCTGTCACCTCTTGTTATCTGTCACCTCTTGTTACCTGACACTCCTGTCATCTGTCACCTCATGTCACCCATCATCTGTTACATATCACCTGTCATGTGTCACCTGTCACTAACGACAGATGACGGGAAACATGATAGAACTGAGGTCCCAACAAACTTTCTATGAGGTGCAGCATAATAGGAAGTTGGCTAAATGCATTCAGGTGTGACGGCTAAAGGTATGCTGGTGTGAGCTTTAAAAACAACATCATCCTGCCTTGGTCTCACTGTCAGATTGAAAACCCTGTTTATAGAGAGATAAACTTTTACATTAGAAGTCAAAGGCAAGGGGTGATTAAAAATGTGAAGAACTGCTGTTCTAGATAATAAAAAGATTTTGTTTGAAAATTCTGAATGAAGGTAATAATTTGTGTATAAAACACTGAATAAACCAAACTGATGTTAAAATTCTTTTTTTTTTTTTCTCCAAACTGCAGGAATCCGTTGAATGAGGACTTTTGAAAGGACAAGAAAGAACCAACTATGAGAACCTTCTGTTAATGGATTAACCATGCCACTGTCTGTCTTTAAAGAAGGCCATGATGCTCTGGATTCTCTTTCAGGTTTGTTTAGTATTATTATTCTCTGAGAATAGAGCAGTGGATTATCAGTAATTGGTAGAGTGTTGGATAACATGCTTTGTGGCATAGAGTTACGGCCCTTTACATTCTGAGTTCAAATCCCGCCAAGGTTAGCTTTGCCTTTCATCCTTAGGAGGTCAATAAAATGTAGTACCAGTAACACATTAGGGTCAGTTTAATCAACTTTCCCCTCCCCAAAAACTTGTTGGCCTTGTGCCTACATCAAAAATCATTATTCTCTGAGAATATCAACTGTAATTTGTATGTCTTTAATTTGTATGTTTATATAACATATAAGGTGAGTCATTACCAAGTTGATAGGAATTCATCACACATTATCTTTACTAGTATATTCTTCAATCACCTTTAGGTGCCACATCACTAAATCTGGCTGGTTTCTCTTATTGATTACCTGCTTTACACAATAATGATTTCTCCTATATACACAAGACCCATTATTGTAGAACAATAGAATCTATTAACTTCCCCTCAATATATTACTAGTATATATATATATATAGATAACCCATGCCTGCCTAATCCTTTCTAGAATAGAAAATAGACATTAAACAATGATAATGATGAATATCTATATATATATAGAGAGAGACAACGGAATTGTGGTAAGGAACCAGATGGACCATAACGTAGTAGAGTGGGTAATAGGAAAAAGTATGACCCCAACGGCAGAGCTCAAGCCGTTTCGACAGCTATTTCTGGACTCAAATAGCCGTTGAAATGGCTTGAGCTCTGCCGTCGTGGTCATACTTTTTCCTATATATATATAAAGAGAGAATTATAGTATTATTCAGTTTCTGTTAGTGTAATCAATTAATTTGATTATGTAACAAGAATCAGAGGCCACTTACAGTAGTGTTGTAATCAACAGTCAAATTATTTCATTTGGTAAATCTTGTGGTAGGTCCACTATATGTTCCAAGTGCGACAATTTACGGAGTTTATATAGAAATTTGCAAAATTATTATTTAGAACATTACATTCCAGAAGAGTGGGAATAAGATTTATTGCATAACACTGACATGTGTTTCATCATATGTATTACATATCAGTCTAGGATCACTAATATTTGGCTTTTTCAATCAATCAAATTAAATCGAATCCAACTACTTAGAAAATCATATATTGACATAAAACGCTGAGGGGTCTTCATCTTGCTTACATACAATCTTACATTCTATCGAGTGTACAGAAGTTGTTGTGTCTTTTAATCTGGTGCTTTATAATTATTGCTAATTTCTCACTTTTTTACCTCTAAATATTGATACCTCTAAATATCATTACCTCTTAATATTGATACTCTCTTGCCAACCAAAGTCACTTTTGGTTGGCAAGAGAGTAGATATAGTCAATTAGATGACCTCGCCCTCCCCAGTGTATGACTGGTACTTATTTAGTAGATATAGTCAATTAGATGACTTGCTCAACACCCAGTGTATGACTGGTACTTATTTAGTAGATATAGTCAATTAGATGACTTGCTCAACACCCAGTGTATGACAGGTACTTATTTAGTAGATATAGTCAGTTAGATGACCACCCCTCCTCAGTGTATGACAGGTACTTATTTAGTAAATATAGTCAATTAAATGATCTCCCCCTTCCCCCCACTAAATGATTAGTACTTATTTTATCAATCCTATAGAAATGAAGTGCAGAGTTAAGCTTAGCAGAGAAGAATCTATATTGTTAACTTAGAAAGTTAGATTATAGATAAATTATCTTCATTGACAGAAAGTAAATTACTCTCATTATGATTTGCATATTAAATTTTCTGCTGAGAATGTGATTAATTTAGCTCTTTATTCCACTTAATGCTAAGTCACCAACTGACTAACTAGCTTTTCTGAACTTAATATTTCAAATCTTTAATTACATATCTATAACTTGAATCTGTGTCTGCACCACGGTAAATCACTAGTATGGTCATTAAATTTTATCGCTATGGCAACAAGACATCATCATCATCATCATCATCATCATCATGGTCATCATGGTCATTATCATCATCATCATTGTCATCACCACCACCATCATTATCATCCTCATTATCATCCTCATAATCACCATCACCACCACCATCACTATCATCATCACCACCACCACCATCACTATCATCACCACCATCGTCATCACTATCATCATCACCATCATCACTATCATCATCAACATCACTAATGCATGCAAGATTTCATACCTCTGGCATCACTCCTTCATAGTCAGTCTATAAACATTTCAGTCAGTCCTCGTATGTTTTTTTAAAAATCTGTTGTGTCCCTAGATACCCCCTTCTTGTGCCACACCATTTAAGAATCCCTGCCCTTATTATCTGCATTATGTAATGCTAGTAAGATAACACTATGTCTGAAGAAAAAAGCTGGAATGCCTTCGATCTAAGATCTCCTCATTCAAGGCTGACCTGGAACTAAACAACTTTTAATCATACACAGTTTCCCCAACCCTCAAAATTATTTATTTATTTAGTGTGGAGGAAGAAGCTCTGTTGAAGATCTTTGCAGACTTTCCAAGTGTTCTGAGATAGACAGAGTTGCCATATTACTAAACATGTTAGAAGTACAATTTATGGCAGGTGCCAGTAAGTTGAAAGAATAAATAGATTGGTTGTTGAAAAGTAAACTTAGTAACTAAAATTTTAATTTAGTCGTGACTTCAACTAAAGTTGTATTGGAACAAAAATGTAAACAGCCCTTAGTTGTATCTTTCTATGTGCTAATTCTACAAAGATATATAAACAAATTATACTTAATGTATGCATGTGTGTGTTTGCTTGTTTGTATGAGTTTATACATGTATGTGTATGTGTGTGTGTGTGTGTGTGTTTATGCCAGACTGTGACCACTCATCCAACCCATACCAGTATAAAAAAACGTATGTAAAATGATGATAATGATAATGACGTGCTTATGGGTTTGTGAATGTTTGTGTGACTGTGTGTGTGAGCATTTGTGTGTGTGTGTGTGTGTGAGAAAGAGAGAGAGAGAGAAAGAAAAAAAGCATTAGTGTGTGTGTGTGAGAGAGAGAGAGAGAGAGAGAGAGAGAGAGAGAGAGAGAGAAAGAGAGCATTTCTGTGTATGTGTATGTGTGATGTGTGAGAGCATTTGTGTATGTGTTTAGACCATATAAAGTGTTTTTCTCTGGAATGAAACCCAGGTGATACACTGTATGTTCTCAACAGCTTTATTGTAGGTATTCAATTTACCGATACCTCAGCCTCATGTGGCCCAGTATGGCCAGAGAGAGGAAGCAGTGGAGGTCAACCAGGGAGGGGTTTCTCCAGCAGGAGTGAGAAAACCCTGAATTTGGATTTGGATTCAATTTACTGCTTTTTCAGATATTCTGAAGTTCTCAACTCATGCTAGCATGGAAGATGGACGTTAAACGATGATGATGATGATGATACATTGAGGCTGGCTGGAGGAAGAGAAAAAGGTGTCCTCAAATAAGAGACTTGGCCCAAATGCTTACAAGAGCAATGCAATGATGTTAAACCATGCAACTGATTATGTCCCCACCTAACATATACACACAAACACACACGTTTTAATGTCTGTATATGGTGAACCCATTGGAAGATTGCTCCTCTGGACTCTGGATGTGAAGAGATGACTTGGCCAGCCATATATCAACCTTGAAATCAATCATCGAGATGAACATAGGTGTCAAAGGAAGAGATTAGAGTGCTGCAGTGGTCAACTGAGGACTCTGGAGCTCAAACTTTGTCAATGCCTCACCACCGCCTCAAGGCATCAGATGACTCAAGAAAAGAAGTCAAGTATATGATATCAAATGTGAAAATCTTAATGTGTTAACTGCCTGCATACAGGGATGTGTGTAGATTTATAGAATGGTTTTACACCACAGTCTTACAGTCTGTTCAAGGATATTAATTTGATAAGATTATTCAAATATATATATACATGCATATATATATATATATACTCTTTCTCTGTTATACAAAGTACATGCTAATATGTGTATGTGTTTGTGTGTATGTGTATGTCTGTGTATGTCTGTGTATGTGTGTGTGAATGTATATAAACATATCTGTATGTATCTAGGAGTACATTATCTAACATGTGCGTCAATATTAGTGATGGTAGAGTATAATTTGAGGGAGATTTAACTGCTGTTTTTTGGCAGTTCAAGGGTTTCCTGTTAGCTAAAGTGTGTTCTGTTTTTTTTTCTTTTTATGGAGTGATTCTTGTTGTTTTCTATAAGCTATAAGAATATCTTGTCCCATGACAGAAAGTCACTAAAACAATCATAAATCATGTGTTATCCTCTCTGCTTCAACAGTGAGATTTTTTATTATATTCTACCTGAAAGGAGTTTGTGAGACTTAAGTATTTTATCTGAGATTCATTGCAGCTCATCTAATGGGATACAAACCTTTGATTTTCTTTTTGTTTCTTTCATCTATTAGTCTAACACTTTATAAACTTTCTAGCAGAAACTATTATGATTAGAAGAAGGGGAACAATCGTTTATATGAACCTGTAGTAGTCGTCTAAAATGTCTGAAGTCTGTCTCAAGCCCCGGGGCTCATCATGCCGGTGCTGATGACATGAAGTGACTGCGAGTACAAGACTCTCCTCTGGACAGGATGCTAATCTATCACAGGGTTAACCCCCAAGCTACTGTTGGTACTCATTTTCAGCTGAGTATACTGGAGCAACGTCAAATGAAGTATTGTGCTCAAGAACATAACCCAGTCCAGGAATTGATCATAAGTCCAACACCCTTACCACTAAGCCACAAACCTCCATCCACCCTACTAGTGAACTGGTATTTTATTTTATAAACTCTGGAAGGATATAAGACATAGTTGATTTATGTGAGATTTGAACTCCGAAGAACTGAAATAAATACCGCAAAGATTTCTATCCAACATTTTAAGGATTCTGCCAATTTTCTTCTTTGCTACAATAACACTTGAATTTGTAAATTATTTTCTTCAAACATTTAGATTCCAGTTAGCTAACTCTTAATAAGTATTTCCAAATATATCCAACCCACATATTTACTGTGAAGCAACAAGTATCTCTCTCTCACTCTTTTGCATTCTTTCTGTTACTGACCAAGTAAACTAAGATGTGTCTGTATGATATTAGTAAAGAATGGTGAAGACCAGACTACTACTAAACTAAATGCTAAATATCTGAACTAAATACTGTACCAATTAAGATAACCTTTCAGGTACCTGTTTGCAAGAAGACAGCTCCTGTAGTTGTTGTAACACTGTTTTATATCTTTGGAAGTAAATGTCAGAACTTTGAATTCAAAATCAGTTTACTTTAAGATGAACATGTGTTACACATCTCATGTTATATGACATTTATCAGCAAGATATTTGAACTTATAAACAAAAATAACTTATGTCATATATTGAAGATTAAGGATGCAAAGGTAGAAAAAGCAGCCGGTCCATCAGGGATTGTCGCTGAGTTGATTAAACTATCTTGTGGAGTAGGCTCCGAGATAGTTACTCACATAGTGTAGTATGTAATGCAGGATGGTGTCATGCCCAATGACTGGTGTAGCAGCATCATTGTCAACTGATACAAGGGAAAAGTAGATTCTCTAGAGAAGGGGTGTTACTGAGGCATCCAACTGTTGGATGAGTTTATGAAAGTCACAGAGAGAGTAATTACACAATTGATTAGGGATAGCATTTTATTTTGATGATGCAGTTTGACTTTGCACCCAGGAAAAGCACAACTGATGCCATCTTTTTAGTCAAACAATTGCAGGAGAACCTAGTTAAGAGTAAGTCACTATACTTAGCATCCCTTAACTTAGAAAGGGCTTTTGACAGACTCCTGTGCTCTGTAATTTGGTGGTTGTTTAGGAAGCTAAGCCTAGAGGAATGACTTGAAAGGGTTGTACAGGCTTTGTACATAAGTGCAACCAGCAAATTAAGAGTTGAAAATAATAGTATAGTGTTAACTACACCAAATCTTAGCAAGAAGACCTTGATTTAAGTCCCACCAGGGAATCATATTTTTATTCTCTTTTAAGTATATTGTTATATTAGACTAAATAAAGGGAAATGGATTGGCAGTATTGGTAAAGCATTGGACACCATGTTTTGCAACAAAGTGTTACATTTTGAGTTCAAATCCCACTGAGGTTAGCTTTGCCTTTCATCCTTATGCGGTTGATAAAATAAAATATCTGTAACACACAAGGGTTGACTTACTCGACTTTCCCCTCCTCCAGTCTATATCAGAAACCAAATAAAGAAATCTTTATATTAGCCTAAATAGTTAGTTGAAACATAATCATGTATTCAATGTTAAACCTGAAGTTGGGATCAATATTTTAGATTTAAATGTCAAAATTAAAGATTATAAGAAAACTGCATGTGGGAGGAGTCTTTAAAAAAAGTGACCTTTCTAAATTAGACAAAGGCGTTGTCTCTTGTGAAATCAAATATTAAAGAACAGGTGTCATAATTTAATTAGTTCCTGGCAATCAAAGTGGAGTCAAAATAAAACAAAGAATGTTCAAACTGTTCATATTGCTAGGATTAATACAATCTGAAATGGTGTAGTTTGTTAGTATGAATATATCAAATATGATTTTTACTCTTTTTCTTGTTTCAGTCATTAGACTGTGATTTTAATGGATTATATCAACCCTAGTATGTAGTCATTTAAAGTCACACTAGTAAGTTACAGTATATAAACAAATAAGACTGGTTGTTAAGTAGTGTAGATGTTGTAAACACACACATACACATATGTATGACTGGCTATATATATATATATATATATATATATATATATATATATAATGAAGGAGTGTGGTAAGGAACCAGATGGACCATAACGCACCAGAGTACTCAATACTTAGGGTAGTAGAGTGGGTAATAGGAAAAAGTATGACCCCAACGGCAGAGAAATAGCCGTCGAAACGGCTTGAGCTCTGCCGTCGGGGTCATACTTTCTCCTATATATATATATAATGAAGGAGTGTGATAAGCAACCAGGTGGACCATAATGCACCAGAGTTCTCGATACTTAGGATAGCTGTAGAAACGGCCGGAGCTCAGCCATTAGGGTCCTGATTCTTTTCCTACACACACACACACACACACACACACACACACACACACACACACACACACACACACACACATATATAAATGAAACAAACAAAAAACAAGATTCAACTTTACACAGTTATATTAGGTTCACGGTTGAAGGTCGGCTGAAAGGTTCATAGGCTGACCAAGACACTCTCATGGAATGACCAAATGAGGTTTATCTTTCAACGTAGTCACTGGAAAGAAACAAGGCAGTTATCAATAAGAAGAGTTGAAATAATGCATGTAATATTTCACAACTCTAACATCACTCCTCCATTGTCAGCCTATGAACTTTTCAACTGACCCTCGACGTAAAATGATGATGATGATGATGATATCCACTATATACATATAGCACCCAGAAACAGGAGACCTGGCCCAAGTGCTTGAAATAGACTGATGTCCATTAAAGGTGCTCAAGGAACAGGTTGTCAGGTTAAGCTGGGTGACCAATTATGTGTACCACTCAAGGGATTAGAATTCAAACCACAAAGATATGGAAGAAATACCACAAGGCATCTCATCTGATGCTCTTCTGATTCTGATAATTCACTCTCTTGGACTGGTATTTTAGTTTATTAACCCCAAAAGGATGAAAGGCAAAGTTGATGTTGGCAGGATTTGAACTCTGCTCAGAGAGCCTGGAACAAAGTATTTTTTCTTACGCTCTCACAACTCTGCCATTTTGCCACCTACAATGGCTTCCATACAATTTCTATCAATTTCACTCAGAAGGTGTTGTGGAGTCTACAACCTAAAGTGCCAAGCAGTGGTATTAATCTTAAAACCATGTGTTGCAAAACTAGCACGTTAACCACATAGCCAAGCCTTCACCTATTTATATATCTCTATCTATCGATCCATTTATCCAACTATCAATCTATTTATGTATCTATCTATCTATATGAAGAGAGGAAAGGGGTACAAACTCTTCATACTCCTGGAGATGAGGGTTGCACATTTTTTTTTGGGGTGGGGGGGGGGGGGGGGGGGGGTATGTGTTACCCATATGAAATGTCTCCCCCTATTGGGGAAAATCGATTAATTTTTAAATTGCATTTGTGATAGTATTTTACACGTTTTTATTGTATGTAAACTTCCCCCTTTGTATTTGTCCCCTTCTTTTGTGCCCTTGTGGCTAATAAAGAAACATATCTATCTATCTATCTATCTATCTATCTATCTATCTGGGCGCCTGGCACACTGAGTGTGCCCA